>CP092883.1:16903022-17389188 GCA_030710605.1 Cordylochernes scorpioides | reverse complement strand
ACAAGATGTCAATAAAGGGTGTTTGAATCAATCTTTCTCTCTCTCTCTCTATAATTTCCAAAATCCTGTAGAGCCAAAATCCGACAACCATACTTGTAGGATCTAACGAAATTATGTTGTTAACATCCATCAAGTCGAGTTCAACCTTGATGACTCTATGGGGACAAATATTCTTCAATTTGATCTGTTAGTGAGCATCACTCATAGCTCATCTAGTGACCTTCCAATAGTTTTCTTGATCCTTTCTAACCATTTCATTGCTGGTCTTCCTCTCTTCTTTCAATTTTCCCAACATCATTATCCTTTCAAAACCATTTACTTTCATTATGTATCCAAAGTAGGTCAGTCTTTGTTTGTATAATTGATAGTCTAGGGTGATCTATAACAGGATTAATATTTGGTTTAAAAATATAGGAACTTTTTAAAGGAAAAATATATTTTTTAAACATTAATTTGAAAATTATATTTACCTAACAGAGATATAAAATCACTGCATATATTTTAAACAAAATATTTAATCATTGTAAGAAAAAGACATCTCCTTATCGTGCAATTGAAAGTTACTGATGCATTGCGCCATCTATCAGAATAAATATCAACAAAGCGTTAAATTTTACATCATTATACAATATTTGATAAATTACACAATTTCTTGATAAATATCAAGTAAAACCAACCACGTTCGCGTTTCAGGATTTTAGCCTTTCGTTATCGACAGTTTTGTTTCCAGAGAAATTGAGTGAAACAGCTTTCCTAGAATATTCGATACAAAAGGGCAATTGACTTTACCCTTTTCTATCCCCATTTAAAAAACAAAAAAAGTTCACCGGGGCCTCTAATGTTCTATCTAATTCAATAAATACAAAAAAGATAATTCAGCCAATTAACAATTATGTGACTTAGCCATTAATTAATATAATTACCGTTGGGCGGCGCTGGATTCATTAGTATCTCATTATTCCCAAATCTCTTCAGAGACTTGGACAGACACACAACCTTACTGAGGTCATACTGAATTATGAAAAATCTTTGGCCACATTAATAATTTCCCTTCACTCTGTGAGATTAAAAATAGTGGAGAATAATAAATTAATATTCATTGATTTGGTCCTCCTTGACAGAGAGAGAGTTCATCCCTTTATATACATGTTATAATTAAAAATGGATTTCCTGCTGATTTTGGTTAGCTGTTGCTCGCTTTTGGTATACATGAGTATATTACCTTATTGTTCTGCAGTCGTGGCAATAATAAAAGAGTTTTAATTGGTGATTTCTTTAATTGAGCTTAAGGACTATATATAAAAACATAATTTGGTAAATGTACTGCCTGGCTTAAAGCGTAAGAATAAAAAATGAAAAACTTATTTACATAATGTACAAAAGAGTTGAGCCGGCCATCGGGAAATAACAACAATGAGTTTTTATAGAGGAAGCGTGACCTCTGGCGGTCGATTTAGCAGAATATTTGAATCTATGAAATATAATTTTAAATAAAATAATATTTTAATATAACATACACATACTTCTTATTTTGTTTAAATATAATACCTAGCGTCATCTATCTGTGAAAATATGAAATTATATTCGCTATTTTGGCCCTGATTATAATTTTATTTTAATTTGGTTATTTTTGTTTTATATTTTTAAATATTAATATTTCTTCAACGACTAATATAAAAAAATGACATATATTTATAAATTCTGAAAATAGAGCAATCCATACTCAAATCATTAGATAATAAAAAGGCATATATTGGATTGAATAGAATATTTATTTGTCAATATTTCGGTTGGCTTAACGCCAACCTTTATCAAGGTATTACATTTTTGTATACACAAACTCAGCGCCGCATAGTGTTATCATACATAATAACACTATGCGGCCCTGAGTTTGTTTAAAAATAATGTAACACCTCGATAAAGGTTGGCGTTCAGCCAGCCGAAATATTGGCAAATAAATATTTTATTCAATCTAATATATGCCTTTTTATTATCTGATATTTATATATATATAAATGATGAAAAATGAACATATGTACTAAAAGTGGTACCTCTTCCTTTAGAAATACCTTCAAACAAAGCCTTCTGTTTATTACCCCGATATAAAACCTAAAGGTAGAGATGAAGAATAACCTACAAAACCGGTTTTGACCATTTCAGTCGAAAGTCAAAAGCCTGTATATACCATCTTAAAATCTAATTTTTATTTATTAATTATTAATTAAATTTTTAGTCTCCTGAATTCTAAATGCATTTGGTTATATAATTGTTTATACTAAATATATAGGGAGGGAGAAGTCCAACCACACCAGTCACCCCTGGGCCCTTGGAATATTTGACCAAATTCTGGTCCAAGGTGACTAACAGCTAGAAATCTGATTTTTGTACAGTTCCGTTGTTAGCTTGATTGAGTGAGTGTACAAATTTTATACTTTTACCCGTGTTCTGACAGTATATTAAAAAATGATCTTGAAATTTTAAAATATAAATTTTAGAAATTTGTCCAATCCCTACTACCCAGAAGTCTTAAATTTTGTAGACTTGCATTGTTAGCAGGTTTGAGCGAGTGTACAAAATATCAGAATTATATGTGGGATGTCTGTAAATATATTAAAACTTGATCACAAAATTTAAAGAGAAATATGGAGATATTTTCAATCAGGAATACATTTTAATGGAACTCCAACCACTCATTACGCCAAAGAAACGGCTAAGCCTATTTTTGTCCGTTTGAAAGGAAATGATCATTTCTCGTCTATTCTAGACACTCTCGACCATCTAGAAGTCACAGAATTTCTGTACACTTGCCATTGTTAATTTTATTGAACTAATCTGTTGAATACCAAACTCTTTTACATATAGTCAGAAAATATTTTATAAATTGAATACAAAATTTAAAACGAAATATAGAAAATAAAATAATCTATTACCGACCATATATTGTAGAAATCTGGAATTTTATCAACTTGTTAGTTCTTAAAATTAAAAATACTTCGGCCAAAAAATCTTTTTATTATTGTATTGTTAGATTTATTGAACGAATCAACAAAATTTCAGACATTTGTATGTGTGGTCTGAAAGAATATACTTGTGTAAAATTTGAACATAAAATTTAAAAGTAAATATCCAAATTAAAATTATTCTATTACCGAATATCCCGATTATCATAAGTATGATATCTTGTCAACTTACATTGTCATCAGGTGTGAACAAGCGAGCCAAATATCAGACTTCTAGATGCTCTGTAAATATATTGAATATTGAATACAAGATTTGGGGACAGACTGACAGATTAGTAAGTTGAATGAAAGCTTTTCAAATATACCTCATGCTGATCATGATTACAATTTCACATTTTCACAGTTCTTAGAAAAATTTACACTCATGGACAAGCTTAAGGAAGTTGTACCTTTTAGAATATATATCGGTATTCAGCCAATAACTCCAAACGATATTACAGTGACACACGAGATAATCAAGTGTATATACACTCATGGACAAAACTTAAGGAAGTTGTACTTTTCAGCATGTATATCGGGATCCAGACAATAACTTTAAAAGATATTACAGTGACCTTTATTGAAAATATACCAGATAACCAAGTGTGAACAAAATTGCCTCTGTCTCTTTCAAAAAAAAAAAAAAAATCAGACGACCGACGACATCAAAGACCTCCACTTCCATGAGATCAGGGATCAGGTTGCGTTTTGTTTGATATTACTATCGAAAAAGCCATTCAAAGAATAACAATCGAAACCTGAAATATTTTCAAATACTTCTAATTCTTCGAAAAATTCGAGAAGAACTACGGAAAGTGCATGAAATTACTGCAAATGGGAAATTTTCAAATATTACGATGCTACTTACACAAAGATTAATTACCTATTCACTTCCATAAGTTTTATCTATAAGTGTTATCGGTCGGTGTGAAATTTTGTACACTTTGTACACCCAAGTATGTTTGTACACCCATGTAATAATGATAATTTTACCTATTATTGATGAGTTTTGAGTGATTATAAAGTTAACTTATTAATTAATTAATATTAAAATGGTTTTTTAAAAGAGCAATCTGTGTTAGGAAGAAGAGAAAAAATACAAATTAAAAGCGAAGGTAAATAAGGTTATTTAAATATGGAGGTTTGAAGTACGTTCTTAAACCTTGTTTTTCTAAAAAATAATTTTTAATGAAGATAAACTCTCTGTGAAAACTTCACTTTTTGTTTGTTTGGAGGATTTTTAGAATGATAAGAAATTAATTGAGGGGGAAAGAATTAATATTTGTGAATATTTTATTTTATTATAGAAATGTGGTTTTAAAGCGGATAATTACTCTCTATGGCTCTTTTATACAAACACATATATAGGTTATATACTACAGAGGTAGACTATAGAGGTTATAGACCAGAATTTCTAATTTTTTAAATATTCATTTCAAATTATTATAAAAACAAATTTTAGAATTTTAAGAGATTTTTTTCAAATATATTTTATTGGAAAATAATTGTTCTAAAATATAATGAATATTTGAATAAAAAATAATAATATGGATAGAATATTTAAAAATATGATATATATTTTTATTTTAGGTTAAATGAACGCCTTTTTTTTTGTTTTAAGTAAAAATTGCCGAAACCGCTGGGAGGGTTCACCACTGAAGAGCAAAGCCCTCCCAATATATATTTTCATCGCAGTAAGGACAGTAGAAGTTTGTATTATGTATAAAAGAAACTTTCGTGCTTTTAAATCCTTTCATTTTATATGTATAGATGGCGTGTTATTGCTTTGTTTCAAAGTAAAAATTACGCCTTAGAATTTAATAAAAACCGGTTTTATATATGAGAACTGTAAACGGTTAAATAGTAAAATGCTGTTTATTTATAAAACTTGACTTTCAGTTGTAAATATCCACGCTCTGCGCGTGTATATTTGTAAACACCTCTTGTAAGATATATTTTTGAACTAAGCCGGTTAAAGAGCAGTTATCATTTGAGGCTTGATTTTTAAAAACAAAAAGAAAATCTTTATGAGAAAACTTTGTGGTTTTTTAAAACACCTTTTACTATGCATAATGAATTGAAAAATGATGTTATTCAAGTTGTGAAACATATACACTCATGGACAACACTTAACACTTGAGGAAGTGGTAAGTCTTTGATATCGCCGGTCGTCTGACTTTTTGAAGGAGACAGAAGCAATGTTGTTCACACTTGGTTATCTCGTGTATCTTCAATAAAGGTTACTGTAATATCTTTCAGAGTTATTGTATGAATCCCGATATACATGTAATAAGGTGCAACTTCCTTAAGGTTTGTCCATGAGTGTATATTGGTTATCTCGTGTGTCTTCAATAAAGGTTACTGTAATATCTTTCAGAGTTATTGTATGAATCCCGATATATACATGTTATAAGGTGCAACTTCCTTATGGTTTGTCCATGAGTGTGTGTATTCGATAGAAAATATTATAAACAAAATTAAAAGTAATTTTTTAAATTTATATTTTCCTTAAAAAGTTAATTCTCTCTCATTGTCTTTATGCAATATAGCAAACCCTCCCAAAATTATAATTTAAATTTTAAAAATGTATTTATAAAAAGTGATTATAAGTATTTAAAAGAAAAACTGTAATATTTGAACTAAATCGCTTTAATTAATAATATTTCTATTCTATTTATATGTGAATAATTTATTTATAGACAACTTTATAATAGACTTACTCTATTTGTGACTATATATATAGAGAACGCTTCACGATTTTGCGTGTCATCCTTGCGCAGGGGCCATGCTAATCTTCTCTGTATCGTTCCAATTTTAGTATATGTACCGCCGAACAATAGAGAGAAAGGGAGTTTCTAAAATAAATAAAAGCCATAGGTTTTCTACGTGTTCTCTATGATAAATGACCCGTAACCTCCAGGCAATATTTATATGACACCTGATTTATCCCAATAACTAAAATATTTTAAACCTTCATTCCTTTAGGGCAAAATTCCCCATTTACATACATATTACATACCCTATCAAATAACTATTTAATAGATTTCCCCAATAAAATTGTTTTCAAAAGTATTAATATATATTAATATTCGCCTATTTATTAATTTTTTCCTATATATTATATATTTGTATTAGTTTTATTATTCACACACAAAAATAAATAAATTAAATCACAGATTAAAGTCTTTAATTAGTGCCAAGAGTGATTTTTAAATCTTAGTACACGGTTAGCAATTAGATGAAATTGGCGGGAAAATATTGGCGGGAAGTCCAATAGATCGTCTGAATCCCTCATTAGCCCTGTTATCGCTATTTGATCGAAATAATTGTTGCCAGAAATGACTTCCTTTTATAGAAATAAGGACTAGAAATGGTTGAAGGCCTGTTGTCATTGATAAATTTATTACCAATACCATTTTCAAAAGAACAGAATTTTTAATACATTGATTTATATAACAATTTTGTTTCGTGTTTTTTAAAAAGAATTTATTCTGAATTTAATTTATTCAGATTGACTTGAAATGAATTTATTTTTTAATAAATTCATTGATTGTCAATTAAGAGATTTTCCATTCTAAATTTAGGGGTTATTTTATTTAAAAAGTATAATTTGTGATATATATTTTTAAATAATCTCACAAATAAAAATAATCTTTTATATTATATTGCTTCCAGTTATTACGATGGAATCGGTATGTTATTATTTCATTAATTATCAAATAAATAACAGTATTTGAGTGGGATTGTGAAGAGAAATATAAATATCCACTTTTAGGCCAAACTTAAGGAAGTTGTACCTCTTAGCATGTATATCGGGATTCAGTAATAACTCTGAAAGATATTACAGTGACCTTTATTGAAGATACACGAGATAACCACATGTATATCGGGATTCAGACAATAACTCTGAAAGATATTACAGTGACCTTTATTGAAGATACACGAGATAACGACATGTATATCGGGATTCAGACAATAACTCTGAAAGATATTACAGTGACCTTTATTGAAGATACACGAGATAACCACATGTATATAGGGATTCATACAATAACTCTGAAAGATATTACAGTGACTTTTATTAAAGACACACGAGATAACCAAGTGTGAACAAAATCGCTTCTGTCACCTTGAAACAAACAGATGACCGGCGACAAAGACTTTCCACTTCCTTAAGTTTTGTCTTTCCATGAGAGTATATATTGTGTATTGACAACAGAGTATTGTTGTCATTGACTTGTTATGTATTTATTTATCATCATCATACCTGTATATAAGTCAGATCAAATAAAGAACTATCATCTTGTGTCACCTGCTTGCCTCTCCTAGATCCTACATGTCATCCAGGATATATCAGTTTATAATATCTGTATTATTATCATTAAATATAAATCTTTTAACTTTTTTTCTATGCAGACTCCGTAGTGACTCCAAGACTATATGTCTTAATGAAGGATTTTATGTGGGTATATAAATGTGAGATTATATGTGAAACGGTATATAAAGAGAGAGAGAGAGAGAGACTGAGGTGGGGAGTCGTGGAGTTTGATTGCCAAGATCTTCTAGCACCTCTACACAACTCCTAGAAAAAGAAAGCACCAGTCACCATGACAACTGATGAGGTCTCCAGATGGTTCCTTCAATCGTTCAGATTTGTCATCAAGCCATATGTGCCGTTAAATAAAGGACAGATCAATTGATATAAGAATTGACCGAAAGTGGTTTCACAAGAAATTTCCTAAATCTTTTTTAAAAGGAATACTAAACATTATTTCTAAAATTATCCAAAGATGTTTTACATGTCTTGATATTTTCAGATGGCGCTCTCAATTTCATCGTAGAAATATAAATATATATGAAAAAACGATAGAAAAAAAATCGTGGATGGCTTTTCTTGATTTATCAAGAAATTGGGTTGGCCAAATATCACGGAGCAAGCTAAATAAACGTTTAGTTTATTTTTGCTCCACTAGATGGCGCTCTGCCATCTAAAAATCACATGTGCTCGTGGTCAGGAAATGCCTTCTTTATCTCTATATATATAATAGTCAATGTCTGCCTGTTTCGCGATAAACTCAAAAACTACTGAACCAATTGGTACCAAATTTTGCATGTCGCTTTTTATAAACCTGAGGAAAATTTTCTGCTGCATTTTGATTAGTATTTTTGGCTATTTCTTTTTTTCATTTGAATAACCTTTTTTTACGCGGACTAATCCGGAATCGAATGAATACCTAAATATGGCCATTTTTTTAAAGCATCGGTGGTTCAGTGGTAGAATGCTTGCCTGCCACGCGGGCGGCCCGGGTTCGATTCCCGGCCGATGCATTTTTTTTTAAACAATTTTTAAAACTCATTTATATTATATATAATATAAATATATATTATTATATCAACTATATTAATTGAATCAAATACCTAAACACTAATATAATACAATTTTTGCCATCACACACACTTTTTTCCTGTAGTTTATGTGTTACTTCTGTATTGCTATTCTATGGCACTTCTAATATTTATTATTGATATACTTAGTATGAAGGAAATTGCACCCAAGGGATTTCTCGGGCGAAGCCGAGTCATTCGCCTAGTTTTTAATAAATATATATATGCTGAATATAATAATACCTATAGTTAAGACTTTATTATTAATGTAACTTTTAAACATAACCAAATGAGTAGTATAGTAAGTTTTATATTTATGATTGTATTAAGGTCTAAAAAATAAGAATAATTTGAATGTAATTTAATGTTATCTTCACTCATGGACACAAACACAAAACTTAAGAAAGTGGAAAGTCTTAATGTCGCCGGTCGTTTGTTTTTCTCTTTAAAGTCACAGAAGAAATTATGTTCACACTTGGTTATCTCGTCTGTCTTCAATAAAGGTCACTGTAATATATTTCAGAGTTATTGTCTGAATCCCGATATACATGCTGAAAGGTACAACTTCCTTAAGTTTTGTCCATGAGTGTATATTATATTGATTATCTCGTGTGTCTTCAATAAAGGTCACTGTAATATCTTCCAGAGTTATTGTATCAATCCCGATATACATGCTGAAAGGTACAACTTCCTTAAGTTTTGTCTATGAGTGTATATTGGTTATCTCGTCTGTCTTCAATAAAGGTCACTGTAATATATTTCAGAGTTATTGTCTGAATCCCGATATTCATGCTGAAAGGTACAATTTCCTCAAGTTTTGTTTATGAGTGTATCTTTGAGAGTTATTGCCTGAATCCCGATATACATGCTAAAAGGTACAACTTCCTCAAGTTTTGTTTATGAGTGTAGATTAAGTTATTTAGGAATTAATTGTGAAGTTTCCTTATAGTTTAATTATAAGGGATTTCGAATAGGTAGTATAGCTCTGTGTTACCATTCTGAAAGCGCAAAGATCAACGAGAGTTATTAGACCAATTACATTTTATCCATTTGCTTATACAGTGTATTAAACGGCATGGCCATATGTGCTGCAGCATGAATTGACAACAAGCCAGTTACAACGAACTTCTAAATATATATATACTATACAATACACTCATATATAAAACTTGTTTGTACCTTTTAGCATGTATATCGGATTCAGACAATAACTCTGAAAGATATTACAGTGACCTTTATTGAAGACACACAAGATAACCAAGTGTGTATACACTCATGGACAAAACCTAAGGAAGTTGTACCTTTTAGCATGTATATCGGATTCAGACAATAACTCTGTAAGATATTACAGCGAACTTTATTGAAGACACACAATATAACCAAGTGTATATACACTCATGAACATAACTTAAGGAAGTTGTATCTTTCAACATGTATATTGGATTCAGACAATAACTCTGAAAGATATTACAGCGACCTTTATTAAAGACACACAAGTTAACCAAGTGTGAACAACCTCTGTCTTCCTCTTAAAAAAAATAACGGCCGGTGAATCAAAGACTTTTCACTTCTTTAAGTTTTGTTCATGAGTGTTTATTTCATATTGTGTGAAATATATGCTTTATATTGAAGAAAGCGGATCTGATAAATTAATATTTCAATTATAATAATGATATTTAATCTTCAAAACCTTTTTCTTCGTTTGTTAGACCATGCTTTTTACAGCATTTCATGTAATATTGTACATGTAAAACTCCACACATCCTGATCATTGTTGTCTACACTCTGGAGAATCTGTGTAAGACCAATGGGGTCTTAATAAATGTTTTGTGTGAGATATATGATTTATATGTATACTGTTCTATATGAAACTATATTTATATATGAAGTATGGTTATCCAAGAGGGCGCAGTAATACTTATCCGTATAAATCCCCATTACACAATAGTGACAAGAACGGTCGAAGATCAAACTGTCAAGGATTCAATACCATTCAAAGCGTTCCTTTATTGAATTCTGCTTGGCTAGCTTCCAGGACAAGTGTCCTACCACACAGTCGCCGTATAATACCGAACGCATCAATAAAAACTGATATATGTACAATACAAATTTGCGGTAGGATAGTATTTAGGTACCAAAAGAGGTACCTCTCCCTTTAAACATTCATTAAAACAATGCATTCTGTTTATCACCTTAGTAAAACTCTTTAATAGTGGTAGTGGTAATAAACAATGAGCCACACAATAGGTTTAAAATTTGTAAATATAGAAAAATATATAATCTTTTTTTGCTTATCCCTAGTACCCGTGGCCATGATAATCATGGTGGGTAGAAGTAGGCAACTGCTCTTACTGTAAGTGCACCACATGTCTACACATGTACAGTTCGTCTTTGCACTTACAAATGTGCCCCGTTTGGTTACTCGCTGATGGGGTTGGACTTTTTCAAGAATCAAGGGCCATTGGAGCATTTTTTTATTGCGGAATCGAATTTTATTATGCGGGAATCGAACCCGGGTCGTAGCGGTCGAAAACCAACAGTTTAAACAAAAAAAAACCTAATATATATGTTCTACATTTTTGACCATAGATTTAGAACATACCACTTTTTAATTATTGTTGTAAATATGTATAGTTGAACCTACCTATTTTTTAAATTCACGATTATAGAATTCATTTTATAAATTCTATATTACTGTGATAAATAATTTGATGTGTAATTTACCTCAAGTAATTCAAAATAATAAAAAAACTACTTGATGGGTAAATAATTATCTTTACCATTACTTTGTTTAAACACTTTTACAATAAATTTGACCGATTTTATAACTGCTCTCGTAGCATGTTGAGAAATAGATGTAACCCTTATACTGATATGGTAAACAGGTTGTTGGCTTCTTGTCCTTTATTTGCTAAATTTGATATTATGGCTTCTTCCTTATTACCAATAGTAAAGTTGTTTCTACCAGGGTGATAAATATAATGCATATATTTTTGACGCGTATAATACTTTTTTAAATAAATCAATTTTCTACTGCCCTTAATTCAATGATAAAATAATGGGAGGGCCTGGCTCATCAGTGTTGAACCCTCCCAGTAGTCTCACCAGTTTAATCTACCATACCGCTGTAAATATTGCATATTTGAGTTTTTCTTTTATACTAATACTGAAGCTTGACTCTTAGAAAGGCCATTCTATTATTTTATCATTGCAGTAGAGCAGTACAAAAAAAATATTTTTTTTTTAAAGAATCGTACGCGTTAATAAATAGTTAAAAATTTTCATAACAGATGGCGCGCTAATGCATCATAATACATATATAGATTGGCATCAGATGGCGTTTTATTCCTTATATAAGTTCTCCTGTAGAAGAACAGAGATGCCCGAAAGCTTCCGATGGTTTTAAAATAGAATGAAACTCATCTTCGGAAACCTTCTTGTGTGTTTAATTTAAATAATGCATATTGCCACGTGGAAAATTAGGGAAGACAAAAGGAGTAGACAACAATTTATTCAAGGCAAGCACAAAACTAAGAATGGTAAACAAAAGATAAGCCA
Source organism: Cordylochernes scorpioides (assembly GCA_030710605.1). Classification (NCBI taxonomy): domain Eukaryota; kingdom Metazoa; phylum Arthropoda; class Arachnida; order Pseudoscorpiones; family Chernetidae; genus Cordylochernes; species Cordylochernes scorpioides. The sequence continues at coordinate 17,377,246 of CP092883.1, read as the reverse complement.
AGAGGGAAATTTATAGAGTCGCAAGATATAAACATAAAAAAGACCACTCTGTTAATAAAAAATTAATAAATACATTGTTACATAAATAAAATTAATAAATACTATGTTACAATATAATACCAAAGCATAATTAAATAAATAAACATATTACTTTAAAAGGGTATTGAATCGTTGATAGAGTTTGGAAATGTACCGCTGATAGACTGTGTGTATCTGGTAATGTTTGTTGAACCAGGATTCTATGGGGTGTGGACATATATCGATCCCTATTGATAAATGACGTAACTCCTCAATAATCTAACCATGACTATGGGGTGTGGCTGACCCAACAGTCCATGGCACGACAGACATGGTATACTCACCCATTTATATTGATTTCAAACCCTATCTCTATACTTGTGGAATCTCTATATATACGCTCATGGACAAAACTTAAGGAAGTGTAATGTCTTTGATGTCGCTGGTAACTTTTCTCTATTCTTTTTTCATTTTTTTCACTTCTTCACATCCGTTTTACAAATTACAACTCTTTTGTTACTATATTTTTACAAATATCAAATATGCAAACATCAATCTTTATATCAAAATAGGCGATGGCACTGTGAAAAGATTTGATTTAGAAGAGATTATTGTTATGAATATAATAATATACTTTTGAATATAAAATCTACAAATCACAATCATGGAGAGATAGAGGGAGACAAAACTTAGGAAGTGGAAAGTCGTTGATGTAGCCGGTCGTCTGTTTTTTTTTTTTTGAAAGAGACAAAGGCAATTTTGTACACACTTGATTATTATCTCGTTTATCTTCAATAAAGGTCTCTGTAATAACTTTCAGAGGTATTGTCTGAATACCGGTATACATGATAAAAGATATAACTTCCTTAAGTTTTGTTCACGAGTGTATATGTTTTCAGATATATCATATAATATAAAATATACCTATACAGAGTTAAATACATATAAAATGAAAGGATTTAAAAGCACGAATATTTCTTTTATACATAATACAAACTTCTACTGCCCTTACTGCGATGAAAAAATATGTATTGGGAGGGCTTGGCTCATCAGTGGGGAACCCTCACAGCGGTTTCGCTAATTTAATCCACCAGACCGCTTCTCAGAGCTCTAATACTGTATTGGACGATTCTGCTTATATACGCAGCACTGAAGGGCGGAATCTCAGAAATGGTTTTCAAGAAAACTATGGACATAAGCTTATAGGACAGTAGAATTACATCCAGAGTTAAATACATTGAAAACTTCAGATATAGGCTACATATACCATATACCATATACATATATGTGTAGAGATAATAGGCCAGGTGTTGATATTAATAAGAAAAGAGACACATCCTGAACATGCTCACATGAATTCTGCCATATAGAAAAGCCCATGTGAGCCTGGTCAGGATATGCCTCTTTTGTTATTATTAAATATATATATTAATTTGGCCAATTCTGGAATAATTAAAAATCAACGAGAATAGTTGATATTTATTCCGATAGATGGCGCCAGCCATCAGCAACTTTCAGTTGCACGATAAGGAAATGCCTTTTTCTTAATTTATGCACCTTATCCCAGTACAATGTTACATTTGTACTAATTTTTCACATTGTGTAGCGTCCTCACGCAATTCTAGCCTTAACTACCCGTTCCATGATTTTTCAGGATGCCTTAATGACCAATTTTTTGGGTGTTGAGGTACAGCTTGCACCACGCTGATGAGGGCCAACAGCCCGAAACGCGTCCGTGGTTAGCTTTTCTTGATTAATCAAGAATGGGTATTTGGCCAATTCTGGAATAATTAAAAATAAACGAGAATAGTTGATATTTATTCCGATAGATGGCGCCAGCCATCAGCAACTTTCAGTTGCACGATAAGGAGATGCCTTTTTCTTAATATGTATCATCATACTTGATGTTTCGAGAAAATAGGTTGTTATGATAATACTAAAGATATTTTAACCTATTACTTGAAAATATGTAATTAGGTGAAAACAAAGTTAATTGAATATGTGAATTCTCGCATAAGATCCCACCATAAAAGATACATCAGTTAAAGCTATGTTATAGTGGATTCCAAAGAAAAATTGTCAGAAAATCACCATTGTTGATCTAAACCATAGTGAACTCTATTAAAATAAAACATTAATGTTTTCAAATTTGAATAATATATTCTATGAATATAATTTATTAAATATTGACCATTGACTGTAAATATGAACCTATTATTATCATGTTTACTTTCATTTACATTCCTGCATATCTAAATATTAAATGCAACTTAGAATTGTTATTAAATAATTATTTATACATATGTATAGTTATAAATGATCCAACATGCTGTCTAGATGCTGAAACACCAGAGTGTTGGCTTGCCCTCTGACTAACCAAATTGTACTTGCTTACTTTGACATAATGCCATCTTTCTGTATATACTCAATCTTATGAAAACTTTGGTAAGTTTAGAGCTATTTGTACACAGATTTATAAATCACTACTAATTCATCGTGTAAATAATTAAAGATATATATGTAAATAATTCTAATATAGCACAATAGTCTGATAGACTTCGTGCTTCTGTAATAATATAAATGCCCTAAATATAAATTATTACAAATATATTACAGAAATACACCAAATTTAGATATTACAAAATACAACGTCTTATATATAACAGAATTATTTGAACAATAAAATGGAAGTTTTTGTCAGTTCAGAGAGATGAATGCATAATTACAAATCAATTTAACATTGAAGGGCGGCACTAGGAAAAAAAAAGGGTTTTAACTACTGAGTTTTAATGGGGAGATCCTATTATATAACAAGTCAGCAAAACTTTTAAAACTGCTCCCGCTGCATTATTTCAATTGGAACCATTTCCTATTGTTTTTTACTGCTAACAGCTATAAATACCTTCATCAATAATTCCTTTAATTCTGGAATAATTAAAAATCAACGAGAATAGTTGATATTTATTCTGATAGATGGCGCAAGTCATTAGCAACTTACAGTTGCACGATAAGGAGATGCCTTTTTCATCCTTTAAAATTGTCGGGGGTATTTAAGAATAAATATAGACAATAGTAGAGAGGTAAGATGGGTTCAACTGGCTAGATCTGTGGAAGGATATATTACTGATGAATCAGGACCTTTCAATATTTTGTTTAAATTGCAGTAAGGAATAGTTCTGAAATTGTTTTACTTGAAAGAGAAGATGGCACTTAAAATATTATGATAGTTTAATAAGATCAACAAACAATCTAGATGTAGGTTTCTTCAACTATTTTTATTTCTCTAGCTTTCGGGGTCCAACATGCCCTCCAACAGGAGAACTATTACATTGTAAAAATAACATTAAACTATCAAAATATTACTTTTTAAACTGCTCCCGCTGCATTATTTCAATTGGAACTATTTCCTATTGTTTTTTTACTGCTAACAGCCATAAATATCTTCATCAATAATTCCTTTAATTCTGGAATAATTAAAAATCAACGAGAATAGTTGATATTTATTCCGATAGATGGCGCAAGACCCTATCGACTGTGGTAGAATAGACCGAAGACTGCTGCACGCCTGTAGCCGAGGCTACACCCTGCTACACCGTCGATGTTCCAGATTGAGAACTGATGCACTCTTGCACCTAGCGACACCACCTTCATAGTCAGGTTTCTTAAGGACGGTATTCCGACTCAATAATGTATCAGGAGTTTCTCAGCCTTGTTGCTGTCCTTTTTAGGATAAATAAACTCACCATACACTCTAACAGGATTCTCACATCACGCTCGCTCTCCATCTTTCAGCCAGTTCCTTCTAAATCTGGCGGCGAATTAAGGTGATCCGAGATACGGAGTGGAAACAAAGAGGCTGACGAAAGGCGGTGGTATAATACCGTGAGGGTCATTCAACTGAACAACGAAGTAAGGTATGGATACCTAACTCAATTTGTACGCTTGGATTCAACATAACACCTGTAGATTGTATGGCTGTATAATCCAAAGGTTATCGTCCAATGAATCCTTCCTGTGGTTGAATTCTGCCGTAGAAAGTCTGTGTCACCTGGGGCCGTGCCATAAATAGGCCTCCGAATGGATCGTAAAGCTGGAGAACCGCAAATCGAATTCAGGCCGTAAACCACTCACTGACTAGTTATACGAATGGGGACAGAGAGCATGGCATCCTGCACAAGAGTGATGATTCCATAAGTTCCGAAGATACATCCTTTCAGCTCATTGTTGATTATATGTTATCATCTGAAAGTTTCTGTATACATCCGTAACAATGTTCAAGATCGTTCTTTCTCTTTTAAATCTATAAATAGATTTTTCAGTATAGTCTAGAAATAATACGTCTTTGAGAGAATCAGTAGCAGTTTGTTTGTCTTTTTTCTATATTTATATGTGTTCACGGAGTGGTTAGATAATGCCATTCTTTCCTATATACAGTAGTTTGGTTAGGAATTGTGCATTCCTTGCTTCCAGAAGTTCTCGGAAACTTTCTGCATCCATTCTGTGGCCACAGTAGAGTTTCAATCCTTAGGTGGGAATCCGACTAGAGAGGCATTCGTACAATGGGCAACCCATGGATGATAGCCTCCATGTACATACGTAGTAAATATCCGTACATCTTCTACTGAGAGTAGGAATACTACAACTTTTACTTAGTTTTAATATCCTGGATATAGATTAAAATAAAAAAACAGATTTCTTGAGATGGGTTTCTTTTCATTTTTATTATAATGTAATCTCAAGCATCGGTTATCTCTATCCTTTTACAGGAGTACATAAAATGAATAATAATTAACGTCGTTAGTATTTAGTTTTATGTATTCCAGTAGAAGGGCAGAGATGCCAGAAAGCTTAAGATTACATTATAAAAATTTAAAATACTCATCTACAAAAACCTGATGTATTATTTTGAAAAAATACTACAACACAGCTACGGTGAAAGTAAGGTGTCACCCATACGGCGGTCTAAACAAAGATCACTTTACCTATTGGTAGAGAAACAATTCCCTCGTGTTGAGATGGAGATATAACTAATTCTAACTAAAATATGGGTTTTGATTATAACTTCAGTTGCCATCTATCGATACATTTTACTATTAATCTTTCCATTATTTTTCTCTATCTTATGGTATATATTATCAAAGATATTATCTCTACAGACACCTTACACTGCAATGATAGATATATAAAACACACACAAGTATACTTATATAAAGGATAGAATATAAAATATAAATAGATAACATATAACATAATGCCAATATAATAATTAAAACCCGCTTTAATATGGATCTTGTAGATAATAACAATGAATTCCGTCAAATGGTGTTACAGAGGTCCAAGTTATCCTTCCATTGTCTCTCTAGAGAAAGACAGTGATAAGTAAATTGTTCTTTCATTGTAGAATCTCTCATCATGAACATTGTGTGGGTGAAGTATTTACTTATCAATAGATTGAGATATGCATAACAGGTTATCAGCCCGTTCGATATATTTACAGTCGAAGCAGTAGTTGTATACTGATTAAAAAATGCTAACATTTCTAATATGTTTTTTTAAGATGATTGATTTTATACGGCGATGTAGAGGATTTAAAAAATCTACCCACAATGATATCAACCATAGAATTCTACCTAAAAGGACAAAATATCGTAAAAATGTAAGATTTTTCATTCTAGAGGGAATTTGTTTTTTGACGGGAAAAGAGAACTTCCGCTAATTTTGATGTCGAAAGACACATGTTATCTAACGACACTACATTTAAAACGTCACAAAGTATATTCTAGTCAAAGAGATCGGAGGTGAAGGAATTCTTATTTTATGCACACACATGAAGTAGAATATTATATCTTAATGTAGGTTTTGAGTTTGAATCAATAAACAAAACGGTATCAGTGATATCGGCAATGATCCAAAGAAAAAAAATTTGAATCGTATCATTCCGAGTTCAAATCTTAAAATACACAAAATCTTTCGAAAATTTCGTTTTCTAACGGTTTGATTATAAAAATTTATAAAACTCGTTCAAATAAAGAATATATTATAATTATGATGCATTTGCGGGCCATCTGTTATAAAAATGCAAACAATTTTTGACCGTATGTTTCTTTTTGAATTAAAACAAATTTTCTACTGCCCATACTGCAGAGATAAAATAATGGAAGAAAATTTCAGTGAGGGCAGTAGAAAATTGTTTTAATTCAAAACGCATCAATAATTAGTTTACCTTTCTTAATACATTATTATGTCTACAAGTTCTCTACTTATCCATCTCCAGTATGTCATCTTAGTGTATTATCGAACACTCTCTAGATGTTGTTAAAACAAACACCAACACTTCTAACAGATAACAAACTTACTTTACAAGCGTTTTGTTAGCTTAACCAAATCACAGAATTAAACTTGCTAATCCTGGGGTAATTATCGTTTTAATTTACTCTCCCAAGTCCAGGACAATTAATCAAATTATATCGTTTCTTCTCCTACCTAATATTCTTTGGCAGTCAATTAGTGGTGGGATTACCTGCCTGCCAAATGTCGCCTCTACCAAATCTCAATTTCCAAATGGCTTTCCAATTTATTGCTGGATCCTTTTATCTCTTTCTTTTTCATTAACGCAACCGTTTATTGTTTACTTGAATGGAAAGAGTAAAAACGTCATCTCCATACGTCTTTCCCTCTTTTTGAATTCTCCTATAAATACAATAAAGAAAGATTACAGATTCGATCCACAATGCTATTTTATGATTATAGTTGGTGGTGGTTTGTTGGGTTTATAGTCTCTGTATTCGTACCCAAGCACTACATAGCCTCTCATTGATTTTTAAAAGCGAGTTTTTTCTTCTCTCATCGCTTTAAAGATAATTACTTTAGATACACAGAAAAATTTCGATAGAACGTTATCCTACTTAGTGCTTCATTTTCTTGGTACCCCCGGCCCAAATATTGGCGTTTCTGTGTATTTCCCGTTTATAACGTTTATTCCACTTATAGCGTCCATTTATCTTGCTGTTCTAATAAAGTTTTATTGCGCTTTTGTAAATAAATTTAGATATGCACATTCATGGACAAAACTTAAAGATGTGTAAAGTATTTAAAACGCTGGTCGTCTGTTCTTTTGAAGGAGACAGAGTCTGTTCACACTTGGTTATCTCGTGTGTCTTCAATAAAGGTCACTGTTATATCTTTCAGAGTAATTATCTGAATCCCGATATACATGGTAAAAGGTACAACTTCCTTAAGTTTTGTCTTTGAGGGTATAATGGATGTTTAAAAATATCCTCAGTGATCATAAGGCCTCTATATATTATTAATCTAAAAGAGGAACACAGTTATTTCCTTTTACTTTGTTTTGTTTCTGAGTTTTGACTCGTGATATGGGTTTTTTCAAACAATTTTAAAGCTCTCCTCTGTGTAAACACGGTTTTATTTTAAATATTTTATGCCTTCTACACACATGTTTATTTTGCTTGACACCTGAAGAGGGTGAATAATATTTCTCGAAACTTTTATTTAATATTCTTATATGTCGTTTTTTTGTTTGATAAAGTGGATTTATCGAAAGCTTGACGTTATTTCGTAGTCATAAAAACTTAGAGCTGATTAATATATTTTTGTTGTGAAATTTAAGAATTAGAAATTATATTAGAAATGTGGAATCTCTTGGAATATTTAAAAGTTCTCTAATATCAAAACCACACAGATTGTATTTTCGTCTTAAAGTATTTCATCTGAAATCAAACTATCTTTCATTACTAACCTTTTATGGGCATGACCTAGCTAGATAGTTCAATAACAGGGTAGTGGCATGTTTCATCCTCTCGTATCTAAACAAGATTATATTAGCGTTTTCATCTTTTCATAAAGAACCCATCATCAAACTCCCTATCATTACTAACTACAAGACCTAGCTAGAATATTTTCACAAGTAGAATATTTTAAGACATGACAGGGTAGAGGAATGTTTTAAAAAATTCATCTTCTATTATTTAAATAAAATTGTACCAGCATTTTCATATTTTCAAAAAATCCACAATCAAACTTTCTATCATTGCCACATAACCACAAGAGTTAGCTAGTATCTTGTCACAAGTCAAGATAGTTTAAACCCTCCTACGATAGTATCTAAACAATATTGTATTAACGTTTTCATAAATAATTTCATTCACTATCTAATTCTCCATCAGTACTAATTTATTATTGGGATTTTCTAGCTAATATCTTCTCTTTAATCATGATAGTTGATGACATGACAGGGGAGTGAAAACCTTCAGGATTCTGCAGTGTAAGAGAGTCTATGTGAAGTGTAGCGGAATGTCACCCCGAGCCAATGTCGAGTCAACTGTGACAATTACCTCTGATATTTGCTCCACCTGTTATTACCGTAATGCTGGGCAGAGACCTCTCTATAATTATCTACCTCTCTCTGCCCGGAGAGATAATTCTGTAGCACAGCGCTCTTACTTAGATATTATCTGAGATTATTGGTGTGACATCATCCAATCGGATTGTGTGATTTGTGTTCTAATTATCTCATAATATTGGGGGGCAGTTATACAAATGGCAATTATATCAATAGTTGACTAGAACTATGACTACAACATCGGGTTTGACTCACTTTTAGAGGCTCATGTCTAATGTATATACATGGTATAAATATATACACTCTCTCTATATTCATCTTTACTTGCTAAACTGAAACTTTGACTCATGTAAAACTGACTTTACTATGTGTATATATCCATTGTTATGTTCTTATGTAAATACTACTATGTAAATAATGCTATGTAGTTAATGTCTGAATAAAGAGATTTAAAACATGTATAGTAGACTCTCTCAATATCTCTCTATATTCATCTTTACTTGATAAACTGAAATTTTGACTCACGTATAACTGACTTTACTACATGTATATAGCTATGCATATTTTCATATGTAAATACTACTATGTAAATAATGCTATGTAGTTAATGTCTGAATAAAGAGATTTAAAACATGTATAGTAGACTCTCTCAATATCTCTATATATTCATCTTTACTTGATAAACTGAAATTTTGACTCACGTATAACTGACTTTACTATATGTATATAGCCATTGATCTTATGTAAATACTACTATGTAAATAATGCTATGTAGTTAATGTCTGAATAAAGAGATTTAAAACATGTATAGTAGACTCTCTCAATATCTCTCTATATTCATCTTTACTTGATAAACTGAAACTTTGACTCATGTAAAACTGACTTTACTACATGTATATAGCTATGAATATTTTCATATGTAAATACTACTATGTAAATAATGCTATGTAGTTAATGTCTGAATAAAGAGTTTTAAAACATGTATAGTAGACTCTCTCAATATCTCTATATATTCATCTTTACTTGATAAACTGAAATTTTGACTCACGTATAACTGACTTTACTATATGTATATAGCCATTGATCTTATGTAAATACTACTATGTAAATAATGCTATGTAGTTAATGTCTGAATAAAGAGATTTAAAACATGTATAGTAGACTCTCTCAATATCTCTCTATATTCATCTTTACTTGATAAACTGAAATTTTGACTCATGTAAAACTGACTTTACTACATGTATATAGCTATGAATATTTTCATATGTAAATACTACTATGTAAATAATGCTATGTAGTTAATGTCTGAATAAAGAGTTTTAAAACATGTATAGTAGACTCTCTCAATATCTCTATATATTCATCTTTACTTGATAAACTGAAATTTTGACTCACGTATAACTGACTTTACTATATGTATATAGCCATTGATAGTTTCTTATGTAAATACTACTATGTAAATAATGCTATGTAGTTAATGTCTGAATAAAGATATTTAAAACATGTATAGTAGACTCTCTCAATATCTCTATATATTCATCTTTACTTGATAAACTGAAATTTTGACTCACGTATAACTGACTTTACTATATGTATATAGCCATTGATAGTTTCTTATGTAAATACTACTATGTAAATAATGCTATGTAGTTAATGTCTGAATAAAGATATTTAAAACGTAAATAATTGACTAGACACACAGTTCGTTGTTACATGTTAGAAAATATATAGTTCAAGATACTTTGATAAAGTATATATATTATCAATAGAAAGTCTATATTTTGTATCTCGGCTTCTAAAGATGTATAGTAATGGATGCGAAAAGCTAGGGATAAACCATCACATTGTTTTTCCCCACGAAAATCCTCAATGAATGAGCCTACTGCACCAAGGTTACAACTTCCATCAGACTATGGCTATAAATAGTCTTGCTAATTGATGAGATATACACGTCTTAGGTCAAATTTACCGAAAATGATTAAACTACCATGAATATCTTCACCCAAATAGCAGCTAAAGATTTATTAGACAATTTCGAATGTAAAACATCCTCTTGGTAAAACTCCTCATTGCTACTTCACCTCTTCACCGACCATTGCCAGTTAGCGAACACATTTTCCAAATTTCCAAATCCTCGCCTTTAAAGTAAAGTCCTAAATACTGACCTCGCCTTAAATCCGACCAGAAACTTCTACAATTGATTCCCAAAACTACAATTTCTTCTAATGACTATTCCCAAATAGAGACTTTCCTTTGGTATACCTTCATCCCTGTAGCACATATAGATGTGAGAGCTGGATTCTTAGAGAGAAGAAAAAAAAAAGAATTGAAGCCTCTTTGAAATGTTGACATGGCCAATCAGAGTGAATCATGGATAAATAAAAGGACAAATGTTTCAATCTTAATTGATATTAATCCTGTTATATACCCCGCTAGAATCCCACAAATATGTTTCAAATTTCTATTATATTGCAATAAATAATTTAAATTACTATCAGCCTTTTCAATTTTTACAACCGGGAAATACTTCTGTCATTTCATTTTGAACATATTGTTTTATATAAAGAAATAAAAACCAAGTTGTTTAAATAGACACATAGTAATTAAATTAAGGTTTCCAAACACAAAAATACCGTTATTTGTTTATTTCCTTAATTATAAATTAATTAGAATTTATTATGAAAATCTTTTTAAAATAAAACTACAACCTTTCGCAATAAGTTTCTTTTATTATGATCATAATAAAAGAAACTTATTGCGAAAGGTTGTAGTTTTATTTTAAAATTAGTAGCGCAATTTTTTCGTTTACTTCAAATATGAAAATCTTTGTAAAATAGTGGCACATGGTGTTTTGGTGAAGAAACAAAAGAGAAGGTTGAAACTATATTGCATTCCTTTCTGAAATAATTAATTCCGGGTTAAACGTAATGACGTTGAGATTTATATTTTGTAAATAGAGAAAGAGAGAAGGGTGGTGATGATAACGCAGAGTTTAAAATAAGTTTTATTAATTACTCTGTTTAATACTGGGGAAGATAAATGATGTAATTACACTCACATAATTACGCCACCATCGTAAAAATGAATTGGACACAGAAATGGCTGATTATATTCACAGATAAAAATAAATAGACGTAGAGAGAAAAATAATTATTAAATGAGAAGTGAATTATCTAATTATGGAATTGAAGTTATATATTTGTGTGTGTAAGTGTTGTTGTTGTTGTTAGGAGAAATCCTAAATGAATCTGGCAACATTTCTCTAGGGATTTGACGTCTGTTCGTGAGCTGCATTCGTCTGCCATTTTATTAATGACATCAGACGATAGTTTTAGTTACAGCAATATGACATATTTATTTTGTCCTGGCACATACAGAAAAATTTGATTTAATTATAAACAAATCGACAGAGAGAGAGAGACAAATATTCTGTGTGTGTTAAGGTGAGAGCATCAAGCTTTATATTGACACAAGGTATTATTTTATCGAACTTTGGGTATGTATGTTATCTTATAATTTAAAACTATTTTGCACAATACGTTTTTTCTCTATTACTCTATGAAAACGCGTGTGTTGTAGTAATTTTCTTTTATTACTATGAAAACGACCTTTTACTAATAAAAATGAAATGAGAAAAAAAGGTTTTCATTGTGGTATACAAATGGTATCTTAATCCATTATCTCTGAATGTCTGCGATATAGTACAAACAGAAATGGTTTCAAAATTTACCAACAAAAAATTAACTTGAGGAGTAAAACAATTACAACTAGAAGTTTCTCAGAATGGTCGCAGTCTGAAGAGTCATTGCAAAGCAAACAAACCGAGTACAGAACAAGGTTGTAGGTAGAAATTCGGAATTTAATTTGTGAATATTTGAATATATATCATATGCATCATATATGCATCATATTAATATATTAACTCTATTTTTTAATTGTCCTTGTGAGTAACTAACGCCTACCCACATATTCTCATATCCAGCAATGGCCGCAGCCTTGCAGAAAATTGACATGGACCCAAAGCAGCAGCTTTACACACCCAAGATAGAGGACATTGCGACTGCTGTGATAGAGATGTATGAGGACATCTGAGGCTCTTCATTGGACACGACAACAACAACAACAACAATTTTCTCAATATTTCTTGTCTCATAGTATGGTGTAATTAATTTATCACCCATCTGGGGAGGATGTATTTATGTAAATGAGCATTGAAATCAAAATTCCGGAAATTCTTATTTCTGGAGATCTGTCTTCGGATTATTTAGGCCTGGTTATATTCTCTAATCGCTGATATCTTCAACCTTCTCTTTCCTAACGCTTGCCAAGGTTGTTCATACACAAGTACCGGAATCTTTCCTACACTGTCATCATTTTACCATCTATAGATCGCCTACGTTGTTGGCTTTTCTTGATTTATCAACAAAATTTGCGGAAAAGCGATTGCTCGAAGCACATTATATATTTATATTTGTATGTAATTCTGCTGTCCTCAAAGCTTATGTCCATAGTTCATCTAAAATACCCATTCCAAGAATCTAACATCAGTATCACTATAAAAGGAAGTTCCAAAAATGCAATATAACAGCGGTATGGTAGATTAAACTGGCAAAACCGCTGGGAGGGTTTACCACTGATTAGACAGGCCCTCCCTTTAATTTTTCCATTGCAGTAAGGGGAGTAGAAATTGTTTCATATTTAGAAGAATCATACGCGTCTATAATAGTTTCGAATATTCAAAATAGATTAGCTATATATTATGAGACAAGTTATATCAACGTTTAGTTGATTTTTGTTCCACTAGATGGTGCTCAGCCATTTAAAATGGTCATGAGAACGATCAGGATATGCCTCTTTTTTGTTTTTAATATCGATATATTTGAAAAAAAGAGCACAATCCATATCTAAATCTTTAGATAATATATACACATATATATTGAATTAAAATTGGAGCACATCTCTTTGAACGATCCTTTCTGCAAAATTTAACATGACTTATTCTAGTTTAATCCAATCTACAATGAAGGGCAAACTGCAGGAGCGTGTCCATGTAAGTAGGATACAGAAAAAAACGATCTTTATTCAGGCAAAAACGTCGTTACAGCTCTATTGTTAGTGGGGGAGGGGGTACAGTTAAATTCGATATTTATATTGCCACGTGGAAAATTAGGGAAGACAAAAACTTCAGGAGGAGACAAAAATTTATTTCAGGCAAGAACAAACTAAGAATGGTAAACAAAAGATAAGCCACGAGGGAAATTTACAGAGTCGCAAGATATAAACATAAAAAAAATGACCACTCTGTTAATAAAAAATAATAAAAACTATGTTACAATATAATATTTGTAGATTCCGTATTTCATCTTGTTTAAAATACGACGTATTTCCGGTTTGTCGTGGTCGAGAACGTAGTTGGCTGGACAGAAGCTAAAAACGGGGTCGACGATCTTGTATGTTTCAATAGCTTCTTTAAATTTATTCTTCGTGTATTCATATTCTAAGTATCGATGCTGTATATCTGGAGAACCGCCGCACGCCGTGCAGGTTGGTTTCCCATTCTTTTTTGTGTGTGACAGGGCTCTTAGTTTCAGCCTACAAGTCCTAAATATTTCGTTCTATGTAAGTAATATAATGTAAGTAGGATTATAGATAACGCTAATATATCTAGCAAAAGTGGAAAATTAGCTAGAAAAGAGTGAAGTTTATTTTAATTTAAAATAAGCCAAGCTTTCGATCTAAATTATTATTCAATGGGTCTGTTTCCCTATAATATGACCTAGCAAATCTTTCATGTACTGATGAAGGCCAAAAAGCCCGAAACCATGTAATACAGACTGGAATTTTGGATGAATTAGTCGAAAACTGGTGTCGTGGTTATTTCATCATCACAACCAAGTTTCTTTACTGAGATTATAAACAAAATACTTTATTATAAGGCAATAACACGCCATCTATACCTAAGAAATAAAACCATTAAATCACGAATGTTTAATTTACACATAAAACAAACTTCTTTGTTAATTATTTATTTTAATGCATTTTTAATAAGAGGAGAGAGATACCAGTTAAGAAGTATTTGATTCGAAAGATTGCCTTTTTAAATGTAAACGAAATATACTCATTGTCCAAACTAATTTTCAAAACGTTTAATGGCATCCATGTATTGGACGGTCAGTTATTAGAAGTTCCAGTATATATGTAAATATGGAAAACCGATATAATCTATATTTTCAATAAAAATATACGATATAAATACTGTATTTCGATAGACAATAAAATGTCTAGAAATTGTATATCGGAGGATAAAATCTGAATATAGATATATATTTATACTACATATATATATTGTACTACATATTGTTACATCATGATTAATGGCGTATTTATTATATTATTTTTAATATATTTGAAATTTAAATTATATATTTATTTATTTTTATATTCTATGATATTTATTTAAAACAGATTATTTTTAGATTATCATTATTTGTATTTAGGTACACTGTGACTTCACTGCTCTCTTTGATGTGAGAAAATAAATGAATTATTCTGGTGGCTACATAAAGTAGACTTATCTCATTATTCCCTTTTATAAATTTGTAGGATGGTTGAAACACGCTCTGGTAAGATGCAAGACCCAGCACAGGAGAGAATCAAGGCTGAAGAGTCTGCCAAGCCGCAACCTGGTGCAACAATTGGTGGAGATGCTGGGTACCGATCCCAGTTGTCCTGAATCCCAACATCGACATCCCCAAGTATGATGGAACAGAAGACCCTCGCCCATGGATTGAATCTCTTGAAGAAATTGGCTTCCTGTACCATTGGGCAGACTACATTATCTCCCGTTATGCTGCCATGAATATGATTGGTAGCGCCAAAACCTGGCTGAACCTACACAAAGTAAGTTTCACCAGCTGGGAAAATTTCAAGAGCCGCCTAATTGAGGATTTTGCCTCAGACGCCAACAAAGAAGAAATGAGGATGAGATTAAACAGGATACAACAGTGGAATGAACCTGCAATCAGGTTCGCAGAGGATATCCTTGTACTGTGCAACAAGGTCGACCCCCAAATGGAAGAAGAGACTAAAATAAACTGGGTTATTGGAGGGTTAAAGAAAGAATACTCTTTTGCCCTTCACCTAAACCCTCCTAAAAATACCAATGAACTTCTAGAAATTTGTAAAAAGCTGGATTTGTTCGAAAAGAATTACCAAGAACGTGCAGAAAAATCAAAAGCTCTTTATAATGGACCACGCTCTCCTCGTCCCCATCATCAAGAGCAATGGAAGTATCAGAAGCAACCGTGAAAGAAGTCTCTACATTTTTAATCGAACATATTATTTTACGTCACGGGGCCCCAAGATTTCTTATTAGCGATAGAGGTTCACAATTCACTAGCAATTTGATGAAGGAGGTAATGAAAATGTGCAAAGTGAAACACTGCTTCACAACGAGCTACCACCCCCAGACTAACGGACTAACGGAACGGCTAAATAGAACTTTAATCAATATGATCAGCATGTATGTGAACACAGACCAAAAGAACTGGGATGAAATCCTCCCTTTTATCACCCACGCGTATAATACCACGATTCAAGAAACCACAGGCTACTCTCCATTTTTCCTGTTGTTTGGAAGGGAACCCATGTCCCTCTTAGACGACGAGAATATCCCAACGGACAGTAACATGGACGATTACGACGAATATATAGAAAACTACTTAGATAAAATAGCAAGGACGAGACAGGTAGTCATCAACAACACAGAGAAGACTCAGGAAAGAATGAAAAGAAACTATGACAAAAAACACAATGAGAAAATCTATGAACCAGGACATTTAGTGGCAGTTTGGACACCAGTCAGGAAAATCGGAAAATGCGAAAAACTATTGAGAAAATATTTTGGCCCATATCGAATATTAAAGAAGCTGTCTAACGTAAATTACTTAATTGAGCCGAAAGATAATCCTGGCCAAGACCCATTGATTGTCCATGTCTCAAGACTCAAACCCTATTTTGAGAGAATTGATGAGGTAACTCACGAGGACGTGACGACCTCTGGAGAGGGGGAAGTGTTACATCATGATTAATGGCGTATTTATTATATTATTTTTAATATATTTGAAATTTAAATTATATATTTATTTATTTTTATATTCTATGATATTTATTTAAAACAGATTATTTTTAGATTATCATTATTTGTATTTAGGTACACTGTGACTTCACTGCTCTCTTTGATGTGAGAAAATAAATAAATTATTCTGGTGGCTACATAAAGTAGACTTATCTCATTATTCCCTTATATAAATTTGTAGGATGGTTGAAACACGCTCTGGTAAGATGCAAGACCCAGCACAGGAGAGAATCAAGGCTGAAGAGTCTGCCAAGCCGCAACCTGGTGCAACAATATATATTGTACTACATATATGAAACGATTCTAAGGTTTCGCACACGCCAATATGCAGGGACTTATTGTTTGCGTGAATGAAGAAAGAAACGTTGCAATCTTCTGACTCACTTTATTTCAATCACGCGTCTCTTTTATATAGTTACAAATATTTACATAAATCCTAACAGCGTAAAATTTACATCTACAAATAATTTATAAGCAGAATGTGACAAATATATATATATATATATATATGTTATGAATATTTTGTTTTGTTGTTGAAAAAGAGAATTGAAGGTGCAGTCGTAAAAATAGGTAAGATAATTATTTACCCATCAAGTAGTTTTTATTTTGAATTACTTGAAGCCAATTATACATGAAATTATTTTAAACAGTAATATAGAATTTATAAAAAGAATTCTATATTCGTGAATTAAAAAATAGGTAAGTCAACTATATATATTTACAACAAATATTCAAAGTGGTATCTTCTAAATCTATAGTCAAAAATAAAAGAATAGTCAATGATGAAAGTAAAATACATGTTTTATAAAAAATAAAATATTTGAATTTTAGATTATATATATATAGTCCTAAATCCCTATTGGGGGGTTTAAAACAGAAAATAAAACTATAGTCGTTTGAAGACAAATATAGAAAAAGATAAAGAGAAATCTCTAGACGTATTTAAAAGAAAAGAAATAGTTGCGGCTATAAATCGATGCCAAAACATTTGATGCACGTTTTATCGTAAATCTTGGTCAAATATCCCGAAAGAGAAAAAAAAAAGTAAACCATTAGATCATCCCTGGCCAATCAATGAACCAATAGGAGATTTGGTATCTGACGTCATTTCAAACTTGATTGGTCAGCGATTACGTAATATGCGGTGGGGGAATCGATAAAAACTTTGGGGAATTATAGACAAATCAAGTTTGATCTCTGGGGAAAATATTGTCAGGAGGGGGACCCTTTTTTTTTATTTTACTCAAACAGAAAGTGAAGGAATTTGATCCCGTTTATTTATTAAATATTGTTTTCTGGAATTGATGTTTTGACATCTTTCGGAAATTTCTTAATAAAATGAGGCGTATTGTTTAAGCAAATACTTCTATTTCCATTTATGGAATCCAATAAATATATTCGTATTTAAGGATTTTTATTCATTTTATCAAACACCCCCAAATTTCATAAATAACTTGTACTAGAAATGAGTATATTTCGTTTACTTACTATCTTTCGAATCTTGGTTTTTCTTTCTTCTCTCTTTCCTTATTACTTCTTGTATTCTAGTTTTTACTTTTGAAATATCTTCCTTTCCTAAATCCCGTAGAGGGGAATCATGTATAGGGCTGGATGCCCCAATAAAAAGGCTTATGTGTGTGTGTGTGCTTACTATCTTTCGAATCAAATGCTCCCTAATTGGCGTCTCCCCCCCAATTAAAAATGCATTAAAACAAATAATTAGCAAGTTTTATGTGTGAAAGAAACATTCGCGCTTTAATGTTTCCATTTCTTAAGTAGAGATGAAGCGTTATTGCCTTATAACAATACATTTTGTTATTTTGTTTATATTCCCAGTACAAAACGTAATGGTGATGAATAAGCCATGACATCAATTTCAAACAAAATTCCAGCCTGTATTACATAGTTTCGGGATTTGGTGCTCAACAGTACATGGCGGATTTTCAGCCTATAGGTCTTATTATAGGGAAACAGACCCGTTAAAGAATATTTTTATCATGAAAGCTTGGTTTTATTTTGAATGCAAATAAAAGTTACTGTTTGTGTGCAATCTAATTTTCAACTTTTACTAGATACTTCAATAAACTAGGAGAAAGTCCACCCATTAAACAAATGTAAATAAATTGATAAATAACCAGAAAATAAGCAAAAACACTTTTAAAATGCATTTTTATATTTATTTACTTTATTCATTTCAAACCTTGTAGTTGAATGATATCCAATATTGGCGAATATATTGATTGCTGAAGAGCCATGCCCGACGTAATAAACATATAGATAAAATGGCGATGAATATTTTTTGACTAATGCATTAAAGCATTTATTAAATACGTTAAAAAGGTAGATACATTTTATATGCACCAGTGATTTCATTGTTCAGAACCCTCACATTATATGCTTGCATATTTCTATATCATGTTTGAGGAGCATATTTTTATACTATGATTTTTAAAATTTTTGCCTTCGGTATATACTTGTAAATATTGATTATAAATTAATTTTCACTGATACATTACCTCTTATGCTTCATATTGGTGTCCTGCCAATCCGGTAGAGTTATCTTCAAATATTTAAATTATGTCACTGAGGTATAAACCATCGATTTTCGGAAGACACAACCCGGGATTGAATCCCTCATTGGGAACTTTTTTTTTCTGGATATTAAAAAAATTGTGTTTTAATGACCTCCGATTCCAAATTCATTAATGAGTGCAAATAGGTAAACGAAGCTCTGGAAAACTTGTTTGAGTCAAAAGGCTATCCATCAAATCAGTTTATATAAAAGGGTGTATTCTTTTACAGATCCAGGTAATCCCTTTTAAATAAACTTGTAAGTGTAAAGGTCTAAATGCTTTCTACATATCTAGTCATGTGATGTACTTACAATAAAAGCAGCCGCCCAACTACTACCCATCATAATTAGTATGGCCTGTATTACGTGTACTATGGATACTATTTTTAAAATAGCATGTTACCACTTCATACTGTTTTAAACGTTGACCCTAGAAGAGACACCTTTGGGAGGAGTTATGAACGAAAAGACCTTCGGATCATCACCTTATCGAGGAAGAATAACAAAACTTAACTACGTTGAAAGATATAGGTAATTGCTTTATTCTTTCACGTATATACCTTTGTTTGATGATGGAATCTAGCTTGGGAAATGTATATAAGATGAGAAAAGAAGATATTAATATCGATAAACCATCCAATCTGGTTGTAACAACACGAATTTCCTTAAATACACAAATTCACCAAGAATCCCGCTATATTGCCAGATGAAGAGGCAGTACAAAACCTCATCCAGAAAGAGATTATCGAATTTTCAGAAAAGATCACTTAGCCAGATTGGTATCAGGCCGCCTACGTCCATTGATTTAAAAGAAGAAACAAAAACTTTAACCTAGATACACCAAGTACAAAATTGGGAGAGGTCAGTCCCCGGCATACGAGTATACTGAAATGATTTGACATGTACAAGATCACTCTGAAAGAAAATACTGAAGAAAGGGCTAAATTGTCTTAAAAACACATTCAATAGGAAATTATCTGAAAGGACATGATAATAAAACATAAAAACCTGTTTATCTTTTAAGTTTTTTTTTCTGCAATACCTTTTTCGATATCTTCAGTGTCAATAGAGGATTGAAAATTAAATCCGTACTTTTCGATGCCTTTGAATATGTCCAGTGAGTGGATTCATATAATTAAAATATATAAGTATTACTCTTCTCAGCACTGAAAGCCCTTCAATTGTAGATTCGTTTCTCATATAGGTAGCAGGTCGTAACAGCGTTGAATAATTGATAAGAAAAGGCGTTGTCGAAACAGAAGAGAGAGGTAAGAATATCTAGTTGCATAAAAATACTTCTTTCTTGACATCAGAACTGAGCCTGTTTCATCACAAAATTGACTTAAAAAGAGAGACAGCCGCATATGTTATAGGCGATTGTTCAAAAAATCGATTAACCTAGCAACTTTTTTTATATAAAATCCTTTTTATATATGACGTACAAATAATTCAATTTTTCTACCATGTAAAGATGCCTATAATACAGCATCGTATTGGTGAGCGGCGAGCCATTTAAAAATTCTTTGCAGCATCATCATCATGAATTTACGGTGATGTTTATTACCAAAAATCATCAAATTTGACGTCAATTCGACGATTGAAAAGAGAAATTTGGGAAGTCTCTCTCTCTGTGGAAGAAGGAAATTTGAAGTATCCTCAATTGATATCAAATTGATTCACAAAAAAAGGAATGTCAATGTATGCATACTCGGGTGCCCAGCCGTGTGCCAATGGTGTGTCAGGAGGCTGCGGAGTCACAGCGACTGCTACACCACGATGTGGAGTCCAACCAGTAATAGGAAGGCCCACATTTTGCTCGGCTTATGTCATCCACTACCACTACCTATGCGATAACAAAGATGACAAGTCCCAAATGTGCAAATCCGACCCCGAAGTGGGTAAATGCGGCAAGTGTGGTGCAGCTATCACCTTCAGTACCGTCTATAGTGGCTTGGAGAGCCTCTACCAGGAGAAACTGAAGAAGAAAAAGAAGAAATAAGTCACCTATGAATATAATTCAATAGCAATTGAGCTTTAATTTTTTCTCTTTTTTCCATCTGGAAATATGATTTCACTTTAGTATACATCCTTGCTTTAAATAAAGCTTTCGATAATTTATCAAAGAAATTATAAATTTATTGTTGTTGCATACTTTTGAAATAACGATGGAAATATTGTCGGTGGTATATATTGATTTATAAGAAGAAAAGCTACCTGTCTCGTTAAAATATATCGTCTAATCTGAAAACTATCATAATAAGGTCAGTGGTAAAGCGCCACAATACCAAATTGAACAAATTCAGAAAGATCGTATAGAGAAATACAAATTTTAAATCGAAATTTCGGCCGTAGAATTGGCCATACCATCTAAACACCTCTTTAGGAGATTCTGAATAATTCACGAATCTCTCGTAGATTTCATAAAATCAAAGATTGTCCTGAAGTGACGAATGGCATTACCCGATCCCATGGTCTCAGCCTTCTAAATTTGTCAAAGCTAGTGTTGTATAACTGGTAATGAATGCATATGAATTTGTCTATAAGACCTAAAAGGTCAACAATTCTATTAATACTCCTATGAGACCTTTTTTTTTGTAAATATATGGTTATTTTTGAAAATAGAGCAATCCAAAAATATATCTTTAATCAAAAAGGCATATATTGGATCAAAATACGATTTATTTACCAATATTTATGGGCACATAAACATGTTGTGTAATACCTTGGAAAAGGTTGGTGTTCAATCAACTGAAATATTTGTAAATAAGCCATGTTTTGATCCAATATATCCCTTTTTAATTAATGGATGATTATATCTCGTGTATACCTTTTAAGAAATCTACCGAAGATATGTTAAAAAGCAAATGAACCAAGAAATGGTTATGTAAGAGCATCTATATGTACAATAGGAGTTTGTACAGAGTCAACAGCTAAAGTTCGATTTCCACAATTGAGTTATACATTCATAGAATATTTCTATATGGAAGTAACAAATTATATTTGAAAATACACCTATCCCCCGATTTACACGGTAGATACGTTCCTGAGAAAAACGTGTAAATCGAGGGATAGGTGTATATTAAACTGTCAAATCTGAATAGGTGTTCGCCCCCTCATGAATCAGAGCCTCCCAATATTCTTTTCAACATAGGTAGTATAGAGTAGAAAATCGCATTTTAGTATAGTGCGATAAAAACAAAAAAAAAACTTATTTGGAAAACCGTGTAAAAGCGAAAACGTGTAAAACAAGTACCGTGTAAATCGGGGGATAGGTGTATATATCAATTATCGAGAATATTTTACCCAATTTTTACGATAATAATTCATAAATGGCATGGCTCACAATTGATGAGCCAATCATTCTTAACCAATTTTTCTATATCATCATGGTAAGGTTTACAGAAGTAGTTTACAATAGGGTATACTAAAAGCAAGAATAATTATAATGTCAAAAAAGGGAGGATTTTATTCGATAACGAACTATCCTAGGAACGCGTTATGACAAAAACCGAAAATTTATAGAAATTCCATTACATTCAAGAATAAAGAATCTTTTCTAACTACTACTATTCTCTGGCTTTAAAACCAAGGGAATTTGATACAACTATTTAATAATATTGTAATAAAGTATTTATCATTTTAGCAGAGTATTATTTTTTATGTTTATATTTTGCGATACTCTGTACACTTCCCTCTTTTACTTATCTTTTGTTTATCACTCATAGTTTGTTCTTGCCTGAAATAAATTGTTAACTCATCCCGAAGTTGGTCTTCCCTAATTTTCCACGTGGCAATATCAATTATTCTATTATCATTTAAAAGCGAGTTACTTTCAAGAAAGTTTATGTGTTATCAATGTGGATAATTGTATTTGTGCGTGTTTGTTTCTGTTGACTTTGCTTAGAATATTTTTAATGAAACCGATTCCAATAATTATTAATTAAACATTATATTTATTGATTTACAAGAGAGAGAACAAAATATAAAATGGAAACTAATATTAAACAAAGGAACTTTTTTCTGTTTCGGTTAACGCCTATTTACCTGTGAGCTTACACACACTCTGTGGTAACAATTAATTAATATATGTACAACAGTTTCTCAGTGTGGAAAGAAGGAGAGAGAAAGAGTGTAAAAAGAACGTTTAAAAAAATAGCATGATGCCCCAATCTTCTCGGAAATACAATTTAGAGGACCTACAGAAAGTCGGCTCTCAGATTGATATAATAGGATAACGTCGAATGATTATACCAATATGTGAATATATTAGAAGATATAGGACTTAACGCAGTCAATAGGCAAGTTCCGCTTCTTCAATTTCTACAAACCTTACGCACGCACATAGAACGGAATTTATATAATAAATATTCTTAAACGACGTTTTTTTTAACAAGTTTTTACCGCAAATGTTTCTTTTTACAGAACTAAAAATCGTAATTTATTTTAAGGAGAAATAACGACTATTCTTATCCTTAGGGATGAAGTATGAAAGGATGAATTGTGAAGAGTAATGATGAATTACCATCCCTGGACACTTTTATTTTTCCGTTCATCATTACTCTTCACAATTCATCCTTTCATACGTCATCCCTAAGGATAAGAATAATCGTTATTTCTCCTTAAAATAATTAATATTTACGATTTTTCGTTCTGTAAAAAGAAACATTTGCGGTAAAACTTGTTAAACGTTGTTCTATAATCATAGCCGCATTTAATTGAATAAAAAAAATTCTTGTCTATTTTTATAGACGTGAAATATTTGCTGATATTATTTGTTTTTAGTATAAAAATTGCTTCGTTCAAACCGACATGCCTATAGTTAATTCTTCCTGAATAATCTGGAAAAAAAATTAGGATGCCGTTATTTTTATATATGGGCAGAAATAGATAGATTCAAAGAAAATTAGCCCGAAGTATGTCGATGACAACAAAGTGGGAGAGGGGGGGGGGGGTGAATTAATGGCATCGATTAAAGAAATCCATTTAAGATCGATTAAAGAATTAATAGCATCGAACAAACAGATTGCCTATTTTGAATAAAGATTCTTAGAATTATTGCAAAAGTAGAAATCACAAAAAAAGAAGAAGTCGGTGGACGAGTAGGTAACACCTTCGATTCCCGACAGTCATGAACCGGGATTGAATCCCTCGTTAACATTTTGTTTAATATGTGAATAACCTTCACATAATATTCATTGTTGCAAATATCATAAACTAGGTTGTTCTTTTTGAGTGGTCTTTAATAAAGTGATTTCGGAAGAAATCTCAACTTATCAACCAGAATAATTGCAATACGAGAGTTCCTTTATTAGTTTAAAATGTCAAGATTTCATGGGTCAGTTCATAATCAGGCCAATTGTTTTGCATATATACCTACTATATTTGTAGGTATTTGCGAAACAATGCCTGGTGATTAGCTGACGTTAGAAAGCCTGCCATTTTAAACTAATAAAAAAAACGTAAGTTATTGCTATTCTTTTGATTGTTAAATTACCCATAATAGATTACCTTCCAGGTATTTTGAAGAGGTTTAATTCAAGCTTTTTAGTAACCAAAACGTGATAATCACAGAAAATATGTCAACGTTCCTGAAATATCTCACACAATTAATTTTTCTCCCAGTTATTATTATAAACAAATATACGTATAAATATATGTATATCCCATGATTAGAGTTCGACAAATCTGTAGGCCTTTATAAACAGCATGGTTCGGGTCGCCAAGAACCGTTGTAGATATTTTATATTAATAATATTGCCACGTGTAAAATTTGGAAAGACAAACTTCAGGTTGAGGCAGAAATTTATTTAAGGCAAGAACAAACTATATATGATAAACAAATGATAACCAATGAGGGAAGTTTACAGAGTAACAAATTATAAACATAAATGATTGATAACACTGATAGACAAAACTTAAGGAAGTTGTACCTTATAGCATATATATATCGGGATTCAGAAAATAACTCTGAGAGATATATATATGCTATAAGGTACAACTTCCTTAAGTTTTGTCTATCAGTGTAATCAGTTAATAAAATAGTAAATACTTTGTTACATAGTTCCTTCCCTATGGGAGCTGTGACCCACAGCTAGCAATTATTGTTGTTACTGACATGGATCTGACGTGCTTCTGCCAAGGATTCCATCGAAGTCTTAGAAATTTGTCCCTAGTACCTTTGCGTCATTTACTGATAATCAGTTAATAAAATAATAAATACTTTGTTACATAGTTCCTTCCCTATGGGAGCTGTGACCCACAGCTAGCAATTATTGTTATTACCGACATGGATCTGACGTGCTTCTGCCAAGGATTCCATCGAGGTCTTAGAATTTGTCCCTAGTAACTTTGCGTCATTTACTGATAATCAGTTAATAAAATAATAAATACTTTGTTACATAGTTCCTTCCATATGGGAGCTGTGACCCACAGCTAGCAATTATTGTTGTTACCGACATGGATCTGACGTGCTTCTGCCAAGGATTCCATCGAAGTCTTAGAACTTTGTCCCTAGTACCATTGCGTCATTTACTGATAATCAGTTAATATAATAATAAATACTTTGTTACATAGTTCCTTCCCTATGTGAGCTGTGACCCACAGCTAGCAATTATTGTTGTTACCGACATGGATCTGACGTGCTTCTGCCAAGGATTCCATCGAAGTCTTAGAACTTTGTCCCTAGTACCATTGCGTCATTTACTAATAATCAGTTAATAAAATAATAAATACTTTGTTACATAGTTCCTTCCCTATGGGAGCTGTGACCCACAGCTAGCAATTATTGTTGTTACCGACATGGATCTGACGTGCTTCTGCCAAGGATTCCATCGAAGTCTTAGAACTTTGTCCCTAGTACCATTGCGTCATTTACTGATAATCAGTTAATAAAATAGTAAATACTTTGTTACAATAAGCTGTGAGGTGTAGAGTATATGTTTGGTGTGCACGGAAGGCTACACTGAATATTTCGATTCCAGCATTTGCTCAATCTATACAGAGCACAAAACTAATGGCAGAATCAGAGTAAAACACAGAATAGCAATGGTTATACTCCTAGTTGTCCCTGTTGAAGGGCGTTAGTTCAAAAGCTAGAGAAATAAAATGATACGAAAAACTTAGCCCTGGATGCTTTATTGAAATATAAGTCAGGCGAAGAACGTTTAATTTAGAATAACAAATTTCATTACAAATATCAATAGAAGCAATTATAGTAGTTTAGCCAAATAGCCCAATTGCATCCCAATAACCTTCCATGCAAAGCCTTGGATAACACGAAGTTAGGAAAAACAGGAATAAGCGGTTAGAAACCATCAAAACTAACATTGAATAATACAGACATGGCGGTGAAATTGGGTTAATTGAGGAAGACTTAATCTTTTTAGACGGACAAGACTAAATTAATGAAATCAGAAATTCAACAAATTGGACTTTAAAGAAATTATGTGTTCTGGTGTGAAAGGCCATTTCAAGGCAAATATTAGAGTTCAAGTTTACTAAATCTTTTTTCAACTTAACCAACTCACTGAAAATATACCAACATTTAAGGGGGACTTTCTTTAAGTCAAATATAGGCCTTGTTCCACAGCTGCGAAGTGGGCTAACTAATTTACATATTTACAGAGTCTTTTAAATTTTTAAATGAAAAGGTCATTTTTCATCGAGAAATTTTTTTAGTAAAAACGAGTTTTTCATATTATTTTATTATTAAATTTCTATATCCAAACCTCTGATATATATAAATTGTGGAATTAGCTTCTCTATACATACACTCATGGATGAAACTTAAGGAATTTGTACCTTTTAGCATGTATATCAATATTAAGACAATAACTCTGAAAGATTATTACAGTGATCCCTTCGTTGAAAACATACGAGATAACCAAGTGTGAACAAAATTGTCTCTGTGTGTTTACATTCTTTAATGTTTGAAACATACCTCTGCTTAGGTTACCTGGACTTCTTATCTGCTTCTTGTGTATAGTTCCTAGATACATATTTGTCACCTATCGTGTACAGCTTCTATTACACATTAAATTCGTGCTATTATATAAGTAATTTAGAACGTAGTTGGCGTGTCGTGCAACGGTTAACTCTTTAGTATGATGATGCTACACTGTGATCATTATGATACCCATCATAATATTTCAGTTTCTAACTGACATGGCACATTTCTTGTTAAGAAAGAAAAAGGAGAATTTAATGATATTATAAAAAAATAAATCCAATACACCTCAAGTACAACCATTGTTCTTTGGTGGTATTTGAAATGGTAAAAAAAAATATCGAAATAATTTAGTTCCAAGCCCCATTCCATTTTGTCTGATGGCAAACAATGGCTAACCGACTTTTTGTATTCCCCAGCATGTGTGCGCGCCCTTCAGTCCACTACATGTACCACTACCACATCCTGCCTGCCTCCTCCACCACCGAGGAATCCGAGGAAGAATCCTCCTCCTGCGAGGAAGAGATCAAGAGAATCCTCACTTCCAGCTCGGAAAGATACTACGGCAGCGACAACCCCAGAGTTTTCACGGTGAACCAGGTCATGTCCGCATTGAGGTTGATGAAGTCTAAGTTCTGCCAGAGAAGACGCCGATGCTAACTCCCCCGCGAACATTAAATTGACAAAGCTCATCGAATAAAAACTTCGGCTTTAAACCCGTTGAAAGATGCTTCACCATTGGAATATGTAGACATACACCATACATCTCTACACAAAGAACAGTTTTCATCACCAAAATAACTTTTTTTTTACTAATTAGCATCTTTCCGGTAAGATGACACATTTCCCTAAAGAACACTCATACTGCGATTATATTTATATGTAATTCTACTGTCCTAAGTGTCTATCTGAATACCATATCTAAGATTCCTCATTCAGTGTAGCATGTATAAGCAGAATCGTCCAATACGGTATTTAGAGCTCTAAGAAGCGGTTTGGTAGATTAAATTGGCGAAACAGCTGAGGGTTCAACACTGATTGACAAAGCCCTCCCAATATTTTCCCAATGCAGTAAAGATAGTAGAAGTATTCGTCCTTAAATGTTTTCATATCTCTAGTTAGCCCATCTGTACTCTAAGAATACAAATATAGAGCAAAAGTAATTAATCTTAAAATGTATTTATTCGTATAATCTCCCTTGCACACAGTTAAATAGATTTTCTGAAGATAGAGAAAATCTAGTTACTCTTCAGTTCCACAATTGCCTCTATATCTCTTACACTTATCTATTCACTGTCGTATGTTTTCCACAAACTTTGGTCAAATTCTTATGTTTCAAGTTAATAGCAACTCCGCCTTTTCCGGTCCCAAGCCCGGATGAAAAGGGAGGAAGGGGGAGCAGTAACAAGCTCGCTAAAAAACCTGGGTTCTGCTGGCCCGGCTGATAGTACCCTGTAAGGGCTCCAGGGATACAGGATAGCAGCGTCTGTACTCCATGTTAGGAGCGGCTGTACATGGCGTCTGTTCCTCATGTCAGAGGCGGCCATTTATTTTGTAGCTAAGTCAGCCTGCCACTGAGTAGTGTTCCCAGTCTTAATGACAAAGGCAGACGCATTCCACTTCACCCAGTCATGATGGTTGTCAAATAGACACCATCAAGGGTCACAACTTGATACCCTAATATGATTGAGTGGAGATAAGGAAGAAGAAGAAGTTAATATCCATTATCTCTCGTACTGTGTCCTTCTATTGATATCATTCTGTTCATAATTTCTTGAAGCCATTTTCCTGTGTGGTTATCTACATCTATATATTTTATATTATTCACTTTCTACTTTTATCACATATAATAAATACATCGACGCGTTCTAAAACTTGAAATTCTTTGTAGAAACTGCAGAATTCTCTGCTTTACTAATTTTCACACAGTTCGTACGTATTTAAAAAGTGATCCTATTCAAAGGGGATCAGTGACAACGAAATCTTTCTATTGATGACACGGTGATAAAGTAATTTTCAGGGTAGATATAGAACTTAGAATAATCTGTGCTATGTCATATTTGTATCGTAGAGACAAATATTAAAGTTGAAAGGCTAATTAAATATTTGTTTGATGTCTCTAAATTTATATCAAGGATTTTCCAATTATCGAGTGAGAATACAGTGTTTTATGTTTTAAGCCAGAGTTGTAGTAATGCATCATTGAAATCGTTCCAAATTATAACGCTGCTATGTCGCGAAGCGATCACTAAGTGAGAAGAAAGACTCAGTATCTCTTGAAGTTGTTCCAAATAATAACGCTATGTCTCGAAGGGATCACTAAGTGAGAAGAAAGACTCCGTACCTGTTGACGTTGTTCCTAATAATAACGCTGCTATGTCGCGAAGCGATCACTAAGTGAGAAGAAAGACTCCGTACCTGTTGACGTTGTTCCAAATAATAACGCTGTTATGTCGCGATGCGATCACTAAGTGAGAAGAAAGACTCCGTACCTGCTGACGTTGTTCCTAATAATAACGCTGCTATGTCGTGAAGCGATCACTAAGTGAGAAGAAAGACTCCGTACCTATTGACGTTGTTCCAAATTATAACGCTACTATGCCGCGAAGCGATCACTAATTGAGAAAACTCCGTACCGGTTGACGTTGTTCCAATTAATAACGCTGCTATGTCGCGAAGCGCTCACTAAGTGAGAAGAGAGATTCCGTACCTGTTGACGTTGTTCCTAATAATAACGCTGCTATGTCGCGAAGCGATCACTAATTGAGAAAACTCCTTACCTGTTGACGTTGTTCTTAATAATAACGCTGCTATGCCGCGAAGCGATCACTAATTGAGAAAACTCCGTACCTGTTGACGTTGTTCTTAATAATAACGCTACTATGCCGCGAAGCGATCACTAATTGAGAAAACTACGTACCTGTTGACGTTGTTCCAAATTATAACGCTATTATGCCGTGAAGCTATCACTAATTGAGAAAACTCCATACCTGTTGACATCGTTCTAAATTATAACGCTACTATGCCGCGAAGCTATCACTAATTGAGAAAACTCCGTACCTGTTGACGTTGTTCCAAATTATAACGCTACTATGCCGCGAAGCGATCACTAATTGAGAAAACTCCGTACCTGTTGACGTTGTTCCAAATTATAACGCTGGTATGTCGCGAAGCGATCACTAATTGAGAAGAAAGATTCCGTACATATTGACGTTGTTCCGAATAATAACGCTATTATGTCGCGAAGCGATCGATGAGTGAGAACAATTATCATGTGCTTGCTGGAATCTTTCCAAATTATAAAGCCAAGATGTCGCAAAGAGATCAATGAGTGAGAACAAAGACTATGTATCTGTTAGCATCGTTTCGAATCATAACGCTGCTATGTCATGAAGCGATCATTGAATGAGAAAAATTTCCGTGCCTGCTGGTATTGTTCCAAATTATGAAGCCAAGATGTCTCGAAGCGATCATTGAATGAGAAAAATTCCCGTGCCTGCTGGTATTGTTCCAAATTATAAAGCCAAAATGTCGTGAAGCGATCATTGAATGAGAACAATTTCCGTGCCTGCTGGTATTGTTCCAAATTATAAAGCCAAGATGTCTCGAAGCGATCATTGAATGAGAAAAATTTCGCTGCCTGCTGGTATTGTTCCAAATTATAAAGCCAAGATGTCTCGAAGCGATCATTGAATGAGAAAAATTTCCGTGCCTGCTGGTATTGTTCCAAATTATAAAGCCAAGATGTCTCGAACCGATCATCAAAAATGATAATAAAAAACTATGTGTACCTATCAACACTTTTTCAAGTTTTAAAACAGGAGAGTAATGATGGCATTACAAAAACGAATATGATGAATCTCTGTTTTTTTTAGAAGACTCAGAGAAAAAAAAATTAGAAGACCTTAAGTTAAAAATTGAATTCGGCATCTTAGCATAATTTTGAAATATTGTAGGAAATGTCTGTTTCCAATCGTATTCTTATCATAGGTGTTTATTATTGAAAAATAAAAAGATTCTGGGTCATTTATATTGTCAACATCTGATAAATGTTCAACAAAAACTCAAATTAAGTTCTGGCTATAAACTTTTCAAAAACCTTTTTGCACACTTCTAGGCTGAATATATCAATGAAAAACTCTTTGCTTGTACCATTCTATTTATAACTTTCTCATTCGACTCTGATTACATAATCTCAAGCAGTTTCAAAATAAAAATGATTATTTACTTCTAGAATATGTAATGGTGTACTTGTTAGAGAGGTGTGAGAATCACCCCACTTCTCAGAGTCATTTCAAATTTTTAAATAAAATAATCATAGGCTTGCGGCTTAAAAGGTAAAATGTCGGCTCCATATCAGTTGGCTTTCTGATTTTGAATTCCGACAGAAAATGTTAGGGTGTTTCAAGTATTTCATCATTCCCTGATTGAGGTTAATAGTAAGTGAAAAATGCCTCTTTCTGGAGTTTAAAGAAACGCTTGGCAATTTAACGTATCATTGAGGGCTTCTCACGCATTCTTCGCTGTAGCGTTCAAGAACGATGTAATTTAAAGGTAGTAGAAGTTATGGTTTCTTGACAGGAATGCGACAGTATGGAAACATGATTGAGAGACTTATTAAGAGGTTGTAGAATCCTAGAAAACGATTGTTATTGATATGATTCCATTTTAAATTGGGGTGGAATTGAAAATTTCGAGGACCCCTCCTACGATAATTTTTTATTTAATGAGGAGGAGAGAAGGGGAAAATGCTTCTAATTCAATAATCGTCACCCTCCAGATTTGAAGATCCTAATGTCGCCGCAGCATCCATGAACTGTTGCACTTTTCCGCCCTGCGTATGTTGTCTGCACGAGAAGGACATCGACAAATTCTTACGTCGTCACTCCAATCAGTGTTTCGTAACTTGTCCCTATCGTTGTATACCACCCATACAGACAGCGTCCCCTTCTCCAATACTCTGCAGAACTCCTGGTTCACCCTGCTGTACAAAATGTACCTGCAAACATTCTGAAAAAAGAAAGAAAAAGAAGTCGAAAAAGTCAAAAACAAAGGAAATCGGCGCAAAAGAGGAAAAAGACTTCACAGCAATAGATAAAAAATATAATGAAGATATAAATAATAACTTGGCGAGTAATATAACACACCATAAGCATAGTAAAGCTGCAGCCTCAGGAGCACGTCCCTCAGTTAATAATCCTTCTCAACCAAAAGGATGGGATATATGCATCCCACACTCATTCAATGCAGCCTACGGGAACTGTCCGTGGCAACCACGGAATGCCAGCTGGGGGCGCGGGCCGTGTTTTGCTACTCCAGTATGCCCGAGAGCGTCTCAAAGCATTTCATCGGACGATAGCGGGCCTAAAAAAGAATTGAAACCCTCAGAAGATGAAATACTCAGAGAAAAAGATGCTCTACTGGGCGAAAGAAGATCCCAATCAGAAGAGAAAATATCCCGGAAGCGAAGTGTTCTATCGGTTGAAAGGGGATCCCAAAAGTACATTTCTGATATACCCAGAAAACATAGTCTCACACTGGGTGAAAGAGCATCCCAGAGACGAAAATTCCCATCAGAAGATAGATTACCCCAGAAAAAAAGTGCTAGGGAAAGATCAAGCCAACGGCTAAAATACCCTTCAGAAACCCCCCGAAAACAAGATGTTCCACCGGGCGAAAGGGCGACCCAGAAGCAAAAATATTCTTTAGAAATATCCAGAGGGCAAAAAACTCCACCGGGCGAAAATATATCCCTAAGAAAAGATTTTTTTCCAGAAGGTAGAGCTCCCCGAAAACAAAATGTCCTACCTAGTGGAAGAGCATCCCGAGAAGATTTGCTTAAGAAGATAGAAGAGCGCGAAAACAAAAAACTTCACCGGGCGATTGGACACCTCAAAAATACACTTCAGATGATAGAATACCCCGAAAACAAAAAGCTTTATCAGGAGAATGAGAACCTCAAAAATACACTTCATATGATAGAATACCCCGAAAACCAAAGAATCCACCAAGCGAATGGGAAACTCAAAAGAAGGTTATCCTTCAAAAGATAAAAGATCCCAAAAGCAAAATGTTCCACCAGGAGAAAGAACATCCAAAAAACGAACTCACCCTTTAGAAGATAGAGAATCCCGAAGGCAAAAGGTTCCACGACGATATGAATTACGAAGATAAATCATCCCAAAGGCAAGGTGCCCCACAGGGTGAAAGAGCAGCGCATAAACAGACTTACCCTTCGATGATAAAGCATCCCGAAAACAAAAGACTCTACCGGGAGAAAGAGCATTTAAAAAACAAAAGAATATACCTGGCGAAAGGACAGGCAAAAAACAAATTTACTCCTTTGGAAAAAATATTCCATCCAGCGAAGAATAGAGTATAGACTTTTTAAATAACGAACACGAAGAATCTTATCGAGGATCGTCTAATGAAGAAGCTCGTTCTATTAAAAAAAAAAGAAATCATCGAAATGTGTAAGTCGAAAGAGTAAATCCAAAGGTCGACGATATTCAAAGGTCACATTTTTACGTGCCAAAGACTCTTTAAACCTTTTGAGGGACGATTACGAAGATTTTGATGAAAGTTCGTCAGAGGAGGATGCTTATCGAAAACAAAGAGGTTCATTCAAATCTAAAAAGAATGGTCGCCGATCATCAAAGGCCAAAATCAAACGTAGAAATTCACTTAGACCTCAAGATTCCTTTCCTTCTAAATTTAGTCCAAAAAGGAGAATCCAAATGGAAGGTCAAAGAAAACTTTTTCACTTTGTGCCTGTTGACATCATTCCAAATTATAAAGCCGAGATGGTACAGAGCATCATTGAGTAAGAAAAAGGACTATGTGCCTACTGGCATCGTTCCAAATTATAATGCCTGGATGTCATGAAGCGATCATGAGTAAGAACAAATCTACAGTCCTCTGCTGTGGCAACGCTCCAAGTTATAAATCCGAGATGTCGCGGAATGATCATCAAATGGTAATAAAGACTCTGTGTACCTATTGTCATTATTTCAAATTTTAAAACAGGAAGCTTGCGATGGCATTGTCAAAAAGAAATTGATGTGTCTCTGATTTTTGAGAAGACATATTAAGAAAAAATTAAAAGAGCCTAAATACAAAATTTAAAATCCTGCATCGTTTTAAGATCTCGTGTCCGTTTCCAATCGTATTCTTATCATGGGCATTGAGTATTAAGAAAATAAAAATATTCCGGGTATTGTTATTATCAACATATGAACATAGTTCAACGAAAGCAAAATTAAGCTCTGTAAAAACTTTTTAAAAAATCCTTTACCACACTTCAAGGCTTAATTAGGAATAAATTATTGAAAACTCTTTGATTATACCAATTTATTTATATCTTTCTCATTTGATTCTAATTACATAATGTCGGGCAGTTTCAAAATAAAGCTAATAATTTACATCTTGCATTTTGTTATGCTGTACTTGTTAGAGAGGTTTGGGAATAACTCCTCTTCTCGGAGTCATTTCAAATTCTTATATAAAATAATCATAGGCTTGCTGCTGAAGAAGTAAAATGTCAGCTCCATATCAGTTGTTATTCTGATTTTGAATTCCGACAGAAAATGTTAGGGTGTTTCAAGTATTTCATCATTCCCTGATTGAGTTTAACAGTAATTTAGAAAATGCCTCTTTCTAGAGTTTAAAGAAATGCTTGGCAATTTAACGTATCATCGAGGGCTTCTCACGCATTCTTCTCTGTAGCGTTCAAGAACGATGTAGTTTGAAGGTAGTAGAAGTTATGGTTTCTTGACAGGAATGCGACAGTATGTAAACATGATTGAGAGACTTATTAAGAGCTAGTAGAATCCTAGAAAACGATTGTTATTGATATGTTGAAATTCCATTTTAAATTGGGGTGGAATTGAAAATTCCGAAGACCCATCCTGCGATAATTTTTTTTTATGAGGAGAAGAGAAGGGGAAAATGCTTCTAATTCAATAATCGTCACCCTCCAAATTTGAAGATCCTAATGTCGCCGCGTCATCCATGAATTGGTGCACTTTTCCGCATTGCGCATGTTGTTTGCGCGAGAAGGACATCGACAAAATCTTACGTCGCCATTCCAATTATGGTTTCATGACCTGTCCCTATCGTTGTATACCACCCATACAGACAGCATTCCCTTCTCCACTACTCTGCAGAACTTCTGGTTCACCCTGCTGTACAAAATGTACCTTCAAAAATTCTGAAAAAAGAAAGAAAAAGAAGTCGAAAAAGTCAAAAACAAAGGAAATCGGCACAAAAGAGGAAAAAGACTTCACAGCAATAGATAAAAAATATAATGAAGATATAAATAATAACTTGGCGAGTAATATAACACACCAGAAGCATAGTAAAGCTGCAGCCTCAAGAGCACGTCCCTCAGTTAATAATCCTACTCAACCAAAAGGATGGGATATATGCATCCCGCACTCTTTCAATGCAGCCTACGCGAACTGTCCGTGGCAACCACGGAATGCCAGCTGGGGGCGCGGGCGTTGTTTTGCTACTCCAGTATGCCCGAGTGCGTCTCAAAGCACTTCATCGGACGATAGCGGGCCTCAAAAAGAAATCAACCCGTCAGAAGATGAATTACCTAGCGGAAAAGATGCTTTACTGAGCGAAAGAAGATCCCAATCAGAAAAGAAAATACCCCGAAAGCGAAGTGTTCTATCGGGAGAAAGGAGATCCCAAAAATACCATTCTGATCTACCCAGAAAACATAGTCTCACACCGGGTGAAAGAGCATCCCAAAGACGAAAATACCTTACAGAAAAATCCCGAAAACAAGGTGAAATGACGACCCAAAAGCAAATATATTCTCTATAAATACCCAGAGGGCAAAAACTCGACCGGGCGAAAGAATATCCCTAAGACAAGATTATTTTCAAGAAGGTAGGGCTCACCGGAAAGAAAAAGTCCCACCAGGCGAAAAAACACCTCAATATTACCCTTCAGAATGTAGGACTCCGAGGATCGCTGGGGCATCGTTCCAAATTATAAAGCCAAGATGTTACGATGCGATCATTGAATGAGAACAGACTCAGAGCTTGCTGGCACCATTCCAAATCATAACGCTGCTATGTCGCGAAGCGATCATTGAGTGAAACTAAAGACTCCGCGTAGATATTGGCATCAAGTTTCCAAACAAATTTTGTTATCATGCTCATAAAATTTGAGAAGACACATTGGGAAAAATAATCTAATACCATAAGTACAAAATTGAAAACTCTGCCATTTAGAATAGTTTTGAAATCTTTCAGAGCATCTCCATTACCAATCGTGTTCTTATCATCGGCATTGAGTATTGGGAAATAAAAGGATTCCGTGTTATTGTTATTGTCAACACGTGATTATTGTTCAACGAAAGAAAAATTTGAGCTCTGGCAAAACTCTTTTTTTTTTATTCTTTACCACACTTCAAAGATTAATTAGAAATATATTAATAAGATATTTTTGATTATATCATTCTTTTTAACTTACTTATTCGTTTATAAATACATTATCTTAGGCAGTTTTAAAATAAAGCTAATTATTTAATTCTAGCATTTTGTAATGGTGTACTTGTTAGATTGGTTTGGGAATCACCCCTCTTCTCAGAAGTATTTCATTCTTGCTGCTGAGCAAGTAGAATGTTAGCTCCATTTCAGTTGCCATTCTGCTTTTATATTCCGACAGAAAATATTCTTCAAGTATTTCATCATTCCCTGATTGAGGTTAACAGTAATTTGGAAGATTCCTCTTTCTGGAGTTTAAAGAAACGCTTAGCAATTTTACGTATCGATCGAGGGCACACTTAAAGGTAGTAGAAGTTATGGTTTCTTGACAGGAATGCGACAGTATGGAAACATGATTGAGAGACTTATTAAGAGGTAGTAGAATCCTAGAAAACGATTGTTATTCAAATGATGAAATTCCATTTTAAATTGGGGTAGAATTAAAAATTTTCGAGGACCCCTCCTGCGATGATTTTTTTAATAAGGAGGAGGGAAGTAAAAAATGCTTCTAATTCACGAATTGTCACCTTTCTGAGGTGAAGATCCTAATGTCGCCGCGGCATCCATGAACTGTGGCACATTTCCGAATTGCGCATGTTGTTTGCACGAGAAGGACATCGACAAAATCTTACGTCGTTACTCCAATCAGTGTTTTGTAACCTGCCCCTATCCTTGTATTCCAGCCATACAGAGAGCAATCCCTTCTCCACTACGCTGTAAAACTTCTGATACACCCTGCTGTACAAAATGTACCTGCAAAAATTCTGAAAAAAGAAAGAAAAAGAAGGCGAAAAAGTCGAAAACATACGAAATCAGTGCAAAAGAAGAAAAAGAATTCACAGCTATAGATAAAAAAAATAATGAAGAGAAAGATTATAATTTAAAAAAAGAAGTTTCTGCACCTGTTAGTTTGGAAGATATATCACCAATAATGGTACGAAGTACCCATTCGAAATATTCAAGAAGTACTAAAAATGGCAAAAGTCGAAGGAAAAGCAGTTCACACAAGAGTAGTAGAAGACATGGTACTAGTCCATCATGCCTGAAATGTCGCTCTCAAAATTCCAGAGTAACCTTCACAGAAAGCTGCCAAATGCCTTCTGGAAGCTATGCTTGGCCGCAAGGTAAAATGATTGATAATAGGATTCCTGGAGCATTCGCATGGGTCTATCCACAGGCACATTATCCTAGTTACAATATGGCTCCGCCAGCTATGCAGTACTCCATGGAGTGGACTAGACCATGCTGCAGTGGCCATCAACAAACAGGATGTCATAGACATTATCAAGAGGCTCCTTCTGCATGTACCTGTTCAGAAACTCACCGTAGCTCTGCTTCGGTAAGCAGAAAAACGGCTGCGGGAGAAGAGTTGGGTGAAAAAACAAAACATTCAGAGAGCTGCGCAAACTCAAAGGCTAAATCAAGGGAAATGGAACCGCGAAATTTCTCGGTGAGTAATATACCACTACAGAAGCATAGTAAGGCTACAGGCGCACGTACCTCAATTAATAAACCTTTTCAACCAAAAGGTTGGGATATATGCATCCCGCACTCTTTCAGTGGAGCCTGTGGGAACTGTCCGTGGCAAACACGGAATACCAGCTGGGGGCGCGGGCGGTGTTTTGCTACTCCAGTATGCCCGAGAGCATCTCAAAGCACTTCATCGGGCGATAGCGGGCCTAAAAAAGAATTTAAACCATCAGAAGAAGAATTACTCAGTGGGAAAGATGTTCTGCCGGGCGAAAGAAGATCCCAATCAGAAGAGAAATTATCCCAAAAGCGAAGTGTTCCATCGGGCGAAAAGGGATCCCAAAAGTACATTTCTGATATAACCAGAAAACATAGTCTCACACCGGGTGAAAGAGCATCCCAGAGACGAAAATTCCCATCCGAAGATAGATTACCCCAGAAACAAAGTGCTAGCGAAAGATCAAGCCAAAGGCTAAAATACCCTTCAGAAACACCCCGAAAACAAGATGTTCCACCGGGCGAAAGGGCGACCCAAAAGCAAAAATATTCTCCAGAAGGTAGAGGACCCCGAAAACAAAATGCCCCATCAAGAGAAAGGACACCTCAATACTACCAATCAGAAGAAAGAGTTCCTCGAAGTGAAAATGTCCCACCTAGCGAAAGAGAATCTCAAGAAGATTTTTTTTTAGATGATAGAGGAGCGCGAAAACAAAAGACTCCACAGGGCGAATGGACCCCTCAAACATACACTTCAGATAATAGAATACCCCGAAAACCAAAGTCTTCACCGGGCGAATGGACACCTCAAAAACACATTTCAGATGATAGAATACCCCGAAAACCAAAGTCTTCACCGGGCGAATGGACCCCTCAAAAATACATTTCAGATGATAGAATACCCCGAAAACCAAAGACTCCACCAAGCGAATGGGAACTCCAAGAAGATTATCCTTCAGAAGATAAAGGATCCCAGAGGCAAAATGTTCCAACAGGAGAAAGAACACCCCAAAAACGAGCTCACCCTTTTGAAGATAGAGTATCCCGAAAGCAAAAGGCTCCATCGGACGATATGAATTACGAAGATATAAATTACCCCTCAGATGGTAAATCATCCCGAAGGCAAGTTGCTTCACCGGGTAAAAGAACAGCCCAAAAACAGGCTTACCCTTCAGATGATAAAGGATCCCGAAAACAAAAGACTCTAACGGGAGAAAGAGCATCCAAAAACCTAAGGAATCTACCTGGCGAAAGGGCAGGCAAAAAACAAATTTACTCCCTAGGAAAAAGGATTCCATCCAGTGAAGAAGACAGTATAGACTTTTTTAATAACCAACACGAATCTAATCGAGGATCGTCTAATGAAGAAGCTCGTTCTATTAAAAAAAAGAAATCATCCAAATGTGCAAGTCGAAAGAGTAAATCCAAAGGTCGACGATATTCAAAGGTCACATTTTTACGCGCTAAAGACTCTTTAAGCCTTTTGAGGGACGATTACGAAGATTTTGATGAAAGTTCGTCAGATGAGGATGCTTATAGAAAACAAAGAGGTTCATTCATATCTAAAAAGAGTGGTCGCCGATCATCAAAGGCCAAAATCAAACGTAGAAATTCACTTAGACCTCAAGATTCCTTTCCTTCAAAATTCATTCCAAAGAGGAGTAGCCAAATAGAAGGTCAAAGAAAACTTTCGTCCCTGTCAAATCCTCCTTCCAGTCGAGGAAAATCCAGTCGAATTCCAATTGGATGTCTGAGCGGACCGCTAGAAACCGTTTCTGGAGGGAAACTTTGGTCTACAAACTCAATGCAGAAACAGAGGACTAGAGATACTAATTTAGATCTTACAGAACTCTTAGCAGCCACGCAGAAGCTCAACTACCTCCGAGAAAGGCTGAAAAAAATCAAACAGTTGAGAGCCCAACAAAAATACGATCTAGTCCAATCGAAATGCGAACCATCATTTTCAAGAGTGCAAAGAAAAGAAGACATCATTATTGAGAGTGGGAATCCGTTTTGTGAGAATGATATTTCTTCGTCGTCATCCATTGAATTACCACGCAGGTCTCGTAACTCTTCCAAACACAGCAGCAGCCTCAGATACCCTGACAACAACCGAAACATCGAAAACGGGGAATGCTTGCTGATCGTCGACCCTACCACGTTGAAGGCTTTCGAGATCAAGTTTATGCGTAAAACAGGAGTAGAAAATATCGCGAGAGCAATCAGATAGGGATTAGATATCTATTTATTATTTTTATACAAAAAATACTTTATAAAAGCTACTTATGTGAATATTAAGAATAACGTGAATAATAAAAAAATATCACCTATACATTAGAAATGGAGGAACCTCAAATTTTCTTCGAGGAATAGCGCTGGGATTCTTATAGGACAGCCACAGAGAACGCACATTGTTTTACATATTTGACTTCTTCTAACTATACCAATAAAGTATTTTGCCCACCATCTGACCTATTCTAATCACATCATATAGAACTAAGTCGACCCCAGCAATATGCAAATTAGCTAATAAGCTTTTAATTTGCATATTCAATTTGTTTCATATAACTGGGGAAAGAGGGATCATTTAACTAGCGGCGTGTATAACTTTATATGCAAATAAAAATATGTTAATCACCAAACTAACAATTTGTCGAGTCATTTAAAAATCTTTAGTGATCAGGTAACCACTAAATAAACTTCACGATAGCCCCTCGCTCTCCATTTTGGCAAACAGCTGTCTTATCGGCGTCAATTCCTTCATTTTACATTTTTAGAAACGGCATCTTTTGTTGCTTACGAATTATTTATTTAAAATGAATATTGAGGATTAATAAAGTGTCATAGATGGGAAAGTTTAAGGCATTCAAAGAGAAATATATTTGTAAAAATACGATATCAGAACAAGTTGTACGTTTGATAGCCTTGTGACTGTCAATATCCCAAATGGTATAGGTTATACT
Source organism: Cordylochernes scorpioides (assembly GCA_030710605.1). Lineage (NCBI taxonomy): Eukaryota > Metazoa > Arthropoda > Arachnida > Pseudoscorpiones > Chernetidae > Cordylochernes > Cordylochernes scorpioides. The sequence continues at coordinate 17,336,285 of CP092883.1, read as the reverse complement.
TCTTGTATTCTAACTCGCCTTCCAATTGTGTATTGGGTTGGGTAGCAAATATAAAGAATTCCAAACGATTATGTTGAGGGTGGATACCAGGATAGTTTTCTGACGGGACACATGGCGTCCCAATTTAGCAGAACAAGAAAGAGGCAGTTGTACCACACAATTTGACGTAAAGGTTGGAATACACTCAGCTTGTCTCTGACTTAAGACCGTGGATTAAAGTCTGAAGTGACAATATGGCCGATTGGCCCTCCCCTGGATTGTGATGTTCTCTATTTGAAACTGGTATCTCTTTGTTGGTTCTTCACCCCACTCTATTAATACTCAACATCTCTACTCCATCACCATTATGGATATTTATTGTCATCTTTGAAAATAGCCAGAGATTAAAGCAATTCTTCATAACTATCGTTTTGGTTTTTTAGAAAATAGTTGATGTGGTGTATGTGGGTTATCAAATTATCTATGAACTCTGTCAATTAATACATGTAAATTTGTAAATATTTAATTCTAAGTTCTAATTGGTTTGTTGTTTTTTTTTTTCGTTTCCTTTGGACGCAAATATTTCAATATCGCTCCTGGTTGAATATAATAAATTTTAAAAAATTATCTTTATTAAACGCAATTTGATTTTGAAGACAAATAAATTTGAATATTTATGCTTATATATAAAAAAAGACTTGAGATATTCGTGTGGAGGTGTTATGATTCTGTTCCAGTCCCAAATTAGCTAGGAAAGTTCTTTGAATATATTTCAACCCATAATTTCCGTGGAGATTCTTTCATTCTGCATTCCAAACCCTAAGGTTATTTGGAATTTTTAAAAATTCTATTCCACCTTACATTTCCGTTGGCTTCTTGTTTCTATACAGCTCCAAATTTCCGTGAAGGTTACTTAATTCTACTTCACCGTCTTAGATTTCAACGAAAGTTCTTTGATTATATATTCCAGTCTTCTGATATCACATGATTTCTGCTTGCTACATCCATTTTTGGTTTCAAAAATCATCCACTTTGGTTAGTAGCCCGTAAAACCATATTCTCTCTGTCTCTCTCTCTCTCTCTCTCTCTCTCTGCGACGGGTCGCTGACCCACAGATATTGGAGTTGCCGAGCCGTGCGACCCCTGCTCCGGGAGGTATTCGCCTCCTGTGAAGTGCCTTGGATCTGCAGACCTGGCTCTTCGGCGTCGGCCTCCATCCCGAGGCAATACATATCACAAGTGTGGCGAAGGCTACCATCTACAAGTACCATCTTGGTCTTGAGTTGGGTAACGCCAGCCAATACCTAGACCTGTCCACTCTGTGGGAAAGAACTCTCGCAGTCCATCGGTGGCGGAGTCTTATCCGCGGTATATATTTTATATATATCTATATTATATAATCTAAAAACTCAAATATTTCTATATTTTAAAATAAATCTATTTTATTTTATTCATTGATAATATTACTTTGTTATCATCGTTTTTAGAAAGACTTTCAGTTTTAGTTGTATATTTTGTTGTAAATATGCTTAGTTAAAATATCTATCCTTTTAAATCACTAATATAGGATTAACTTTATAAATTCTATATAATGTGAAACTAACTAATGTGTAATATTTCCTCAAGTAATTGAAAATAAAAGCTACTTGACGGTAAATAATTATCTTTTTTTTTATCACGAGTGCACCTCAACCCTTTATCTTATCGATCCTTTGTCTTATCAACCCTTTATCTAACAACAACAAATTTATTCATAACATGTATATTTATCAATTATTTTTATATCTATTTATATCTATTTATTCATATATTTATCATTATATAATCTTATATGAACATTTTAATAAATCAGTTTCAATCTCAATCTCTCTCTCTCTCTCTCTCTCTCTCTCTCTCTCTCTCTCTCTTCACAGGAAAGGTTGAATAGAAAAATGGTTCAAATCTGTACTTTCAAAGAAAATAATCATTCTTATTCAAATCTACAACCGTACAGCAAAGTCTCGATCCACAAAAGTGTGTAAGTTCAGCCAACAATGGTGTGTACAACGAACAGATAGGGTCAGTGGGAGAAATCGGCCGGCCGGGCCGTAAAAGGAAGGTCTGCACGAGACCATTGTCCCAGCCGCTGTTACTCAAGACTCCCTAACCGATTAGGTGATATAATCGAGGCTGTCAGAATATAATTCACACCTATTCAAGGTCGACTTCAAGGTCTTCTTTTTCCCTTCCTCAAACACACTTGTTGTTTTCCAATGACTAGACCTAAATGACCGTAATTCCTAGATGCCTAATAGAGACCCAAGGGCGCTTAAAATAGAATCAAAACTTCGTTTACTGCCACTTATGCATATATTCATAAAAATCTTGATAAGTTTGTTTTACAAGGTTTTCCCAGAAGTTCGTAAAGACGGATGAGCTTTCTATAGGTCAACAATATATGAATGCGGATAACAAGAAGAACATCTAGAGCATTATTTCTTACCCAGGAAAATCCTCACTAATAGGACCAACTTGACCAAGGCAATGTACCACCCTCAGACTATGGCCATAGAATCTATGGAGGAATCTCATTGAGAAGGCAAACAATATTAGAAACTGATTCAGCTAGAATATAAAAATACACACAAATCTATTCAATATTTTTTAAAATCATAAGTCGGAAAATCTCCTGGAGATCGGTATATTATACGAATGTATCGTGAGGCGATAAGTTTATTGTACGTTTTTTTTTTTTTTTATTTATCCGAGCTTTTTTTTTCGAGCATTTCTGTCCTTCCACAGGAGTAAAAAATTAGAACGTATAAGAGGATAAATTATTTTATATATATACATGTTATATTGAAATATTATTTCATTTAAAAATATATTTTATAGATTCAAATATTGTTTAAATCGACCGCCAGGGGTCACGCTTTCTCTATAAATACTCATTGTTGTTCTTCCCCGTTGGCCGGCTAAAACCTTTGTACATTATGTAAATAATATTTTGTTTTTCTTATTCTTACGCCTTAAGCCAGGCAATACTTTTATCCAATTATGTTTTTATATTTCTTATCTCAATTAAAGCAATTTCTAATCTTTACTATTTTTATTATTTTACTTTCAAGATTCTTGCCACGACTGCATCACCAATACCATATAGTACTAAAATGAAACAGCAAATAACTGCATTACTATAATCCTCAACATGATCTAAAATTCAAGCAGAAAATCAAATCTCCTTTCTTTATATAAGATACATATCTACACACTTACATTTTAAGAATATATTTTTTTATATTCGTTGATTTAAACTGATTGTTAAATAATACCCCAATGTGTGCATACATAAAGAAGAAACATTTTAAAGTTATTTATCAGTCGAATATATACACAGTTTATAAATAAAAGAAAGAATTGAAGAGTACCTGATGGTGAGATTGTTGGCTTCCCAACATGGAAGAGTAAATTTACAAGTGCCTTACGGTTAAGAAATCCAAAGTTGAAAGTTTTGTGTAAAAGTTTGGAGCCTCGGGGCTTTAAGGAGCAGCTGGGAACTGCCGCGAATGGAACAAGATACGCAAGCCATGTTGAATCGAACGTCTCAATATAGAAACCGGAGGAAAATATCAGAGCTTTCTTTATAAATATACATAGGAATTTAAAATATTAGGTTGAAAGGTATGATATATCATATAATATTGGTCTCCAATATATGATTCTAATAGAAAATACCAAATAGGTATTTAGTTAATAACCAAAACATCTTCCTCAAATTGTGTCCACTGTCTGCCAGAGATCCCATTCCTGACTGATTTTATCGAATCAAGATTGATTAAATATGAATTGGACCAACTAAGCGAGGAAGACCAACGAACGTTCAGTCCACATTCTCCTTCAATTATAAAAGGATTTTTGAGAACAAGAATGGAAGATATGTTTTCTAATACAAGTGATCACTTTCGTCTCTTTTTCCCTTTGGGCATTCCAAAATATTTCCGCCCTGACTTTTACAATGTGCAATTCGTTACTGGTCATGGAAATTTCGGAGATTTTCTGTTTCGAATAGGAGCTATAGACGATCCGGGATGTTTATGTGGAAAGAGAAAGCAGGATTCCAGTCATCTGCTTCTTGAGTGCCCAATCTTCCAGAACTACAGAAACCGAGAAAACATCGAATACAAGGATCTTTTTATGTTTGTAAATAGTAAGGACTCGTATTTTAAATTTAGAAAATTCTGTAAATATATCTATGATGTTCTCTCTTGGTTAAAAAAACCGTAATTATTACCTATTTGTATATATGTATTTTTTGGTTTGTTTATTTTGTTGGTTGTGATGTAAAATCAAGAATGATTTTAATGTCCTCTTTCTTATCTTTTCAAATCTTGTAATTATCATTTTTTTTTAAATATAATATAGTATCTGAATTTAGTGTTGTTATTGACGCAAGCATCCCTTGTAGGGATATCGCGTCTGATTTGATAAATAAATAAATAAAACCAACCACGATAGAAGAGAAACGAATAAATTTGATATTAATATTGTGATGTTGATTTCCTTGAAGCGATGCAACAGACACTCACTCTAAATAAGTTAAATAGACTTAATAAATCAAATAAGTTTAATAAGTTAATATAATATAGAATTAAATATGGCGGGAGAGAGGAAAGAAAAGAAGAACGTCTGTTCAACACTTATAAACAAAAAGGTTCTTCGAATCCTCGCACGCGAGACGCGTGCACCCACCGCCAGCCTCACGCTAGCTTCTATAAAGGCATTACAATTCTATATACAGTTACGAGCGTCATCCGTTCTTAATTCTTCATCTCCTAATCATTGCATTTTCTTTGGAATGGCGTCCTCCTATTGGTTGGCTACAATCACGCCACCTTTGCCCCCCCCACTCGCTTTTTCGGTTTTGTAACCATTGTGTTGGAGCGGGTCGCTCCTTAAATAAATGCATATATTAGTTAATAACTAAATGGAATCCTCTCTTTTTTTTTCCCAGTAAGAGACCACTACGGAAGCCAACAGTACATAGACAGATAAAGCACATAGGCTATAGTTATTAACTAACATATGCAATTATTTAAGGCGCCAATTTATAATTGTAACAAATAGTATTTGAATAAAAACATTCAATCGGGTAAAACACGGGCCTTGCCCGGGTCATTCGGCTAGTATATTAAAATTAAGAGCTTATAAAGGTGATTAGACTTAAGATACTCATGTGTCTCCTCTCGATACCTTCAAGCTGATTGATCCTAGTTATTAACTGATCAAAAGATGTTATCTACTCTTCAGTTGATCCACAAATGTAGTACGAGGGGGTTCTCTTTGTCTTCAATGTGTCCTTCAGTCAATCTATTTAGAAAACTAACATGTCTTGGTACAACGGTCTATCTAATTCTGTTTCCGTTTTCTTAGTGTTTTGTAATGAGGCATCTGAAATAGAAATCTCGGGAATGTATAAAATTTGAAAAAATGGGACATTGTGAAAAAATAGTAAGAAAGTGAAATTGTAGAACGATATTTGAAAATTATCCCGCATGTGTTTCTTTTGAGCGAAAAATCAAAATTTATTTTAAAAGAAGAAATAACCTTTATTTCTAACCTTAAGGATTAAGTATGAAAGGATGAATTGTGAAAAGTAATGATAAACGGTAAAATAAAAGTGTCCAGGGATGGGAATCGAAACTTCATACTTCATCCTTAAGGTTAGAAATAATCGTTATTTCTCCTTGAAATAAATTTCGAATTTTAGTTCAAAAGAAACACATGCGGGATAATTTTCAAATGTCGTTTTACAATCATAAGCCGCATTATATTGTATTATAAAAAGAAATTGTACTGAATGATTTTACAGGTTTATTAAACTCTAGGACCACCTTTTTCTGGTTGTTGAGGTGTAGCCTGCATGAACCCCGCTGACGAGGGCCAAACAGCCAGAAACGCGTACGTGATTGTCTTTTCTCGATTTATTATAAAGTGGTAATTGTCCAATATTCTGTAATAATAAAAATGAAACAACGATTAGTTCATATTTATACCGTCAGATGGCGCAAGCCAGTATCACCTTTCAGTTAATTACCATTCAGGAATTTCTTTCCACTCATGGACATAACTTGAGGAAGTTGTACTTTTTAGCATGTATGAGATGAGGCGGTCATTAGATTGCACTTAGTTTTTGGGATCTATTTGGACGAGACTCAGATGAGATTTGTTTTTATAGATCAATATTCTTGAGGAAAGAGAGAGGGACAAAACTTAAGGAAGTTGTACCTTTTAGCATGTATATCGGAATTCAGACAATAACTCTGAAAGATATTACAGTGACCTTTATTGAAGACATACGAGATAACCAAGTGTAAAACAAAATTGTCTCTGTCTCCTTAAAAAAAATAGACCCCCGGCGACAACAAAGACATTCATAAGATTTGTCCATGAGTGTATTTCCTAAAAAGACATTGTAAGAGACTCTCGAAGTCTATCGAGAGACAAGTGTCTGCGGTAGAAAGAGACGATCCTCAAGAGTCGATAGATCGATTGGCAAAGACAAACAAAGAAAGAACATTAGCAGCCAAAATGGTCTCCACCGTCAATATTGTACTTAGAATATCCTCAGCGCAAGCTTAAGAAAGTCAAGGAAGAATGCTAAGAGAACACACTAGCTAATATTCTGACCTTACTCTTCTATACGAATATTTATTACTTTTAGAGATTTCTTAAAACTCTTTTATAAACTAAATCATATATAAGAGAAAGGCAGCTAGAGCTTTTGCACCACGCTGATGAGAGTTAACAGCTCGAAACACATACGTGGTAACCTTTTTCGATCAATCAAAAAGGTTTATTCTGCTAATTATAGAAATACAAATAGAAATCGACGATTAGTTGATATTTATTCCGATAGATGGCGAAAGCCATCAGTAACTTTTAGTTACACGATCAGGAGATGCTTTTCTTTTAATTTATCTACCTGATATCAGTAGAATTTCACTTTTGTACTGTTTTGTCACATAAACAATCGATGTTAATCATGAGAGTATATAGATACAGAACATTCAACCAGTTTGAATTGACTTTACTATCCTGATAAATAAGTAAGTGAAAGAGAATAAATTACACAGAGATTAACCAAATCATTACGCTTTTAGATCTCATTAAATAAATATACCCCAGAATAGTAAATATTGTACTCGATTAGTTTGTATTATCAATTCTACAGGATTGTAGGTTTTGTAACCTTTCAACTTGATATTTGGTTCGAAATACATGTAAATAATAAGTAATGTAAAAAGACAAGTAAGTCTTTTTGCCAGATAATAGTTATTATAAAATACGTGGTGAATTATATATTTGAATAATAAACATTCAGAAGAGAAGAAACCGTCGTTGGTGGCTGTACTATTCGGATTATATGCGCTAAGATATCGTTTAAGGTAGACAGATTTGGTCCTTACACAAACGGTCATAAACATGACGTGGTCGTTAAATAGGCGTTTTAAAAAAATAAAAATCTGCATATTTGTAGAAGAGCATTGCAATTTCTTTGAGTGTAATTGCAAGAAATTGCAATGCTCTTCTACAAAACTCAAGGAAGTTGTACCTTTTAGCATGTATATTGGGATTCAGACAATAACTCTGAAAGATATTTGATACACAGTAACTTTTATTGAAGATATACAAGATAACCGAGTGTGAACAAAATTGTCTCTGTCTCCTTCAAAAAAATAAATAATAGACGATCGGCAATAACAAAGACTTTCCACTTTTTAAAATTTGTTCATAAGTGTATATGTATGCACCTTTACAGACCTATAAGCCTTTGTCCATGGGTTCCATAAACACCCCAAAACTGACGTTAATTTAAGCTTGTTCCCTGATATTTGGACAACCCATTTTTTTGATAAATCAAGAAAAGTCAACCACGAACGCCTTTCGAGCTGTTGGCACTCGTCAGTTTGGTAAAGGTTGTACCTCTATCGACCAAAATTATTTTGGTCCCAGAGGCTTCTTGAGAAACCAAGAAATATGTATTTAAGGTCAAACTTGCGTAAATACGCTTAACATGTGAAAAATAAAATCATAAAAAGATCAAGTGTTGGTATTACAAATAAATCAGATGTTAATCTAGCATCGCATCAACGCTTAAAATATATATCGTTTGTTCTCTCAAATCACATAGAGTAATTAATCATTAACTATTTGTGCTCTAGGCTAATTACACTAATGACTTGTAGTTTGCATTTTTCAACATTTTCCACAGAGAATGTGGAAAAAAAAGACAAGATTTATATTTTTCCATAATTCTTTGATACAAGGACAACGCCTTTATAAAAATATCTCAATCTCTTTTAATTGTTATATCGTTTCACATACTTTTCTCACAAAACTTTATATTTAATTATACCTTTTTTTTCAGAAATATATTTATGTTTAAGTCTGAATTAATTATATAAAAAGCAGGATATATATAATATGATATCAAATATTATTATTTATAGAATTATAAGAAACAACAAAAAACATAGCACAATGTGTGAAATATTCTTAATGATACATTAATTGATAACATTTTTAACAAGGAGCAGAAGATAATTCTGGAATTTTCCCGCCAAAATATAATCTTCTGTTGTCCTCTCAAATATAATCCTCTTTTCCTCTAATGCCAATCATTTGCATATATTTATTCCACAAATCTTCCCCAAGATTTAATCTCCGAGGTGTAAATTTCCCTGAATTTTCCCAGCGTTGCTTTAAGTTTGAAATTGCCAAACGACTTCTGTGTGAGAGAAAGAAAGACAATAAAAATAAAATCGTATAAACCTTCTGTTGGATCGTTTTTGAAGACAACTCTCAGATTTATAAAATCAATTTATTAAAAACTTTAAACATTTTTAGATATATATAGAAACGAGTTAATTACCTCGTATTTAAGGCAACAAAAGATTCATCTAATTTTTATACATTTTCTAACCTGATTCAACTTGTGCAAAACAGACGACAAAGCAAAAAACAAACAAATTAATAATAGAGGGTAAGCTCCTATTTTTTCAAGCTTTCACACTCAAAGAATATTCAACTTCTTGCTTCACCTTCTTTATAATAATATCTAAATTTGATATATTTTAAAACTTTATATTACCTAATATATACGTAATATTTATTGACTAAATGCTATTCAATTTTTATGATAATATGATATAAGGAAATACTTTTGTTAAAGTCTAAATATAGAATAATTATATCAAATATATTCAGTTTTATATGACTAAGAAATCATAATGTGTATTTATCCAGAATAAATATCAATCCTTAAAAAACAGGTAGAATAAAACCACGATAAATATATTTATATGTTAATATTATTTAATATTTCTGTGCAAATGTATAACAATTATATTCTTTTCAAATAGAATAACATATTTGATCGTATATCTTTTAAATATTTATATATGTTGAATTCTGTGTGTGTGTGTGGATAGATTAAATTAATATATTAATAAAATAATATCAGATAAAATATTTTAAATTATATTTTTCAATAAAACTTACGATAGAAAATTATCAATAGGTATTATAAATTTTTTTATTCAAAAAGTTTTTTAAATAGAATAAAGTCAGTGGAGGATTCAAGTTGCTTTTTTGGTATTGAGGAACAAACCTCAAGACATCTACTGATCGATTGCCCAGCATTTCAAGATTATAGAATGAAGAATGAACTAGTTGTTTGTGAACTTAACGATTTGATTTCCGATAAAAAATGATATTTAAAGTTCAATTTATTTTGTAAATACATTCTAAACTTTCTACAAAATCTGGATCTCTAATGTTTTCATGTGTTGAATAATGTAAATAACTTATGTAAATAAACTTTTCTCCTTGTTTGGCGCAAGTATCCCTTGCGGGATATAGCGCTTTGGAAATAAAATAATTGGTAATATATATATAATTGGTAATTATAAAATAAATAAAGCTTCCAGGGTTAGGTTTCTTGTTCAAATTTTTATTTTAAAACTCTCGGACTTGAAAGAAACTTAACCCTGGAAGCTTTATTTATTTTATAATATTATAAATCAGGGAAGAATGTTTATTTATAATAAAGAGTTAAATGGTAAATATATATTTTTTATTGAAACATTGTCATTTAAATAGAAGTATACTGTTTATTTTCTAAGTGTTTTTTTCTTAATAATATAACTTTACGATTTTATAAAGATTTTAATGGGAACAACATTTTATAAATTTTATTTTGGAAATATCGCTCTTATATAATATATATATCGGATTCTTTAAAAAACAAAACAATATATAAACTATTTAACAATATATAACAATATATAAAAAAAAAACAATATATAAACTTTCTTCAATCTGTAAATTGTTTTCCTCGAATACACATAATACTTTACAATTTAATTTCATTTAACTTTTTTTTTTTTGCATACCAACCTTTTTTATATATTTCAATTGTAGAACGAAAATTGCAATTATACCGCGAATGTTTCTTTTGGACGAAAAATCGAAATTTATTTTAAGGAGAAATAACGATTATATCTAAACTTAGGGATGAAGCATGATAAGATGAATTGTGAAGAGTAATGATAAACGGAAAGATAAAAGTGTCCAGGGATGGGTAAGATTGCGATTTTCGTTCTTACAATCATAAGCCGCATTAAATTGTATTAAATTTCAATTGAGTTGATATATTTTTTCTTTTTTTATCTAACTAAAACTTGCATACTAATTCTTGTACATATTTCAAATATCTTTCTTTTCTTTCAATTTTTAGTTGACCATTGTAGTGCAGGTGACCCTAGGGGTACATAGCGCTCTAAGTCGAAATAAAACATATAAAATTCCCTCCATTTAAATTATATGTTAATATAGAATCATCTTTATAACGTATATAATTATAGATGTCAACAAATATAGCGTAAAAATGATCATATAGAGAGCAAACGATAATACATATTTATATTTAAAATGAAAGGATTTAAAGGCACGAATATTTCTTTTATACATAATACAAACTTCTACTGCCCTTACTGCGATGAAAAATATATTGGGAGGGCTTGCCTCATCAGTGGTGAACCCTTCCAGCGGTTTCGCCAATATAATCCATTAGACCGCTTCTTTAGCTCTAATACTGTATTAGACGATTTTGCTTATATACGCAGCACTGAAGCGGTGTGGTGGATTAAATTGGCGAAACCGCTGGGAGGGTTCACCACTGATGAGCCAAACCCTCCCAATATATTTTTCATCGCAGTAAGGGCAGTAGAAGTTTGCATTATGTATAAAAGAAACATTCGTGCCTTTAAATCTTTTCATTTTATATGTATAGATGGCGCGTTATTGCTTTGTGTTAATATTTATATTAAATACAGATTATAATACCCCCGTACTTATCGGCGCCTATTTTGATATGAGTTATTATTAATTATTTGAAAGTAAAAACAAGTAATGATAGAGAATTTTAACGATAGGTTTAATTATTTCTGTAAATATATTTATGATTATCTTTCAAACCTGAAAGGTTCAGGTTCCTAATATATATTATTGTTTCTTTTTTTTAAATTACTTTTTCTAGTATAATAAGTTTATAACTGTTTCTGTTTAAAATAAATGTAAATCGACGCAATTATCCCTAGCCGGGATATCGCGTTTTGTGTGTTTAAATAAATAAATAAATAGAGAATTTTTTGGGTGTGATTTGTTAAATTAGATAAATTTAAACATTTATTTAAATTTATTGTATTACATATATTTATGAAATATTTTGAGTGTGTAAATAAAGTACAAAATAGAAGACTACTTGACGAAAGAAAAATAATGAAAAAATAACCTATTATATATCTATTAGTGGAAAGTTTATAGAAAATATACTATTTGGCTAAAAATTTATAGGACGAAACTTTTGCTGGAAAATTACAACAAGTTGAAATATTCTTCAGCTTTTTAATTTGATTCTAACCACTCCTTTATATAACACATTTTATAGATTTTAATATGGAGATTAACGTATAAAATTAAAATTAAATTCCCTCTTTTCCTCTCCTTAATTCTATAAATCAAAAAACATAATTTTATACTTACATTTTTACAAATAAATATCTATATATATTTAAATTTAGTCGTACTATATGAGAAATATATATCTTGTGTATATAATAATAAATAGTTATTTAATTTTATAGTCCAGTTTTGTATTAAGATTATCTTCACTATTATGATCATTTAAATTCAAATTATAAAATTTGTAAAATGTTATTAATTTGTAGATAGAGAGAGAAAAAATATATATATATATGTAATTAAAAACGTTAAAATATGTTATAAAAAATGTATATATATATTTTAAAGAAGCGACATATACGTTATAAATTGAAATCGTTTGCTTTTCTAAAGAAATGGGTATCGTCTGAAAGAATATTGGGGAATAAATACTTAGGGTAAATATGTTTACTCATTTAACTTCCGTCTGTCTGTCACAAATATTTTAAATTAATTTCACTATACGGGCAATATATATATAAATATATTACAAAAATATATATTACAAATATCTATAGCTTAAAGTTATCATAATTATATTATAAAATGCAGAATTTAACTCGCGCTATTCTGACCCCCCCCCCCCCTATAATTTATATTCTATATTTAATATTTGAATTCTGTTAATAGCAAATTATTATATATTTTTCCTAATTTCTTTTCTCTCTCTCTCTGTCTCTCTTAAATATTAAAAAAAAACATATATATACAATGTATGAATTAAACTAAAAAATATATATGTATATTTAAAAATATATCTATTTTATTATATATATGTGTGTTTTTTATATTTAAGAGAGAAACGAAATTAAGAAAAATATATAATAATTTGCTAGTCTCTGATTTTTTAAATAATAAATATAGATTATACATTATAGGTCAGAATAGCGCAAGTTAAATTCTGCATTATATAATATAATTAAGATAACTTTAAGCTATAAATATTTGTTATCAAAATTTAGAAAAAATAAGAGGATTGTTTTTAAATTTAATAAATATTAGTAAATATTTATATAAATAAACAAATCTCTTATGTTTTAAATTCGATAACAAGTATATCTATAGGTTTAAAGTTATCTTATAATTGTATTATATACTGTATATACGGAGTAATTTTATAATTTGGGGAATATATACCTAAACAGTTATATAAATATATTAGCGAGTGAAAAGTATATAATATTTTGATCTATATTTTAGCAACATAATAACTTCTAATAGCATATATACCAATTATTATTAACTTATTCTCTTTTAATCTTTATCATACAATATAAACGCTCTTTATATGAAGGCTAAAGATTTATATTTCAACAGGCGCTTTCTATCATTATATATTTAAAAAACGGAGAAAATCTATAATTAAGTTTATTAATCTATTTAAATTTAGTTTTATCTATTCAAATATACCTATTTAAATGAATTTTTATCAATATTTTCATTTGTTTAATCACTGAGATGAAAGGAAGAAGAAGATTAAAAAAAAAAAAAAGAGTCGTCTGCATAAAAATAAAAATGATGCAGACGATAATTTTAAAAAGGCAGAAGAACCTACCTGTGTGAGCCCTCCCACATCCAAAAAATGGTGTGATTTCCTCACTTTGATGTGAGAGTGCACCCGCTTCAGCATCGCCCCTATCCAACACATGCGACTGCCCCACTGGGCGGGCGCTTCAGGGAAAAGCTTCACTTTTCTCCCGCCAGGTGGCAGATGGCGCTTGTTTATGCCACACAGATTAGAGAATCCGCGCTCGTTATATCATCAGCTGAAAGTTTATCGATTTTTTTTTTTTGTTGTTGTTGACGAGGTGTTAAACCTGTTACATTTATTTAATGAACGGTTGAATTATCTACTTTTTAAAATTTACATATAGTTTGATATATGCATTTATTTTTCAATTTATTTTTAAATTATTAAAGTAATATTTTGCGTGTGTAATCATTTATGAGTTAGAAAAGGCGTAAAATAATGTATATTAAATTTTTTGTTATTTTTTAGAATTTTAGTGGATTAATTTAGTAATAAATTATATTTTAATAGAATAATATGATTTGGAAAATAAGATATAGAGAAAGAGCTCAGAGCTTGCTTTGATATAAAAACACTATTTTCTTTCATTATCTTAACTAGACCCTGTATAATTTTTATGATATTTCAAGCTTATAGGACCATAATTTTATTTTAAATGTTTTCCGGTGAAAATATTCTAACTAAAAATTAGAAATCCTTAAAAAAAAAAAAAAAACAATATATATATATTTCCAAATTTGACTATTTTTGAGACGTATGATTCTTTTTAAGTAAAGAAATTTTCTGCGCTTTATTTGAACACAATAATCATACGCTAATGCATTATATCTATATATAAGAGACATATCTCCTGACATGAGCACTTTAGATGGCAGAGCGCCAACATACAATAGCTGTAGCTATCTGGTAGATTGAATTTGAAAAAATCGCCTTGAAAGGTTCGCCACTGATGTACCAAACCTTCCTGACTATATTTTCCATATAATGTTTGATGATGGTAGACATTCGGACATTATATAAAATAACCAATAACGTTGAATCGTTCAATTCTCTATATTTTTATAATAACATGGTGTTGTACGAACGGGAAGTGTTCACGTTGCATAAGAGTATACCCTAGTACACGTGGCACAGGTCATGATTATCATGTGGTGGGTAGAGGTTGGCAACTGCTTTTACTGTAAGTGCACTATATGTCTACACATGTAAAAAGCATTTCGAATTTGCACTTTAAAATGTAGCAGAACCCGTTTGTTTACTTGCACTCACTGGTGGGATTGGACACTCTGCAAGAATTGGTCCTATTAGAGATTTTTTTTTTTAATTAGAAAAAAGTGCCCAATGCGGGATTCGATCCCGGGTCGTAGCGGTAGAAAACCAACGGTTTAGACCACTCTTCCACCGACCCCCCTTGCATAAGAGTAAATATTGCCTATTTGTTATGCTCCATAGAATAATATAAAATGTATTTTTCTCTTACAGTTATATTAGAATAAGAAAAGGATGTAAAGACATTTTCCTTTTTCTACCGCGTGGATAGAACCTTCTTACTCAGCGCTAAGCCGAAGATCACGAATTCAGCTAACAGAGAGCGGGATGTCCTCTATAATAAACGAATCGAATGGCATCTGTTGTCAGCTGTAACTACGTGGGGGCTTTGACTCGCAGATGGTCTGATTGCCTTCTTGACATCGGATTGACAGGATGTGGCAAAGATTGTTAATTCGTACACCAAATTAGCATTGTTCTTTTTTTCTAAGTGCTCAAGATATATGCATATCTGTAATATAATCTCTTTGCAATATGCTTGAATCTAATTTTCCGCCAACTCAGGGGCTGTTTGGCGAACATCTTCCTTCAATAGGACTTTTAGATGTTCCTAATCGAATTCTGATGGTCTTCGAGGCGTGTCTTCAAGGTCCAAGTCGCCGTTTTTGAACTTTGCAAACCATTTTTGTGCTGCTCACTCCCCTATGATACCATTTCCATACACGTTGTCCATACACATGTACCGAGCTGCTTCAGCTGCTATTTGACCTCGATGGGAAAGTTCCTTTACATATTCTTTAAAAGAGCCAAATACACCAATTTATATTATTTTAAAAAGTTTTCATAAATGAAATGATAATTTCAAGGTGTTGTGAAATCACCAAATAAGTGGAATGAAGCAAAATTTAAGTTTCGTTCGACTATAGTGTATGTGATAAAAATCACGAAATAGTAAGATGAAATATTTGAAGTAGGTTTTATTATTTTCCTGAGATTTCGAGTTTTTCTGCCCTTCTACAGGAGAAAAAAAAGTAGAAGGACAGAAATGTTCGAAAGATCGCCAAAAAATAATAAAATCTTTAAAAAAATTCCTTTCGCCTCAAGATTTCGTCCTTTCTATTATTTGATCCAGGAGATTATATAACTCAACTTGATCAACTTTCTCTCTCCACGATACTAATAATTATAGATAACTTCATTAAATCAACTTCCATCATTGCTTAACATAATGTAAATAACTTCCTTGCGATTTCTTCTATCTGCTTATGTTGTTGCTTATTTGTTTAATGTATATGTTTATTCAATGCTCTTTTTCCTAATTGTTTATTTTCTTTTGATAATTCTGTTATCTACTCTACTACAATCATTGTAAATAGTTTCACGCGCAATTATCCAGATCGGATATAGCGTGTCTTGTTTGCAACTGGTAATAAATAAAAAAAAATGATATAGTGTATTTTAAATCTTATTGGCGTTTTAATGATGTAAGATATTTTCTCCCGTAAAAGGGCTTTCTTGACCGAAAGCTTGAGAGATTTTTAAATGAAAATATTTTAAAAAGAAACTTTTCCCTGGAGTCTTAATATTATTATTTTAATAGTGTATGTGTGATTCATCCTTGAGATGAACTTGATGGCGAAGGGTATTAAAAAATGTACAAAGCAATCTTCCTCAGAGAACCATTAATTCGTCCGAAATACCAGAGAATGCCCATATATACGCATCAGTGGATTGACGTAGTTTCAGTAATTTGAATAACTGAACTGAAGACATTGATTTATCAAACTATAGCACATATATTGACCTTTATCACTCTATCCCTTTTTGGTAAATGCCATTTTACAGGTTGGGTTTTTTAATTAAATCGAAATTTTCTTTATATTTCAAACCTTTTTACTACTTCCAACATTTCGACGACCCTTTGTTGTCCTTTTCAAGGATTTAATTAGTTCCTGTTTACGTTTATACAAATTCTGAATAAATATCTGATGTTTTGAAAGTGTACAGCGTTTCGATACTCCAAACAACGATATATAGACAACGGATTTAATATCCTTAACAAAACCATCATAATGTTATAACTACCATTACAACGCAATATAGCTGTTAAAAAAAAAAGGAAAGGCATTGTATACCTGAATATGATTATAGCGAATTATTTTAAACTTTGTATAGATGTCCTAAAATATAGGATATACAAAATTGTCAGTTTTATTTAATATAATATATTCATCATTATGCAGCGTATTCGGAAAAATCAGAGTGCAGTCAAAAATTACCAGAGAACTCTTTCGTTCATAAAATTATGATGATAGCCTAAAATCTTTCATTGTCCAGTTATTGTAGAAACTCGGTACAAATGATTTCATTTATAAATTTGCCGTAAGACGGAAAACTAGGAATACTGGAAACTTAATTTATCCCTCGCGTGCACACACAGCTAGAAACTTTGCACGAATTCTACACGTCAAAAATGTTACACGTTATCACAGTTGTAGGCTAGGATAAAGAAAGACATCCCTCTTAAACTTCAATTCCCATTAAAGAAAAGGATTATCGCTGTATAATTATAAATACTGTCAACTAAATATATTAGGAACTCAAACTCTCTCTGTTGATAGGGACATGGAAAAAAACGGAATTTCAAACATTTTACCATTGTTGTTATATTTATCATCAAAAACTTTTATTATATATATGAAAATACACTCATGAAGTAAACTTAATGTAGTTTTATATTTTGAAGGAGACAGAGATTGTTCACACTTGGTTATATCGTGTGTCTTCAATAAAGGTCACTGTTATATATTTCAGAGTTATTGTCTCAATCCTGATATACATGGTAAAAGGTACAACTTCCTTAAGTTTTGTCGTTCATGAGTAAAAATGCTATATAAAAATATTAATTTATTTAAAATTATATTTCATAGATTCAAATATTCTGTTTATATCTATCACCAGCTGTCGGGACTTTCCTCATATAAAACCGATTGTTGTTGTTCCTCGATGGCCGGCTCAAACCTTATGTAATTATGTAAATAAGTTTTTGTTTTCTTCTACTACCCGCCTTAAGAGTCAAGGTATAATTTCATTCTCAAATATGTTATCATATTAATTAAAGTAAATTATGATTCAACCTTTATTTTATTAATATTTTTAAACGACTACAAAGCAATATCAAAAAACATACTCATGTACCCTTCAACAACCTAAGAAAATATTTTTATAATATATAAATATTATATTTTTAAATAAAAAAAAGATTTGATTTTCTGCTTGAATTTTTGATCATCTTGATGATTATGCTATGGTGGTGCAGTCGTGGTTGAATAATTTTGAAATAAAAATAATAATATGGTTTTGAAAGAGATTGCTTTAATTGAGCTTTAGGATAAACATAATTTGTTAAAAGTACTGCCTGGCTTAAGGCGTAAGAATAAAAAAAATGAAGCTTATTTACATAATGTAAAAATGTTTTGGGCCGACCCACGGGGAAGAACAACAATGAGTACTTATAGGGAAAAGCGTGAACTCTGGCGGTCGACTAAAACAGAGTATTTATATCTATGAAATTATAATTTTAAACAAAATAACATTTTAAAATAAAATATTTCAATACAACATATATATACTTGGTAAAGCTATCAAGTTGGATAAATTAATTTTTATTTGCACAAATATAATAAAGAACCGATTTCGAAATTAATCAATCTATGAATTATTTGAAGAAAAAAAAAACGTGGAAACAAAAATTTATGAAGGAGAAAAATATTCTATTTCTTATCAACTGATCCTTATGCATTTTCTTTATTACACTATAAATGTATACATTCTTTGACAATAACAAATAGCTAGTAGTGGCTGGTTCTATAACTTGACATTTTATAAGAGTAAAATGAATTTTAAAAATAATTTTAAATAAACTCCGAGCACTCCTCGGAGATTTTTTTCCATTCTTTAAATATTTATTTTCTCTCTCTTATTATATAATTAATTTGTTTGTAAATTGCATAATTTCTATTGAGTTGAATATTGTATAACCTTCTTTTAATTAATTATTCAGCAAATTAAAAAAAAATTCTCAATGAATTCACACATTGATAGGTTTTGCTTTAAATAGATTTATCATCTGTATTTTTTATACAAGGTTTTGTTAATAAATAATGTACAATCGGTAATAGGGTTTTTTATTGACAGAAACTCTCTTTCTACTTTATATAAGAACTCCTATCCTCAATATACTGTAAAATGGATGACAAGGCCAAGATTCCAGAGTAAAGTTGGGGGAAGATGAGTGGGGGATGGACATGTGTTGTCAGGAGGGACAGTCACCAAAATCAGCATTCCTGTATGGGGAAGGACAGAGTCTGGTCACATCTGCGGCGAGTAGTAGACATGGGAAGTTATCTCCGGGGAGTGTGGATGATTCTGCAAGGTGGTACCAGGAGAGCCTGACATCGGAGCGGTCTACAAGACAGTGTAGTCCAGGCTGGACATGTACAGTGTGGAGCGGAACACAAGAGTGACATCCACGGCGCCAAGGATTCTTCTGACGGGGAGGTTGAAGGCAAGTCCCACTTATTGTATTCCTTCTGTTCACTGCCACGTATAATAAAATGATAACATTAGCTGCAGCCCTAAGAACTCACGTGTGTATCTTTGTGACATCCTGATTAGACAAAGAACACGAACAGCGTCTGGGTACGACATAACAACATATTAGAATCATTCAATACATACACCTTCCTTCGGTACACATTTGATCCAGCATTGTTGACAACTTGCAAAAGCAATTGGCAAAACCCCTTATTTCAACTCTCCGAACCATCCTATAATAGCTTGGAGTAAAATTGAATCAATTTAAGTATTTATCAAATAAAAAGCTCTTCAATCTTCCAAACATGTAGATGTCAGAGAGTGCCATATTACCAAAGACCGTTTTTCGGATTCCTGGTTTTACTTTAAAGCTACCCATCTTAATAAATACAAATTATATTTTAATTATTTGTAAAATATGAAAAGAGGAATGATTATTTAATCAGAAAACACGATTTTTTATGATTATTAAATATTTAAATATTTTTCTATAGGTCATTGTGTTAACATTACTTATTGACCGTCCCTTGTATAATCTAATTATAGTTTACAAACTGAAACCTCGTGAATCAGGTTGAGTTATACTTTAAAAGATCAAGTCGCTCGCGGTTATCGGTGCGGCATGGAAAATGTTGGAGAAATTAGAGGAGGATGAACTCTATCCACAATGGCACTATTGGAATCAATAGTTCTGTCTACACTACCGTATCCAATCCGAGAAATTGACAGAATCATGATCTTAAATCAAGTTATAGATAAGATTGTCCTACCATTGTTGAATATATCACGAAACGCACTAGCATATATAAAATGCTTATAAACCGTATGTTTTCTCATTGGTAGTCACAACAATTAAGTTTAAATATTCGTCTTAGAATGTTAAAATGGTAAACAGCAATCTCAACTAATACTTTTACTGGCCATTCAAAAAGCTTAGATCACATACTAAACTATTTTTTTAAACATATAATTCTACTATCCTCAAAGTCTATGTCTATATTTTGATCAAATACCAAAATTCAACCATACAGTGTCGTATATATAAGCAGAATTGTCCAATACAATAAGAGAGCTATAAAATAGCGGGAGGGTTGATTAAACTGGTGAGGGTTCACAACCAAAGAGACTTTTTTAATATCAGTAAGGATAGGAGGAAATTTGCTTCATTAAAAAAATAAAAGAAGAAATTTCATATACACTAAATTTTACCGGATGCCTAAAGTATCGCCCGTATGCTAATATGTTCCAAAAAAAAAAAATGCCTCAATCAACAGGATCACGATAGAACAATCCATTCAAACTGACCAAATAGGAAAAACTAACTCCCAGAGATGTATCTTTACTATAAATATTTGCATAAAACCTTTGCCGTAGAAAATTATCGATTCAGTGATCTTCCATTAACAACAAAACGTCTCATCGCAAAACTAAGAATCCTTTTCGTTTTTTTAGTGATAATCATATTAAAATTCATAGCAGAGAAAACATAAATCGAGCGTAAAGCCAAATGAAAATTGAGGCTAATTTTGCACATTATATATTCGAATGTAATGCTTTTTCTCAGAATGTAAAGAGAGTTTTTTTGATCAAGGATTAGTCATATAGGCATTTTCTCGTTGTATTCTTTGCTATCGAGTTCGAAATTGAGTTTAGGACAGGGGTCGGCAAACTTTTGAGTAGGAAGAATCAAAAATGACAATTTACAAAATTTCAAAGTTTTTAAAGAGCCATACATTTTTTCCCTGCCAACAATAAATAGTACTGGCATAAATGATATTTACGTATGGAACTATATAAAGAGCTTCACATCCAAAGAGCCGCAGTTTGCCGACCCTTGGTTTAAGCCTATCTCTTTAAATAAATAGAACTTTCATAAAATACTATAAAGAAAGAGAGTGACCAGTTGGATCCCTTGAAAACTTTCCCTTTTTTCTTAATAAAATTAAAAAGGAAAAAAATAGTTAATTTTCTTTGTTTTGTTCAAGAAAAATATCTTTATGGATCTCTCTTTACTGCCCTTATATGATATATAAAAGATTTAAATGAATAATATTATATTTTATAAATTTTAAGAATCAACACATCGCGCGTAATAATAATAGTTTTCAAATTTATTCTATGAAGCAAAAAAAAATCAATAAAAATCATTTTGAAAAAAATAATAATCAAAGGCGTTCTGTCCAAAATAGCAGCTAAAGCAGAAAATTAATAAAGAATCTATATAGATTTTTTTTTCTTTTTTAATATTTGACCGGAAGTTTTATTTGTTGTAATCCCAACAATTCCTTAGAGAAACTGGGATAAAATAAAAAAAGGAAAAGGGGGGGAACAAATCTGCTGATATAGCAATTTAAAATGGGCTAATAAAACTCCCAAATCTATATAGCTCTTTTTGAAGAATTATCGATGAAATTTATATATCTCACAAAAAAATATCAAAAAATAGCTTACTAAAAACTTACACCGATATATAAATGCAATAATATTTTATTAGCTAATTATTTTATTCTACTTGTTTTTCTAATATATTTTGCGGATAAACAAAAAAAAATATTGAAATTTTTTTTTTTCAAAAAGTTGAGGAGGGAGATGGGGGGGAAGTTTTTTTGATTAATTATAAACATTTCCTATTAAATTGATGAGGCTATATTTTAAAAATATAAATAAATAAAAGAAAGTTATTTATTCATTATTTATATATCTATGGGAGAATTGTTATTTGAAAAAAAATTATCATAATAAAATTAGTTCTTGTTATAAATTTCTGGATGATAAATTGTAATTAATTACGTTGAGGAGCGACCAGAGTAAAGGGAATATGAAATGAAAATTGATTTAGAAATACAAGATAGAGATAAAGCAAAAATAAATATTCTTAAATAAATACATTCCGTGATGGTGTGTGTTTTCATACAAACATATATACAGTATATATATACCAAAAGGTATGCATGTTAGCTTTTTGTCTGAATTTTCCAAAACAGGTGATGTGTGGCTCGTTCTTTATCATCACATGTAAAGTTTCTTTTTACTGAGGTGATTTACATAGCATCCTTCTGATGCACATATGCTTCTTTTTGTACATAAATACCATCCTTCCGCAACTTTATGTTGTACATATATTCTATATACAGTTACGAGCGTCATGCGTCATCTCTGTCACCGTTTGCTTTTTTTTTTTTTTTGGAATGGCGCTCTCCTATTGGTTGGCTACGATCACGTGGCTACGATGGCGCCGCCACTACGCGAGACACTTTGTTTTTGACTTTGCCCCCCCCCACTCGCTTTTTGGTTTTTGTAACTATTGTGTTGGAGCGGGTCGCTCCTTAAATAAATGCATATGTTAGTTAATAACTAAATGGAATCCTCTCTTTCTTTTTCCCAGTAAGAGACGCCTACGGAAGCCAACAATACATAGACAGATAAAGCACATAGGCTATAGTTATTAACTAATATATGCATTTATTTAAGGCGCCAATTTATAATTGTAACAAATAGTATTTAAATAAAAACATTCAATCGGGTAAAACACGGGCGTTGCCCGGGTCATTCGGCTAGTACTTATATAATGGCGTTCAGCCAAGTGGAATAATGGTAAAATAAATGATATTTTGATCCAATATATGCATTTTTAATTATAGATATATACACATAGATATAACAAAATAAAATTAAAAATATAATAATAATCATGATTTACACTCATTGACAAAAGTTAAGGAATTTTCAATTTTTAATGTATCCGGTCGTCTGTTATTTTTAAGGAGAAAGAGGTTGTTCACACTTGGTTATCTCGAGTGTCTTCAATAAAGGTCACTGTAATATCTTTCAGAGTTATTGTCTGAATTCTGATATACATGCTAAAAGGTACAACTTAAGTTTTATCTATGAGTGTATAATCGTAATTAATCGATTATTCTGTGAGATGTGGAGCCATTTCTGTCGATGAAGTCAATAAATCCAACAAACAACCAAGGTAATAAGGTAAAAAAATAAGATTAAATTCAATTAAACACTATAATTACGTTGGTAAATGACCAGCGAGAGTTCGTTCGTCCTTAAGACCAGGAAATGAGACATAAATTATGCAGCTCTCATTGTTGAGCCTGGTAGAGAAATCTTCATTACATCGCTGAGTACCACAAGAGGATTTTTTCTGGAATAGATGAGACATCCCTCGGTGCCATTGTTCTTAACATTTCCCGTCGTGTTGACGGTTTATTGAATTATCATCAACTCATTAGTCATATTCAATAATACAAATGACGATTGTTGAAGCAAGAAAATGATTATTTTTTTAGTGTGAAAGCTTGTAAAAAATAGGAATATACCCTCTAACATTAAGTTGTTTATTTTTCTTTGTCATCTGTTTTGCCCAAGTTGAATCTGGTTAGAACGATGTATGTAAATAAGATGATTATTTTGTTGCCTTAATTACGAGGTAATTAACTCTCTCTCTCTATATATCTAAAATGATTTAAAGTTTAATAAATTTATTTTATAAATCTGAGAGTTGTCTTCAAAAACGATCCAACAATTGTTTCGGTAATTTGTAGCAAATAAAGTTATTTTTTATTATAAATATAATCCTCTGTATCAATTAGAATAATCAAAGAAGAATAAGTCTCTTTATTTGCACTATTAACAAGTTTACAAGCTTTCGGGGTTTAAACGACCTTTCTACAGGTAAAAAATTTATGAAGAAACTTATGAAAGAGATTTATCCTCGGAGATTTATATTTGATTAATCTCATTTAATTTTTTAATAAAACCTTTTTATCAAAATTCGAAACTATTTTAGACGCGTAGATTCTTTTTGAAAATAAAAA
Organism: Cordylochernes scorpioides; assembly: GCA_030710605.1. NCBI lineage: Eukaryota > Metazoa > Arthropoda > Arachnida > Pseudoscorpiones > Chernetidae > Cordylochernes > Cordylochernes scorpioides. Next base: position 17,312,039 of record CP092883.1, on the reverse strand, counting down.
ATTTCTACTGTCCTTACTGCAATGGAAAATGGTTTATTTTCAAAAAGAATCATACGCGTCTATAATAGTTTCGAATTTTAATAACAGATGGCGCGCTAAATGCATCATAAAACCTTTATATATATATACATTTTATATTACCTTTTATATATACTTTCCCTATTGAAAATAAAAATAATTAGTGAGAGAGAAGGCTTGATGCATAGATGATCGGTGTTTTATAAATTTTACTCCTTTTTTTTTTGGATATTCATTTCGAAAATATATCAATTTCTATAATTCTATATTTCAAGGAGCCACAATATTAGGAAAAAACCTAAGGCAACCTGTTAAACTTTTCTTAACCCAAAGACACATGTAAAAGTCGACTATAAAATATATTCAACATAATTTTGACCATATATAGGTACCATACACAGAGGGAAAATATAGAAACTATAGAAGTCAATTTGTGTTATAAAATCTCGTGTCCGCAAAAATTTTTATATTCAATCATTTTACTATAATATAAATATAAAAATCCTTTAAAGACGATTTGCAGACGATATTTTGAAAAGAATAATTATTGGCGGGAAAATAAATGTTCATCTGCTTTTATATAAATAAAGTTCTACCTACCTGGAGATTTTCGGAGTCGGGCTTAGTTAGAAAACCAGAGGGCTTGTCTGTATCCAAGCTGAAATCCATACCACATACACTCATCATTGAGAAATACACACATATTTACATATATTTCACATATAAACATTTATATGTACCTTGCTAGCAAAACATCTCTTTGGTAGATTGTGAAGAATCCATTAGATCCCGTGTGGATCTCATGGAATAAAGTCCGCCCTAGACTGACGAGGGCCATTAGCCCGAAACCATGGTCTCTAGGTGGACGTTTCTCAGTTTGCCAAAGCTGGTGTTGTGGCTTTGTCACCGACCCGAGGCCGCTAGTTGCGGCGACCGTCAATAGATGGCGTCAAGTTTTTGACGTTTTTTTTTTTTGACGGGAGAGGCGCCCTATGCTTCTATGGATATATCTTTTTATAAACAAATGACCGTGATCATTTTGAATTTAACGTACATCGTTTTTGCTAATTTCTATACATATCCTTCACACCAATTGAATTATTCTTTGTTGCATATTGTCAAAAAATATTTATTTTGGAAGGGACTTTTTATGAAATGTGTGCTTCACATCTATAATTGAGAAGAGTTGTACACTGATGGACAAAGCTTAAGAAAAAGGAAAGTTTTTGATGTAGCTATTCGTCCATTTTTTTAAGGAGATAGAGGCAATTTTGTTCACACTTGATTACCTCATGTGTCTTTAATAAAGGTCACTGTGTAACAAATCTCTTTCAGGGTTATTATCTGAATCACGATATACATACTAAAAGGTACAACTTCCTTTTGTCCATGAGTATAAATATCTCCAAAATGGCATTTATTCTCTGCGATATTTCTTCTTTCTAGATTATTGTTTGAATATTATCTCTTTCGCATGTTAACAGGAAGTATTTTTAGCGAATTAGGAACATTTCGGAATCTTTCAACAATAGGGCTACCATAGATGACAATAGCCCTTTTCTTTGGGATGAATTTTGCAAATGTCTCTGAACTGTTGCTACAAATATATTTAGCTGTTTATGTGCAAAGGTCGATGATGAGGAGTCAAGGTAGCTAAATACATTCTGTCAAGCTATGCGGCCCTATTCCCCAATCTTAGGGAGCCTCTCCTCGCGGAACTCTCGCCTGAACACAAGATTATTCTTGTCGAATACCTAAACACTGTCATCGAGCATGCTGGGAACATGGATTCCATAATCCGTAACGGCCTGTCCGAACTCAAGGCGGCTTTAAGCTCCTGATGAAATCCAGACGTCCCTCCGTCTGTTGTATATATTTCTCCCTATTTTAAAAATGGCTGTAACCTCTATCCCTACTGTTGACTAGATGTCAATAAACTGTTTTTAATTGTCAATTGTCAAGCTATTTCGAGCGAGAGAGAGAGAGAGAGGGTTTGACAATTAACATAGATGTATTGACATATTGTCAATACAGGGAGCACAGTCCACACTGAAGAAAGAAAAAGAGAGAGTGAGGATTTACCTCTGGGCGAGGTGAGTTCCGAAGCTGTAGCGGCGTGCAGGGACGTGGTTGACAGTGAGGTAACATGGACTGCAGGCACCATCTGCCAGACACACTTCGGGTGAGATTACACAAATCTTATTCAACATCTCATAATTATAGTCCTTGGTTAAACATGCGGCAATAAAGACTCAAAGGTTGTTATGATTCATATCAAAGATTTTTATTGATTATTACCTATATTTATTGATTGATACTTTCTTTTTCTCTTTTTTTACTTCAGGAGGAGTCTATATAAGACTAGAAATTATAATTAAAAAAGGCTTTGTACTTGTGCATATACACTCATGGACAAAACTTAAGGAAGGTTGTACCTTTTAACAGGTATATCGGGATTCAGATAATAACTCTGAAAGATATTACAGTGACTCTTATGGAAGACACGGGAGATAACCAAGTGTGAATCAAATTGCCTCTGTCTCCTTCAATAAATAATAAATAGACGATTGGCGACACATTAAAGACTTTCCACTTCCTTAAGTTTTGTCTATGAGTGTGACTTTTCTGGTCTTATATAGACTCGTCCTGAAGGGTACAAAGCAAAACAAAATAGAGAGAGAGAGTATCACTCAAACAAAAGGTAATAAAATATAGACACCCCCTTGGAGATAATCCATAACTATCTATGGGTTTCTTCCAGTCATCTTTCCTTTCATTATTTCAATCGATAATTCCTATCTGTCTTATGAACTATCGAAATGATAGGGAAAATATACAGAGCTCTCAACTGCCGAAGAATCAGAGAAAAGCTTATAAATCTTTGACTTGTTACGTTGGTAGACATACAAGTTTACCAAATTTTTTGCCTTTCCTCCTGTAGCCAAGGACAATTGAGAACCCTATGTACCATTCCATTTGACAATCCTTAATAGCTGACCTTTTGAAAAAGGCGCGATAACGCAGTGTTCAATGAAGAGGCTTGAGAAATCCAATGAGAATCCGAAGCGGCTTGAGAAATACAAATAGAATCCAAAGCGGCTTGAGAAATCCAAAGAGAATCAGAATTGCCTTGAGAAATCCAAAGAGAATCCAAAACGGCTTGAGAAATCGAAAGAGAATCCGAAGAGGCTTGAGAGATCCAAAGAGAACCAGAAGTTCCTTGAGAAATCCAAAGAGAATCCAAAGCTGCTTGAGAAATCCAAAAGAATCAGAATTTCCTTGAGAAATCCAATGAGAATTCAAAACGGCTTGAGAAATCGAAAGAGAAACCGGAGAGGCTTGAGAGATCCAAAGAGAATCAGAAGTGTCTTGAGAAATCCAAATAGTATCCAAAACGGCTTGAGAAATCCATAGAGAATTAGAAGTGCCTTGAGAAATCCAAAGCGAATCCAAAGCGGCTTGAGAAACCAAAGAGCTTCCAGGGCGCCTTGATAAATCGAAAGAGAATCCGAAGCGGCTTGAGAAATCTAAAGAGAATCAGAATTGCCTTGAGAAATCCAAAACGGCTTGAGAAATCGAAAGAGAATCCGTAGAGGGTTGAGAGATCCAAAGAGAATCAGAAGTGTCTTGAGAAATCCAAATACAATCCAAAACGGCTTGAGAAATCTAAAGAGAATCAGAATTGCCTTGAGAAATCCAAAACGGCTTGAGAAATCGAAAGAGAATCCGAAGTGCCTTGAGAAATCCAAAGAGAATCCGAAGTGCCTTGAGAAATCCAAAGAGAATCCGAAGAGGCTTGAGAGATCCAAAGAGAATCCGAAGCGACTTGAGAAATCCAAAGAGAATCCGAAGCGACTTGAGAAATCCAAATAGAATCCAAAGCGGCTTGAGAAATCCAAAGAGAATCCGAAGAGGCTTGAGAGATCCAAAGAGAATCCAAAGCGGCTTGAGAAATCCAAAGAGAATCCAAAGCGGCTTGAGAAATCCAAAGAGAATCCAAAGCAGCTTGAGAAATCCAAAGAGAATCCAAAGCGGCTTGAGAAACCAAAGAGAATCCGAAGCGACTTGAGAAATCCAAATAGAATCCAAAGCGGCTTGAGAAATCCAAAGAGAATCCGAAGAGGCTTGAGAGATCCAAAGAGAATCCAAAGCGGCTTGAGAAATCCAAAGAGAATCCAAAGCGGCTTGAGAAATCCAAAGAGAATCCAAAGCGGCTTGAGAAATCCAAAGAGAATCCAAAGCAGCTTGAGAAATCCTAAGAGAATCCAAAGCAGCTTGAGAAATCCAAAGAGAATCCAAAGCAGCTTGAGAAATCCAAAGAGAATCCAAAGCGGCTTGAGAAATCCAAAGAGAATCCAAAGCAGCTTGAGAAATCCAAAGAGAATTCAAAGCGGCTTTAGAAATCCAAAGAGAAGCCGCTTGAAACAGCTTGTAGATAAAAAGAGAATTCAAAGAGAAACTGTTAAAATTATTTTCCATTGTTACCCGTCTGATTCTTGCTGAGATGTAACCATCCTCTGATGGTTCAAATAACCAAACCTTAGGAAACACTAAACGGCAAGTCATTTAAATCTTCACATGTTTATACCATGAGTGTTATGGCGTTTATAGAATAAAAGTAGCCATAATATACACAGATTACCATGGCCCATTCAATGGAAACAATCCAGAGAACGAAGAAAAGTTCCCGATAAAATATATCCCAGTAGAAATGACATAGATATTTGCCTGGATACTTTTAAAGAAGGATCTGCCATTTACCAACCTTTAAAGGATATCATCATATTATGTAACATCGCCAGGTTTCTATTAAATTTAAGTTGATAAGGTTAGAGACCTTCTTATATAGTTATTCAACATGTGTTCGTGGGGGCCGGTGGTCGAGTGGTACAAACCGTCTATTTTGGACAGCAACGACTCGGGATCGAATCACGCATTGTGTACCCTTATCCTGAATTTTGAAAAATTCTCCAATGGTCTAAGATTCTTGCAAAATTTCAATCCCACCATTGATTGCAAGTAAACAAACGGGGCACCGGTAGATTTGTAAATGCTAAATTCGAACTGCTTTCTACATGTTTAGTAATGTGATGCACTTTCAGTAAAAAGCGGTTGCAACTACTACCCACCATGATTATCATGGCCTTACAACGTGTACTAGGACTAATAAAAACTGTAGGTTTAAAAATTGAAATATAAACAAGGCACATTTCTATAATTATTGATGACAGATATTTAAAGGGCATGCCAAATCAGAGACTTTGTCTCTCGGAGTATATTGTTTTTATTAACAATATAATCAATTAAAGGTGATACGATAAAAGCCAGCAGACCACACACTCAAGATGAAGCAAAAAGCGGTAAAACCAGAAATTGAAACCAAAACTAAAACGTTAAGAAAAGGGTTGCGGTGAGGTCACGTGTTAGTGGAAGGATGGCAGCGACACTCTGCGGCTATGACGGGAACACGGGTACAAGATTTCTTCCAACAAGTTATTTTTATAACTACTAAAAATCAGATAAATTATGCGGTAAAACATTTCGAAGCTGGCATCAATATGATCCCACTTCTGTAGACGCTTGTGGGTAGACTGGTCAGCGCCACTGAGCCTGACCTTAAAGGCAAGCGGCCAATCACATGGTCGCTCGGTTGATGAGCCTGCTTCAGTTCTCACTGGCTGGAAAACTGGATTCCTGTGTGGCGCGGGTTTTAAAGAGATGCAAGGACACCGATGTCTGTATTATTCCTGGTCTTGCTTCGCAGGCCGAACATCTAATCTGTCACCAATATATTTTGGCGTACAGATTTCGGTCTGGGCAGCCCAGTGTCTATCGGTGTCTCCAACACGGCGTACAGACTTCGGTCTAGGTAGCCCACTGTTCATCGGTGTCTCCAACACGGCGTACAGACTTCGGTCTAGGTAGCCCACTGTCTATCGGTGTCTCCAACACGGCGTACAGATTTCGGTCTGGGCAGCCCAGTGTCTATCGGTGTCTCCAACACGGCGTACAGACTTCGGTCTAGGTAGCCCACTGTTCATCGGTGTCTCCAACACGGCGTACAGACTTCGGTCTAGGTAGCCCACTGTCTATCGGTGTCTCCAACACGGCGTACAGATTTCGGTCTGGGCAGCCCAGTGTCTATCGGTGTCTCCAACACGGCGTACAGACTTCGGTCTAGGTAGCCCACTGTCTATCGGTGTCTCCAACACGGCGTACAGACTTCGGTCTAGGTAGCCCACTGTCTATCGGTGCCTCCAACACGGCGTACAGACTTCGGTCTAGGTAGCCCACTGTCTATCGGTGTCTCCAACACGGCGTACAGACTTCGGTCTAGGTAGCCCACTGTCTATCGGTGTCTCCAACACGGCGTACAGACTTCGGTCTAGGTAGCCCACTGTCCATCGGTGTCTCCAACACGGCGTACAGACTTCGGTCTAGGTAGCCCACTGTTCATCGGTGTCTCCAACACGGCGTACAGACTTCGGTCTAGGTAGCCCACTGTCTATCGGTGTCTCCAACACGGCGTACAGACTTCGGTCTAGGTAGCCCACTGTCTATCGGTGTCTCCAACACGGCGTACAGACTTCGGTCTAGGTAGCCCACTGTCCATCGGTGTCTCCAACACGGCGTACAGACTTCGGTCTAGGTAGCCCACTGTTCATCGGTGTCTCCAACACGGCGTACAGACTTCGGTCTAGGTAGCCCACTGTCCATCGGTGTCTCCAACACGGCGTACAGACTTCGGTCTAGGTAGCCCACTGTCCATCGGTGTCTCCAACACGGCGTACAGACTTCGGTCTAGGTAGCCCACTGTCCATCGGTGTCTCCAACACGGCGTACAGACTTCGGTCTAGGTAGCCCACTGTCCATCGGTGTCTCCAACACGGCGTACAGACTTCGGTCTAGGTAGCCCACTGTCTATCGGTGTCTCCAACACGGCGTACAGACTTCGGTCTAGGTAGCCCACTGTCCATCGGTGTCTCCAACACGGCGTACAGACTTCGGTCTAGGTAGCCCACTGTCCATCGGTGTCTCCAACACGGCGTACAGACTTCGGTCTAGGTAGCCCACTGTCCATCGGTGTCTCCAACACGGCGTACAGACTTCGGTCTAGGTAGCCCACTGTCCATCGGTGTCTCCAACACGGCGTACAGACTTCGGTCTAGGTAGCCCACTGTCCATCGGTGTCTCCAACACGGCGTACAGACTTCGGTCTAGGTAGCCCACTATCCATCGGCGTCATCAATATGTTCAATCTAGCTACTACCATCGATCAGAAGACACATGGATAAATAGAAGATTTGACCAAAGAGACAACAGAACTGTCAGACTTACTATCGCCACGGGAGGGTTCAGTGGAGGTTAGGACGTAGAAGGTACTGGAAGGTTTCCCATTGACACGGACCTGGACACATAATATTAGGTTCTTACGTTGTTTAGAATCATTTGCTATAAACACACACACAATCACTTTGTAGAGTTCCTGAATATAAGAGACACTTTGTCCAGAAAAGATTTTATTTTCTCGACCTTTCTGCAAAAATATTTTGCCCTCGTCAAGAAATAATAAAGCATTTCTTACTCTATCTTAAGGCATTATAAATATATATCTATTTATTTTTAAGATGCATTTATAAAGCCTTGCCAAATGATTTATATTTATTTTTCATGACGAGGACAAAGTATTTTGATAGAAACGTCAAGAAAAATTCAAAAATTTGTGTCTCTTATGTCTGAGAACAATGATTGCCGGCCAGGCAACCTCTATCTTCAAAATAATCAATAAAAACGGTCTGATAGATTAAATTGGCGAAACCGCTGGAAGGGTTCACCACTGATGAGCCAAGCACTTTAAATATATATATTTTTTTTATCGAAGTAAGGACAGTAGAGAAAGTTTGTTTCATTTGAAAATAAAAATAAGTACTTTTAATGGTTTTATATCATACATATATAAACTATTCCGGCTCTGTAGTGTTTCTTTTTGATATATCACAATTTTATACCGATCAGGCTCATCAGTGGTTTAACTGATTACACAGTTATCAATTTAGATATATACACAGACGCGTAAAAGTTGGGAACAAAATGAATTTATTAAATTATAAAATGTTTATATTTGTGTGTGTATTAGTTGTTCAAAACTTGTTCAAATATATCTTCAAAAATTATTCATTTGATCTGTTTTATGTATGATTTAAATATAAAATTAGGCATAGTATTTTTTTTTTGTATTTGCATATTACTACTTAGTATGTAATTACATCTATGCAAATTTATTTTGTTATATTTCTACCATTTTAAAATATATTATTCAATTGCTTGTTCCTTAACTTTGCAAACACTGCTGTATATATAAAATAATTTTCTTTATTAAAATATTCTATCAAAAATAAAAAATTAATAGATATTAATATAAAACACACACATGAAATATTAGAGGTGTTGCGGAGCCTTATAAGCCTTTTCATATAGCGAAAAAAAAGGCAGAAAATACAGGTAGGTAGCCAGCCATCTGGTCAAAAGACATATTTTATTGTCAGTCTGCTTCCCTTTTAGGCCAGCCAAATTTATCGGCTGTCTTAATTGCAATAAAAATCGCCCACGAGTTAGTGTCTCAATATTTTACCAGCTTGTTGTTGTTCTTTTGCTTACTTCTTCTGCTTCGTAATTAGGACGACGCCATTTTGAAGCCATCGTTCTATTTTTACCCTAGTAGTGTTATATATTACCTTAATTTATTACCTTTCGAAACTATTTTAAAAGGTTAGTTTGGGAAACTACCATTTTTATTTTAAAATTAGGTGTGTATTTTTTTTTTTTAATTTGGTTATATAAAAAATATTTACAAAAATATATTAAATATATAAAAAGTTATAAAGAATTTTTATTTATATATATTGCATTGAAAATAGAGTAGCATCCAAAAAGAGATTCATATATATTTTGAAAATAAAAAAAGCAATCTATAAATAGATCTTTAATAAAAAAAGGCATATATTGGATTGATTATTTTTATCCAATATATGCATTTCTGATTAAATATATTAATAGTATATCATATTGTTTAGACGTGATAATATATATATATATGCATATATATTATTAAATACATATGTATATTTACTTATATATAGAGAGAACTCTATAAGTTATTTTCATTAGTAATTTGCATTCAAAAATTTACGTTTTGTTTGATTATGACACGTTTAAACATACGAATCTATAATATTAGTCAATATATTTCAATGTTACCACATTACCTTATGTATAAATATCAATTCCTTTCAAATTTATGGATACCAAAATGAAATAAAACCAAATATTTTTATAAATAATTCTAAATAAACTTCACAGAAAAATATTTATAGAAATGGTCAAAAATATTTTTTTATTTACAATAAGGATATTTTTAAATATTATCTCACACTCACATAAAATACTTTCTAATATATTTTAAAATATTTAATTTCTTTCAAATTTAAATTTCATAATTTTGTTCGAATGATTTTTATGTAAATAAGATACAAATAAATATTAATATAACCAAATAAAGTAACACATTTTCCTTACACGCTTCATAAGACAAATTTTTCATTTAAATAGGTTCCATCTATATATTTTTTAAAAAAACTTTGTGAGTATGATTTATCATTGACAGATTTCAATAAAAATATTTTAAAGAAATAAATCTTCTTATTTAAAATATTTTACCCTAATATATGTTTCGTTTCAATATTAATATTGTAGCAAATTATTAATTATTTTATTAACAGATTATTAGTTTGATATTTATATTTTGTTATATTGTAAACTTCCCTCTTTGCTTAGCTTGTATTTTACTAATTATAATTCGTTCTCTTGCTTCTCTTATATAAATTGCTGTGCCATCCTGAAGTTTGTTTTTACAAATTTTTCACGTGACAATATTATTGTTTCCTATCAACACATTATCTCCAATATAGATATTTCCGTGTACACAAATATGAACAATAGTAATATATTATAATAGTTGAGAATATAAATACAAAATTTATATTGAGTGAAAATGTTGATAATTAATTTTTTTAAATAATTTCTATACACAACAATTTGTAGTTATCATACAGCATTAGAAAATTAAAGTTTTAACATTATAATAGTATAGGAATCTTCGTACCTTATGTGTCTCTTTTAACTTAGTTTTTGTTGTACATATTTGAATTATTTGTTACCACAGAGTGTGTGTAAGCTCACGGGTAAATAGGCGCTAAAAAACAAGAAAAAAAGAGTTCCTTTGTTTTCAATATAAGTTTCCCTTTTATATTATATCTCTCTTGTTAATCAATAAATATAATGTTTAATTAATAATTATTGGAATCAGTTTCATTAATAATTCTAAGCAAAGTCAACAATTGGCAGCAGATGGTGGTTTATTGATATAAAGCTCAAAAACGAAAATATTTAATCTGAAGATTAAGCAAGAAGTTTATTCTGATCGGTAAACTGAAGCACTTATAAGAAGATTAAAGGTATTTATATAGATTAAGTTAAATTATATCTATATATTGCATGTTTAAAAGCTACCCAATATTTAAATAAATTTAAAATATATATTTGTTTTAAATTATATATTGGTTTGTTTATATTAGCTCAAAAGACGAAAATGGCTGAATATAATGTTTTATCCCAAACAAAAATTGAACCATTAACAGGAAATAATTATCAAATATGGGCGTTGAAAATCGGCGCAGTTCTGAGAGGAAGAAAATTATTTAAATGTGTAATTTCAGATCCAGAACCTGATATGGAAGACAAAAGTTCTTGGGAGATTTGGAGTGATAAAAATGATGAAGCTTTTGGGATAATCATCACTACGTTGACAAATGAACAAGCTGGAATGTTCATAGGAGAAACAAATGCTAAGAAAGTATGGGACTCACTGAGAAAAACATACACAGGCAATTTGGAAGATAAAATTATTGATATAGGCTTAGAATTAAAGAACATTAGAATGAAAGATAATGAAACTGTAGATGAATATATAACAAGGGCAAAAAATATTGCTGCTAGAAGTTCATCATTAGGGCATCAATTTTCCTCAAGAGAACTTTCATTTCATATTGTCAGAGGCATACATCCAAGGTATGAAAATATTGCTATTGTCTTACGATCAAAGAGAGAGGCAACAATTGAAGAGATTCAACAAACTCTAAGAGAAGAGGAGTCAAGAAGAAATATGAGATTAAATCAATCGGTTGAGAATGGGCATGAACAAGCATACAGAATTAAAGATAGAAAAGTTCAAAAATCTCAGCCAAAAAGATGTTTTGTTTGTAATAAAAAGGGACATCTAGCTAATGATTGCTGGTTTCGAGATAAACAGAAACAAGGATACCAAAAGAAATGGAATCCTGGTTATAGAAATCACAAATACAGTAGGGAACATTCAAATAACCTAGTGGATACTATGAAAAGTGGAATTAATGAGCAAGCATTTGAAACATATGTAAAAGAATTTGAAGATTCACCAGATGAGAGAAATGATAGACAAATATGGTGTATAGATTCAGGGTGCACCGCACATTTAACCCCAAACCTAACTTTGATGGAAAATGTGGTAGATTATGAAAGTGAAATCAACTTAGCTGAAAAGGGCAAAACTACCCAAGCCATAGCCAAAGGAGATATGAGACTTACTACATGCACAAGTGAAGGCCAAGAAAACATTCGCATCAAAGATATCTTACATGTACCAAGTTTAAGGAATAATTTCTTGTCAGTATACGAATTAGTCAACAAAGGAAATTCAGTTATTTTCAATAAGGATGGAGCAAAAATTTATAATGAAGGGAATGATTTAGTTGCTGAAGCATATATTAAAGATAGAATGTTTATGATGGAAACAAAACAAAGAAATGTACCAATAGCAAAAAATGAAAATGTCATGGTTATAAATACACATTTATCAAATAAAAATAGCAATATAAGTTTATGGCATAAGAGATTAAACCATATAAATGAAGAATACATGAAAAAAATGATTCAAGGACATATTGTAAGAGGATTGGATCTAAAATCCGAAAGGTTACCAGAGTGCGAAGCATGCATAATGGGAAAACTGGTGCAGAAGCCATATAATATTACAGAAAATTATACAGTTAAGCCCCTGCAGTTGATTCATATGGATTTATGTGGACCAATGCCATGTCAATCTTTAGGAGGATCTAAGTATTTCCTTGTTATAGTAGATGATTACAGTAGAAGAATCTTTGTATATTTCCTGAGATCTAAAGATGAGACCTTTGAAAGATTTGAAGAATTTAAAGCAAGAGCTGAAAACGAATTAAGTCTTAGAATAAAAGATGTAAGAACGGACAATGGAACTGAATTTTGTAACTCTAGATTTGAAGAACTTTTCAAGAGAAGTGGGATCCATCACCAACTTACCACCACATACTCACCACAAAGTAATGGAGTCGCGGAGAGAGTGAATAGGACTCTTATAGATACAGCGAGAACCTTACTAATTGACTCAAAATTACCCATGATGTTTTGGGCAGAGGCAATTGCTACAGCTACATACATTAAGAATTGTACACCCCACAGGTCTATCAAGCAAAATACACCTATGCAGAGATGGAATGGCAGGAAACCATCGGTCAAACACATTCGAATATTTGGATGTTTGACACATTGGCTTGAGAGCAAACCAAGAAGAAACAAGTTTTCACCAAAGGGTAGAAAGGGAATATTTATTGGTTATTCCATTAAAAGAAAAGCCTACAGAATATATGATATAATGACAAAGAGAATCCATGAAGTCAGATCAGTAAAATTTAGTGAAGATAAGAGAGGAATTGATTATGCAAATGATATTCAGGAAGATACTACTTGTAATAATTTGACCTATAAAGGAAATTGTGAAGAAATAGTTGCTGAAGACTTTCTTATCTTGAAAGAAGACAATCCTGTCACAGAGAGTAAAATGAAGTCTCAGGAGGATACTTCAGTAAAACTAGGTGGTGACTGTGAAAATGACTCATCACAAACTGAACCGATACAGGAAAGATGTGTAAAAGGAGGAAGAAAGAAAGGAGAAACAAAGAGCATCTTAGAAGAACGGCACAAAGCAAGACTTGAAGAACAAGAAAGGAAATTGATTGAAGAAGGAGTTCGACGCTCACAAAGAATAAAGGATAGGAATAATGCAAACTTAATTATGGAAATTGATCATTATATTCCGGAGAACTTTAAAGAAGCAATGGATAGTGGAGAAAGAAATGAATGGCACAAAGCAATGGAAGATGAGCTCAGTGAGATAGAGAAACATAAAGTATGGACACTAGTACCAAGGGGAAATGGTATGAAAGTCATCAATAGTAAATGGGTCTACAGTACGAAGAAAACACCAACTGACGGCATATATAAACGAAAGGCCAGACTGGTTGCTGTTGGATGCAATCAAAGATATGGTGTGGACTATAAGGAATCTTTTTCACCTGTACTCAAAAAGGAAAGCTTGCGAACAATAGTAGCTCTTGCAACACAACAGAATTTAACCATAAAGACTTATGATGTGAAGACAGCTTATCTCTATGGTGAGTTAAAAGAGACAGTGTACATGAGACAACCAGATGGTTTTATACAAAAAGGAGAAGAAAACAAAGTGTGTAAATTGGAAAAAAGCCTGTATGGTCTACCACAATCAGGAAAATGTTGGAACAAAAAGATCAATGAAATTTTATACCAGTTGGGAATGATTAGAACCAAATGTGATCCATGTGTCTATAAACTCCAGAGAGGAGAAGAGTATGCAATACTGGGTCTATATGTAGATGATCTCATCATTGCTGGAACTAGTAAGGAAATTAATGACAACCTAGCCTCAGAAATAGAAAAATATGTTACTCTAACAGAAAAGAAAGATAGCGAACCATTTATTGGAATTGAAATAAAAAGGGAAGAAGATGGATTTTATCTATCTCAGACTCATTATATTGATACAATTCTTCACAGATTTGGACTGGAAGAATGCAACAGTGTGCAGACACCTGGAGATCAAAATCAAAATTTGGATGAATATTTGGACTCTAAGCCAGTAGATAAAACTGTATACCAGGAAATGATTGGATCACTAATGTACCTCTCTACGGGTACTCGACCGGACATATCCTTCAACGTCAGCAATTTATCACAGTATAGTAATGATCCAAGAGAAATACACTTAACTGGAGTTAAAAGGATTTATAGATATCTGAAGGGAACAAGAAATAAAATGTTGGCATATAAGTCAAAAGACAACAATATCACAATAAGTACTGATGCGAGCTGGTGCACAACCCGAGACGCAAAATCCTATTCAGGCTATACAGTGAAACTTGGCAACAACTTAATAAACTGGAGAAGTAGAAAGCAAAATTTAGTAGCCTTGTCTACATGTGAAGCAGAACTTATTTCAATATGTGAAGGCATTTCAGAAGTATTATGGTTAAAGGGATTACTAGAAGAACTTTGTGAAAATTTAACTTTCCCAATTACCTTGAAAAGTGACAGCCAGGCTGCAATAAACTGGATACAATCTGACAAGATTACTTCACGAACAAAGCACATAAACCGAAAGTATTATTTTGTGAAAGAGGAAATTCAAAATGGAATCAAGCTGGAATACACTAAAAGTGAAGACATGGAGGCGGATATACTAACGAAGAGTCTACCTAAGGACAAACTACGGAAATGTGCAGATAGCCTTGGACTTGCTGATTAGGGCTTACACACAGGGGAGCGTGTGTTGTACATATTTGAATTATTTGTTACCACAGAGTGTGTGTAAGCTCACGGGTAAATAGGCGCTAAAAAACAAGAAAAAAAGAGTTCCTTTGTTTTCAATATAAGTTTCCCTTTTATATTATATCTCTCTTGTTAATCAATAAATATAATGTTTAATTAATAATTATTGGAATCAGTTTCATTAATAATTCTAAGCAAAGTCAACAGTTTTTTCTAATAGGCGCAGGCAATTTCATTTGTTTCTATTTTTTATTTCCTTACATTTTGTTTCAAAAACATTATATAAAATACTACATTACTAATTTCACAAAAGCCTTTAATTTTCATAATATTTTTATTTATTATTATTATTATCTATTTTAATTTTTAATGTACTATTATCATTAATTATTTTTGACCAATGACAAATTTGTTTTCATGTGATCTATAAGAATTTGTAAATTTAGTTTACTGTGAAATAAATTGATAAAGAAGGAGCAATATTTCGAAATATTTTGAGAAAAAAAAATGTTTTTTTTTTTCTTTACATATCCAGGTACGCCCTTTTATATATATAATAGAATACTCTATTAATAAACATACTAGGTAAATTATATATACATACTAGCAGCTCACGTCTATCAGCGGCCTGACCTATCCAAGAACCGCTAGCTAACACAGAAACAAACTAACAAAGCTGTGTTATATAGAGAGATGCAAATTAACATAGCATGCCTGTATGACTATTTATAATATTGTGACGAAGAAATAATTTATTAATTAAATTATTCAATGAAACTATTCAACAGATTATATAAATATATATTAATCTTTTATGTAAAATAATTATCAAAATATCTCTTTGCTTGCTTGCTCAAGAATCTCTAGCTGTAAATGGTTTTTGCTGACTTGTTAATAATTGCCGACTTGTCGCCGTGACGTCATCAATAAATACTTTTACATCTTAGGATATTTCAAGGCTTGATTTCTACGCTACAACTGGTGAAGAAGCTGGATCGATACCCATTCAGAAAAAAACGTAAAATTGATTCGGTTGAGCAAGAAGAAACAACCATGACCACCAAGAAAGAAGCAACAAATCAGGTAGGTTCATTTTTATACAACATCTACCTAGAAACCCCTCAATGTTCTCTGGTGAGGGTTCTGAAGATCCCCATAACTGGTTGAAAAAGTATGAACGTGTGGCGAAGCATAACCAATGGGATGAAACACTTTGTCTCGCCAACGTTTACTTTTATTTGACCGGCACTGCTCTCAAATGGTTTGAGAACAATGAGGAGAGCATCCTGACATGGACGGAGTTCATGTCCCAGTTAAAATCAGTTTTCGGAAAAAACGAAAACTTGAGGTTACGAGCAGAGAAAACCTTAAAAACTCGCGCACAATTAAAAGGTGAAAGCACCGAATTTTATATTCAAGACGTCCTGCGTCTCTGCAAAGAGGTAGACCCTCATATGAATGAGCAAGATAAAATATCCCATTTGATGAAAGGGATAGCAGAGGAGCTCTACCAGGCACTTCTCCCAAGAGATGCACATACCACTCAACAATTCGTCACCGAGTGTCGCCGCATTGAAGCGCTACATTGTAAGCGAGTGACCCCAACCAGGTACGAGCGACTACCAAATGTGGCGTCTCTCAGTGATCATGATGACAGGGCAGATCTGTCATCTATGATTAGGCAAATAGTTCGCGAGGAGGTACAGCGAGCATTAGCCTCTCCTAGAGAAGAACCAGAAATTTATACAATTGAACATATGGTGCAGCAAGAAATTGAAAAAACAATTGCGCCAATTTCTAGAAGTGTCCCTCAAAATAGAGCGCCAAGGCCATCACCAAGCCCTAGGTACGAGTTCCAATCCAGAAATTTCCAACCTAGACCGCAGCAGCCAAAACAATTAAACGGAAGACGCGATACCAACGAATGGCGAACCACGGAAGGTAAGCCAATCTGTTTCCACTGCGGACGCCCTGGCCACGTCGTGCGCTACTGCCGTGACAGGAGGAGAGAATATGAAGGAGAACAAACTTGGAATTACAAACAGAGAGATAGGCTAGAGCCTAGAACATTCTATAATTCTCGGAGCAGCCAAGAGCCCAACGACGACCTGCCAAGAGAAAATAGACGCCGCTACCGAAGCCCCTCTCCTCACACTGGCCGAAAAGGACAATATTCGTCTCCTGATAGAAGAGCCAGCCAGTCGCCTCGCCGTTCCCGTCAGGAAAACTAGAAGATGCGTCCTATTTTGGAGGTAAGGCCGCAAAATTTATAAATCCTCCCTTATCGACTACATTAGAATTAAAAGAAAATTACATAGACATTAAAATAGAAGGAAAAATGACGCGTGCCCTCGTCGACTCAGGAGCCTCATATTCTGTCATTTCTGAGAGGTTCAGACTCAAACTAAAAAAAATAATGTTTGCCGAAACTGACGTCACATTACGAGTAGCCAACGGTAAAATTGTAAGACCAAAAGGACGCTGCACACTGAAACTGGACTTGAATGGACTACAGGAAAGCTTTGAATTTGTCGTTATGGAAGACTGTAGTCACGAAGTTATTCTTGGTTGGGACTTTTTGAAGTTATCTAGGGCGATAATTGATTCAGCTGACGACACACTCTTCTTAGAAAAATGTCTTTTTGAGGATACCCCTAAGAACAGCTCACCTCTCTACTCGGAATTGGAATATAGAATCGAACCCGCCTCTATTCAGTTAATAGAAGTAGCAAGTCGTGACATTCCTAATGACGCAATTGTGGTGGCAGAATGTCGAAAAGAGCTATTGCTGGAAAGAGAACTAACGGCTCCCTCCTCTGTCATTTCACTTACCAATAACCGAGGTAAACTTTGGGTGGTGAATTGGAGTCCATATCCGAAACTAATCCCACAGGGGATGCATGTAGCCGATAGTGCTGTCATCGAAGATAGTCAATTATGTACTCTAGCCGATTGTAACCAAGTTGAAACAGAGGCGGAACATTCTAAAGACCCAAAAACCTCGGAATTTTTTATAGATGATTCGCTTGATGAATCTCAAAAAGAAAAATTAAGAAATTTGTTTAAATACTATACAGATATTTTCGAATTTAATAAAAGAAAACAATTCAAGGACGTCAATGTTAAACACCGAATTAACACTGGAGACCACCTACCGACCAAACAAAGACCTTACCGAGTTGCACCAAGAGAACGCCAAATTATTCAGGATGAGGTAAACAAGATGGAAAAACTTGACATCATTCAGCCCTCTGAAAGTCCGTGGGCCTCACCTGTAGTATTGATAAGAAAAAAGGATGGAAGCTGGAGATTCTGCGTCGATTACCGCCGCCTTAACAAAATAACAAAAAAGGATGTCTACCCTCTCCCAAGGATCGACGACACTTTAGACTGCTTACGGGGAGCTAGATTTTATTCTTCCATGGACCTCCAATCAGGGTACTGGCAAATCGACGTAGAAGAATCGGACCGTGAGAAGACAGCATTTATAACTCCAGATGGACTGTACGAGTTCAAAGTAATGCCATTTGGGTTATGTAATGCTCCAGCTACCTTCGAACGAATGATCGATAATCTTCTGAAGGGTCTTAAGTGGACTATTTGCTTGTGTTACCTCGATGACATCATCGTTTTTTCAGATGGCTTTGAAGAACATCTAAGACGCCTTCAACTTGTATTAAATTGCCTTAAGAAAGCCGGATTATGTCTCAATTCCAAGAAATGCAAGTTTGGTGCAAAAACTATCACGGTTCTTGGACATGAGGTGAGTGAAAATGTAATTCGTCCCGACCAAGAAAAGATTCGAGCAGTCCGCGACTTCGCTACGCCAAGGTCATTGAAGGAAGTTAGAAGTTTTCTTGGCCTTTCATCCTACTACCGCCGCTTCATACCCAATTATGCCCACGTAGCCCAACCCTTGAATGACCTTTTGAAGAAAGACTCAGCATTTAATTGGAACCAGGAAGAGCAAAATGCATTTGAAGCTCTCAAGTCAGCGTTAATTTCCGAACCCGCTCTTGGACATTTTGATTACTCATCCCCAACCGAAATACACACTGACGCAAGCAACTACGGAATAGGAGCAGTATTAGTGCAGATACAAAAGGGAAAGGAAAGAGCCATTGCTTATGCATCCAGAACCTTAAATAAGGCAGAAAAAAATTATTCAACCACAGAAAGGGAATGCCTTGCCATCATTTGGGCTATCAATAAATTCCGACCATATGTCTTTGGACAGCCGTTCACTATTGTTACAGACCACCACTCTTTGTGCTGGCTGACCAACCTCAAAGACCCATGTGGGAGGTTAGCAAGATGGGCACTTCGGCTGCAAGAGTTTGACGTCACTGTCGTGTATAAGAGCGGAAGGAAACATCAGGACGCAGACTGCTTATCAAGAAGTCCATTAGAATACAGTGAAGATATGGAGGAAGATATTCCAAGCATAGTGACTTTGCAGAACTTTAGCGAAGAGCAGATGAATGATCAAGCTCTTAGAAAAATTGCTGACCAATTACAAAGTACTCCTAATAATACCTTTGTAAAAATCGATAACACGCTCTACAGAAAAAATTATGATCCAATGGGGAAACCATGGCTTTTGGTGGTTCCACGCCATTTAAGGCAGGAATTACTGAAAAATTTCCATGATTCACCCACTGCTGGTCACCTCGGATTTACTAAAACCTATGACCGAATAAGAAAAAAGTATTACTGGCCCGGAATGTATAGAACGGTTAGAAAGTATGTGGCACACTGTTCAGATTGTCAGAGGCGTAAACATCAGCCCCAACTCCCCTCAGGGCACTTACAGCCAATACCTGTTCCTGAAGTTGCTTTTGAAAAGGTAGGAATGGATCTCCTGGGGAGATTTCCAACATCAGAAGGTGGCAACCGTTGGATTATTGTATGTACGGACTACCTAACGAAATATGCGATAACTAAAGCCCTACCCACAAGTGAATCCATGGAAGTTGCCAAATTCTTCATTGAAGATGTCATCTTAAAGCACGGCGCGCCGAGGGAATTAATCACGGATAGAGGAAGGAACTTCACATCTTCAATGATAAGTGATCTGAACAACCAGTGCAGAATAACCCATCGGAAGACGACCGCCTATCACCCCCAGACAAACGGCCTCACGGAGAGGTTGAATAAGACCATAGCAGACATGCTGTCCATGTATGTAGATGTCAACCAGAAAGATTGGGACAGGATTCTTCCATTCGTTACATTTGCATACAACACAGCAAAACAAGAGTCAACTGGGTTCACCCCATTTTTCCTTGTACACGGGCGTGAAGCCGAGACTCCACTGGACGTGTTAATCCCCAAGTTATTGCCAGAAGACGGCGATTTCATCCAAACTCTAGGGGCAAGAGCCGAAGAAGCACGAAAACTGGCACGTATCCACTCCATGAGATCTCAAGATAGCAATAAACAACGCTATGACGCCCATCACAGAAATATAATTTATCAGCCTGGAGATCTTGTATGGATCTTTATCCCTGTGCGTAAAGTGGGATATTCGGAGAAACTAATGAGACGTTACTTCGGCCCATACAAAGTAACCCGAAAAATATCTGATGTGACCTATGAAGTTGAAACATTCGGAAACCAGCAAGGTCGTCGTAAAACAAAAGATTTAGTTCACATTTGTAGGATGAAACCATATTTAAACCCAGAGGACCAGGAGGACCACCTAGTAGAGGACCCAGAAGATGACTCGACAAACTTCCAGGAAGAAGACATCCCCACTGAACGAACACAACAACCACAGACCCGCGTAGAGATCTCAGGCCCTATCACCCGTTCTCGAGCCTTGAGACTGAGGATGTAAGTCTCCTTCTGAGCATCGGGTCGATGCTCTTTATAGGAGGAGGCTATGTGACGAAGAAATAATTTATTAATTAAATTATTCAATGAAACTATTCAACAGATTATATAAATATATATTAATCTTTTATGTAAAATAATTATCAAAATATCTCTTTGCTTGCTTGCTCAAGAATCTCTAGCTGTAAATGGTTTTTGCTGACTTGTTAATAATTGCCGACTTGTCGCCGTGACGTCATCAATAAATACTTTTACATCTTAGGATATTTCAAGGCTTGATTTCTACGCTACAATATATTAT
The DNA here is from genome assembly GCA_030710605.1 of Cordylochernes scorpioides. Taxonomy (NCBI): domain Eukaryota; kingdom Metazoa; phylum Arthropoda; class Arachnida; order Pseudoscorpiones; family Chernetidae; genus Cordylochernes; species Cordylochernes scorpioides. The sequence continues at coordinate 17,291,113 of CP092883.1, read as the reverse complement.
ATATATATAACTCGAATTGAGGTATATATTTGAAATGTATTGTGAGAATCGTGGAAATTGAATTAGATATTTGAATTGAATTATAACTCAGTATCACCTAACGTTATAAATTTTCAGTTGAAATATTTTCTCATATTTACATATATCCATAATTTATAATATATTTGTAAAGATAGAGAAATCAATAATTTATTAACCGATATTTCAAGAGGCGATAAAGAGGCGAATTGTCTCTTGAAATATCGGTTAAAAATATTATTTGTTTTGATCCAATATATATATATATGCTAATTACTTATATATATATATAAATAATCATAAAAAAAGGTCAGGTGTTTGTTATTAAAATCAAAAAGGCATATCCTGACCACATTCACATGAACTTGTGGCGACCGCACTTTGCTTCAGCGAACTGGGACAAAGCTTCAAAACACAGACGGGCAGAAAAATGGCGGCCCCACTATGCCTCGGCAAGCACGTGTTCGGAGAACACGTTACTACGCATGCGCGGGCGTCATCCGGAACTTTCTAGCTGCGGGCATCTTCCGACACACTAGATCTGGCACTCACGCGGTAAACAACAAGGCTAGAGCCGACGGCCGTTACTTCAACCGTTGCTTCTTTTCTCTTTATAATTTCTCTTGCTTTAAATAAATTAATTTTAATTTTATCAGCAGCCTTTCCACAAGCCACACCAACACTTCACGCAACAACCACCCTACAAATTGGTGAGCCGGACGACTCGAATGGAGAATTAACGGCCAACGTCAAGGGCAAATCTTGGAAGCTCAAACATTCACGATGGAACTCACCCCATCTCAAATATCAAAATTGATTTTTCGAGCTCCACCCTTCTTGCCCAACGACATTCCATTGTGGCTCAACCAACTGGAAGCTGCCTTTAATTTTGCAAACATCGCCAGCGAAGACAATTTCAAGTATAACACAATAATCGTTAATTTGGATAGACTAGTTCTCATCTGCGTCTACGACATTGTAGAGAACCCACCAGTTTCAGGAAAATATGCGGCGCTCAAAGAACGACTTCTCCTGCGATTTGGCCGGTCACGCCAGGTACGAACAGCTCAAGTCTCAGAAACTAAGCCCATTGCTGATCAGAGACCCTCGATTATCCTGGCCGAATTGTCCAAGCCACCTCCATCTCAGCACTGTGATCCCTGTACTCCCACCTCCAATAGCCTCCAACACCTGGAGCAGACGGATTTACCCCGTGACATGAATGTCACAACAACTGCCCCGGTGACTACAGTCCATAACGTTGAAGACACCAACTCAAGCTCCACCTTGCTTTCTCCCTCCAGCTCTCTGAGTAACTCTTCATCCCTGGACTCCTCATCGTTCTGCTCCAACCCTCCTTCAAACACCATCTCGTGCCCCCCTGAAACTGTTTTCTCCACCCCAGTGCACAGTGACAATTCCTTGCTCCAGCAGTCGCCGTCTCATGAAGAGCCCTTGCCCCAACAGCCGCCGTCTCATGAAGAGCCCTTGCCCCAGCAGCCGCCTTCTCACGAAGAGCCCTTGCCCCAGCAGCCGCCGTCTCATGAAGAGCCCTTGTCCCAGCAGCCGCCGTCTCACGAAGAGCCCTTGCCTCCATCCTGCGAGCAGAAACATCCACTCTTCCTAAAAGAAACCAATAACGCGGCTGAAAGGACTCCTCTCCACTTGCAGCCCGCCCAAACTTCGGTAACACAACCTCTCCAACCTCAAAACTCTCTCCAACAGTCATCACCTCCCATTGAAGCAAGAGTCACTACTTCCCTAATACCAATAGCTCCTCCGGTACTCGCGGCGACTATACCTATCGCTGAGCAATCCATCGTGTCCCTGCAACCTAACAAGATGGTCGCCACCCATTACACCCGGACAACATTTGAAAAGGACAGGTGCCTCCCTCAAGCCCCCAAGACCAGATCCCAACCCAACAAGGCACCCTACCAAGAGTTCCCTCTACGACTACATAGGATCTTTAAAGATCCTACTGGAGGGGGAGTAGTGTGGCGACCGCACTTTGCTTCAGCGAACTGGGACAAAGCTTCAAAACACATACGGGCAGAAAAATGGCGGCCCCACTATGCCTCGGCAAGCACGTGTTTGGAGAACACGTTACTATGCATGCGCGGGCGTCATCCGGAACTTTCTAGCTGCGGGCATCTTCCGACACACTAGATCTGGCACTCACGCGGTAAACAACAAGGCTAGAGCCGACGGCCGTTACTTCAACCGTTGCTTCTTTTCTCTTTATAATTTCTTGCTTTAAATAAATTAATTTTAATTATAATTTTATCAGCAGCCTTTCCACAAGCCACACCAACACTTCACGCAACAACCACCCTACAAACTTTTATATGGCAGAGCGCCATCTGGTGGAACAAAAATATACTAAACGTTTATTTAACGTTATGCCTTCTTTTATTTTAATATCTATATATGTGAAAAAACAGTAAAAAAATATATTTTTAATATCTATATATAATATTTGAGAGTGTGTTGGAAACATATACAGTCGACTCTCGATAATTTGAAACTCGTTAATTTGAATCTCGCGATAATTTGAAATGTTTTCCCGGTCTCTTGAAAAATACTCGATAAGTTGAATACAATCAATATTAATTGGTCCCCTCGGTAATTTGAAGTTGAAGGAATAGTATCTTGCCACAAATGAACATTTGTGAATAATTGTACAAATTTTTAAAATAATAAATCACAAATTTTGAGAGATCAAACAATTGTTTGAGAAAGGGCAAATCCCGAAAGAGCCCTCCCAATAAATTTATTACTTTAAAAACTTGCGGTAAGTCACTTATTTAATCTTGTATCAACATATATCCCGAAACTGACAAATCTTCAAACTCTTGTTTACTTGATGTTTTTATTCCCTTCCTCTTAGTAGTTTAAACTCCTGTTATTTTGAACTCTTGATAAATTGAAATATTTCTCTGGTCTCTGGAGTTTCAAATTATCGAGAGTTGACAGTATTTTTAAAAAAATATCTTTATTTATGTAATCGGTATTATTTATCTTAATGGAAACATTTTTATACGTCAAACATTTTCTATTTTGTTTGAACTAAGCAAAAATAAAAATTGAATTTAAAAAAAAGATGAAAAGATAATAAGTGTTTAATAATGTGTTATTTTTTACTAAAACTATTTAATTATCTTTAGTTAGAAGGGAGTAATAATTAGAAAGTCTTTGTTAGTTAGAGAGTGTCTATAATGGACTTTTGAGTGAGAGAAATGGTAACTAATTGAAAAGTTAATTATAAAGTAAATATTTATTCTCCACTTAGCCTTCTACTTATGTCCTTTGATTTTTGTTTGTTTTATTTCAAAGTTACTCTTTTCCATCAGATTTTGTTTCTTTCTCAACAATACATCTATGGAACCTTTAGTTTTAATATATATATAGGCTTAATGGCTTAATAGTTTTTAAAGTCTCATCACACAATAGTTTGATGGTTACAACACCTCTTTTTAGAAAAAAATCAATTTTCATATAATTCCCAGCATTTCAAGATTATAGAATGAAAAATGAACTAGTTGTTTTTGAACATAACGATTTGATTTCCGATAAAAAATCATATTTAAAGTTCAATTCATTTTGTAAATACATTCTAAACTTTCTACGAAATCTGGATCTCTAAAGTTTTCATGTGTTGAATAATGTAAATAAATTATGTAAATAAACTTTTCTTCTTGTTTGGCGCAAGTATCCTTTGCGGGATATAGCGCTTTGGAAATAAAATAATTGGTATAAAATTATAATTTAAAAATTGATAGAAAAATAAAAAATATTTATTTACACTGTTTTATACAATAGTAGAGCGGTCTGGAGATTAATTTGGTGAAACCGCTGAGAAGGTTCACCATTGATGAGCCAAGCCCTCTCATTCAATAACTTATCATTGCAGTAAGGTCTGTAGAGATAATTTGCCAAACATTGTCAAAAATTAATTATTACAAATTTTATCAAAATATAGCATTTATGAGGAAATATCACATTTTATTTTAATGTCTGTTGAAGGACAGAAATGCTTGAAAGCTCGGGTAAATGATACTCTTCACGATTTTGTTCTTTTGTTAATATATTGATTCAGGTGATTGTGTGTGTTGTCGTGTGTTCTGTCTGTGTTGTGTATGTCTGCTGGTGTGTGTTGTGTCGTTTGTATTGTGTGTGTTGTGTTGTGTGTTGTTGTGTGTGTTGCGTTGTGTGTATGTTGTATTGTGTGTGTTTTGTGTATTGTGTTTTACAATTCCTTTTTACAATATTTTTATAACCAGTCTAAGCTGTAACCTGAGATATGACCATCCAAGTAATGACAGGTCTAACTACAACAACAAAATTTACAGCTAAATTTAAAACCATACCTACTTGTGGATAAAATAGAAATTCATGATGGCCGCCAATGTGCATATCAGACATGGCACTACCTATATATATTATGACACTGAATTTGCAATACTAAGAGTGTGTTGTGTTTGGTATTGTGTGTTGTGTAAGTTCAACTTAAGATCACATAATTATCAATTCAGACCTAGCAGATTACAAAGTAGAGAGAAAGACGGGAAGGAAGTATAACAGGTTAGACCAGTCAACATGACAAGTTAGCCGATTGTCTCTATTATAGATGATAATGGAACTTTAGGTTTTGTCAGGAACAAGTCAATTAGGTGGCCTTGTAAACTGGACCGCTCCGGGTTATTGATCATAATTTGGTACATAGGGACGGGGAGAAACTCTCAACTTTGCTAACGGCATTGTCGTGTAAGGACAATTAGTGATTTATAAGGTCAGATTTATTGAAGCTGTATATATGGAATACTAAGCATTTAATACTATGGATATTGAATGATGATTACCCGCAAGGGAAGTTCTTGGTTCAAGAAGCCATAAAGGCTGTACAAAAGCCTTCTTGAGTACTGAATCTTGTTGGTGTAAAGACAGTTCTTAATTCAAGAACACCCATAGAGGTTATATATATGCAAAGACTCGGCTCTTCTTACTATGGATATTGGAATATGGTAACGCACAAGAACAGTTCATGGTTTAAGAAGCCATAAAGGCTATACAAAAGCCTTCTTGAATAATGGATCGTGTTGGTGTAATGACAGTTCTTAATTCAAGAACACCCATAGAGGTTATATATATGCAAAGACTCAGCTCTTCTTACTATGGATATTAGAATATGGTGACGTTCTAAGAACAGTTCTTGGTTTAAGAACTAAGAAAGGCTGTACAAAACTGTGTTGGTGCAAAGACAGTTATTAATTCAAGAACACTCATAGAGGTTATATATATATGCAAAGATTCAGTTCTTCTTACTATGGATATTGGAATATGGTGACGCTCAATGACAGTTATTGGTTTAAGAAGCCATAAAGGCTGTACAAAACTGTGTTGGTGTAAAGACGGTTCTTAATTCAAGAACACACATAGAGGTTATATATATGCAAAGATTCAGTTCTTCTCACTATGGATATTGGAATATGGTGACGCTCAATGACAGTTCTTGGTTCAAGAAGCCATAAAGGCTGTACAAAAGCCTTCTGGAATACTGGATCGTGGTGTTATAAGAACAGTCATTAATTCAAGAAACCATAGAGGTTATATATATATATACGAAGATTCAGCTCTTTGAAATTGAATATTGGATAGTTATGGCAAAGTATAGTTGTTGTTCAAGAAGTCATAGAAGCTGTATACATTGGCCTTCTTTGATTACTGTATTGTGTTTCTGTAAAGAAGCCCTAAATATAAGGTATGACTTCGTATTTTAATATTGAATTATGGTTAGGCAAGGACAGTTATTGGTTCAAGAGGCCATAGGGACTGTACATAGGCTATTTTAAATACAGGACCATGATCCTGCAGGAACAGTTAGTGTTTACACTCACTACCAAAAGTTAAGATTTTTTATAAAGCTCCGGCTTTCCCCTTTAAAAACAAATTTTCGACACTCTTTTACTGCGATGAAAGGATATTGGAAGGTCCTGGCTCATTAGTGGTGAACCCTCCCAGCGGTTAGACCAGTTTAATCTAACATACCACGCTTTCATAGAGCTCTAATACTGTATTGAGCGATTCTGTTTATATAAATGAAACTGTAGGTTTGATTATCGATTTTGGTATTTAATAAAACTGTGGAGATTAGCTTCTATTGCAGTTAGAATTACATACAAATATGTAAATAGAACAATTTATTCGAAGTAAAGAAAAGTGCTTTAATAATATTATCTCTTGAATATAGATATAGCGCTTATATTCAATATTTATTGATATGTTTAATTAAAAAGGCATATATTGGATCAAAATATCATTTATTTTACCAATATTTCAGTTGGCTGAACGGCAACCTTTATCAAGGTGTGAAAAGATAGTACAAATATGACATTGTACTGGGATAAGGTGCATAAATTACGAAAAAGGCATCTCCTTATCGTTCAACTGAAAGTTGCTGATGGCTTGCGCCATCTATCGGAATAAATATCAACTATTCTCTTTGAGTGGTTAGATTTTCTTGATTAATCAAGAATGGGTATTTAGCCAATTCTGGAATAATTAAAAATCAACGAAAATAGTTTATATTTATTCCGATAGATGGCGCAAGCCATCAGCAACTTTCAGTTGCACGATAAAGAGATGCCTTTTTCATACTTTATCAAAGTGTTATAACATTTTAAAGTGTGTCAACAACAAACTCATCACCACATAACGTCAACAGAATTAAGTTTTAAAAATATTTTGTTATATTGATATATGTGATAGAATTTCTCTACAAGCAGTTTTGATCAAGACGTGGAGTAATCCTGCAGGATAGAGAAGGTAGGGCAAGAAGGTAGCGGAGTGCGACCAATAACGACAATGGGACATTGTGGTGGTCTAACGAGACCTGGGACCCCGACAATTGGCCATGCGTCGGTGGACGTCAACTTTGTTCAGCCGTGCTAACTGCTTCCGCTTTCTAATGGTCTTAATTACCTCCCAGTATGGAGGATGATTATAATTGGTGTCTTCTAGAGTGATTATAGATGTTCTTCTTAGTGTTCCAATCCCATTAGGCTTCACCCGTCAAAAATACATCGAGTTAAACGGCCCCGAAATGTGCACAGCGCGGATTATCTTGGATTCTCTACTATCAGTATGCCAAATCAATTTTCATGATTAGGTCACCCTTCCCAATTTACTATAATAGATATATTTGCATTTCGATCGAATAATCCCTTGAATTAATATTAAAATATTTGCATATTGACTGATATAAATCCGTATGATTTTGAATAGTGAATATTTGCATATATGCAACAATTATTAAATGTTTCCCTTCAAAAATTAGTTGAATTATTTTTTTAAATCTAAGTTTGGGTGTGGGAGTTTTTTTTTAGAATGAAAAAGAGAGAAAAAGGAATCTCCCCTTATCATGCATCAGAAAAAAAAATATATGTCTTTTTTTTTTTTTATTTATTCACCTGATCTCAGTCTAATTTTACCTTTATACTATTAGTCATGAAGTCGAACAAATGAACTAGGAATAAAATCACCAGCCTCTAAGACAAATAAGACTTATAACATATAGCGAAATACCATCACCAGAAGCCATATATAAATACCCTCTTATATAGAGTTGAGACATAAGCCAAAAATGAAATCGGCACTCTGTCTAAAATGAATAAAGCCTATATTATTGATATTAAAGAAAGATCATCACCCAAAGCCATCAATAAATACCTTCAAAGATGAAGAAGCCATTTGAAAGAGAGAATCACCTGAATTATTCAATTAAACAGTTAAAAAGTTGTAAATCAATATGTTAGAGGTACTTACGAGATAAAGGTATCATTAAAATAATCCTGATTCATTTATAAAACAAAGAATATTCTCTAACTTTAAAATTTAAATTGAAATTTCGTAAAAAAATGATAAATGGGATTTAGAACAAAAAAATAATAATTACGGAAATAAATGAAGAAAAATATCTCATTTCGTAGAATATTACAATGATCAAAACAATCTGACAACATGGGGCTTTATTCTGTGATTATTTTTTTAAAAAGCAATAAAAATCTGTCAGCGCAGTGATTTCTGTCTTTTTGCCTTATTACGAAATTCAATCGATTTAGCTGGGCATGCGCAAGACTGGGAAATTAATAAACACAAGGAATTGAAGAAAATTGATTAAAACAGAATGATTGATGTAATTTTTAAAAAATATATTGAAGATTTTGATGATTTTCTCAACAATGCTAGAATTAATTGAAGCACTATAAAAAAATATATAAATAGATATACATATATAGGATTCGAAAAATAGTACAAATGTGAATGTTTATTACATTTGTACTATTTTTTCACATTGTGTCGCGGTCTCACGCAATTCTGGCCTTAACTACCCGTTTCATGATTTTTCAGGATGCCTTAATGACCAATTTTTTGGTCGTTGAGGTACAGCTTGCACCACGCTGATGAGGTCCAACAGCCCGAAACGCGTCCGTGGTTAGCTTTTCTTGATTAATCAAGAATGGGTATTTGGCCAATTATGGAATGATTAAAAATCAACGAGAATAGTTGATATTTATTCCGATAGATGGCGCAAGCCATCAGCAACATTCAGTTGCACGATAAGGAGATGCCTTTTTCTTTATATATAGGATTGTTCGATTTTATATTAATCAAGACTTCAAGTGTACGTCAAATTCTTTTATTGCGACATAAACGAAAAATATGAGATTTTGGATTACCCGTCATATCAATATCTATTTGCACTATTACACAAAGATAGTTAACTATAAGGTTGATGAAATGCATATGCCCATCTCTATAAATTGTATGAATATGCAAATTTTTACACATTTTCGAGATATGTATATAAGTGTATATGTAATGATAATTTTTCTGGCAATATATTATATCACAAATATTATAAAATAACCACACATTATAAAATATAATACAATATTGATTGTGATTAATTTTTGATTTTTTGCCTTCATTTTCGGTGAATCCGTGGTAAATCCATGTATAATGAATTTATTTTCCTCTAATTTACCCAGACTAATCTATTAGCTTAATTGTTTTTATATAATTTATCCTGTATATAAATATCATATTATCATTAAGGTACTATTACTGTTTTTCTTGCATATATCCTATATTTCTGCTTGGAGAATCTGTATAAGACTAAAAGATCTTAATAAAGCTTTTTGTTGTTGTTTTGTGTTGTATAAAATATAATAAATACAGATGTGAAATAAATAAACCAAGGTGAGAAAATGAAGCCATGTCAAAGGATTGTTGGTGTTAACGAGAATTTGTTCCCTCTTTTTCATTCCAGCGAAATGTTTTTTAAAATTCTCTGATTTTTTTTTATTTCCACATACTTAGTCTATCCATAAATATTGTTACAAAACCAAATCAGTGATCAAAAATTTTAATTTGACCGCGTGAGGTATTCAAAATACAGTAGTTGTTATTTGAATATCTCGTGTATACGTGTTTAGAAAAAAAATCGGGAAATATTTGTTTTTTGATAATAGATTTGGGTGTTAAAGAAAACCGTATAGCTGTAATAGACTTACACAAGGTAGACCAAAGTCCTTCATCCATTTTTAAACTTTTACAAAATTTGAATATTACGCGTCAATTTGTTTATCGAACCATTGAAAGGTTCAACAAGGCTGACACTATTAATGACCTTAAAAGATCATGTACATATATACAGATCTATGTAGGCTTCCTTTATGATCTTGAACATAATGGATCTACTGTTATAAAACTGGCACTGTAATATATGTACATAACACAAGTAAATAATGCTTATAATACAAATGAAAACACCAAAACGCGAATGTTTCTTTTCACAAATAAATCAAACTTCTACTGCCCTTACTGCGATGAAAATATATTGGAAGGGCTTGGCTCATCAGTGGTGAACCCTCCCAGCGGTTTGATTTATTTGTGAAAAGAAACATTCGCGTCTTAATGTCTTTATTCGTTATATATAGATGGCGCGTTATTGCTTTGTATTAATTTATGCCTAACTTGTCCTTATTGTTTGCGGAAGAGCATTGCTCGATACAAATATTTGAATGTAATTCTATTGTTCTAAAAGCTTATGTCCATAGTTTGCTTAAATACCATTTCTAAGATTCCACCCTTCAGTGTAGCATATAAAAGCAGAATGATCCAATACAGTATTAGGGTTCTAAAGAAGCGGTCTGGTAGATTTAAAAAAAAAAAAATTGGAGAAACCGCTGGGAGGATTCACCACCTATGAGCAAAGCCCTCCCAATATTTTTTCATCGCAGTAAGGGCAGTAGAAGTTTGATTTATTTGTGAAAAGAAACATTCGCGTTTATATGTTTTAATTTGTATTATATAGATGGCGTGTTATTGTAATGAAATAAAGCTTATAGATACTGAGTAAATAAAGTTTTGACTACTGCATGTTCACAAGAAAAGTTAGTTATTATTTTTTAATTATCCCTAGTACACGTGGTACAGGCCATGAAAATCATGGTTGGGTAGAAGTTAGCGACTGCTTTTACTGTAAGTGCACCACATATCTACATATGTGTAAAGCAGTGAAGTTAGTTATATCGAGACTATTTGAAAAATTAATTTTTAGTTCATATTTATTCCGAAAGATGGCAGTGTATACCTATCAAATATTTATTATATACAATATGTGGAGATAAAATATTGTCACTCAGTGAAACCTCGAAGAATATTACTCTATTGAAATACTCTCCAAAAAACGTTGATTCATAACCAATTGAGAAGTTGTTGTTGTTGTCATGTCTAATGAAGAGCCTCAGATGTCTCCATACATATCTATCACAACAGCAGCAATGTCCTCTATCTTGCGTGTGTAAAGCTGCTGCTCTGGGTCCATGTCAATTTTCTGTTGTTGTTGTTGTTGTTGTCGTGTCCAATGAAAAGCCTCAGATGTCTCTATACATCTCTATCACAACAGCAGCAATGTCCTCTATCTTGGGTGTGTAAAGTTGCTGTTCTGAGTCCATGTCAATTTTCTGCAAGGCTGCGGCCATTGCTGGGCATGAGAATATGTGGGTAGGTGTTAGTTCCACACCAGGGCAGTTGTTACTTGTCCTATAGGTTCTTGTGCCATCTGGATGGCAATAAATTGAGAAGTTACAATGATATATCAAATTAAATAATATTATTTTTTTTTGCTTATCTCTAGTACACGTGGTACAGGCCATGATAATCATGGTGAGTAGAAGTAGGCGACTTATTTTACAGTAAGTGCACCACATGTCTACACATGTGAAAAGCAGTTCGACTTTGCACTTACAAATGTGCCATAGCCCCGTTTGGTTACTTGCACTCGCTGGTGGGGTTGGAATTTTGAAAGAATCGGTGGCCATTGGAGCACTTTTTTTATAAAGAAAAAAAGTGTCCAATGCGGGAATCGAACACAGGTCGTAGCGGTCGAAAACCAACGGTTTAGACCATCCTTCCACGGATCCCTGATATCACTGATAGACAAAACTTAAGGAAGTTGTACCTTATAGCATATATATATCGGGATTCAGAAAATAACCCTCAGAGTTATTTTCTGAATCCCGATATATATATGCTATAAGGTACAACTTCCTTAAGTTTTGTCTATCAGTGTATTCTAAATAATAAGTATTGATTTAATTTTTTAAAAATCAACAAAAAGTCTGTTGACCATAAATAAATAAAATATATATAATTTTATTACGTCATCTATGAAGTATAATTCGAAATATTCAGTTCAATTTAAAAATAGTTATATTTTCCATTCATAGATGGCGCGCTACTGCGTCAACGTTTGATTTTCTATTGGTCAATATGTTACCACTGGTTAGAATCCTTCAGGAATTAACATATCGAAATATTCAATATAAGCACGCCATCTGTCGATAACAAAATAAACTATTTAGCGTTATTTTATTTATTTTTTCAATAGAATAACTTCTTACTGCGATTGAAAAATTATATTGGGAGGGTCTAGATCATCAGTGGTCAAACCTTCCCAGCGGTTTCGCCAGTTCAATATTCCAAGCTATTTTCCATCGTTGTTTGCATATAGTAGGAAGTTTTTTTTTATTTGCAAAAAAAAAAAAATCATTAAAATATTTTATCCTAAAACGCTTTACTATATTGTTTTAGGTCTTATATAGGGTACATTTTATACAAGAATTGACATATATCCAGTGAATTAAAGGAATCTATTGACATAAGCTTATAGGTCTAGATAAGTGTACACATATACACTCATAGACAAAACTTAGGGAAGTTGTAGCTTTTAGCATGTATATCGGGATTCTGACAATAACTCTGAAAGATATTACAGTGACCTTTATTGAAAACATATGAGATAAAGTGTGAACAAAATTGCCTTTGTCTCCTTGAAAAAAAAAAAAAAAGACGACCGGCGACTTCAAAAGCTTTTCACTTTCTTAAGTTTTGTCTATAAATTTAATTAAAGGTAAATGCATCGAACAACGCTCTTCCGCAAATATAGATTATATAATTTGGCGAAACTGGTAAGAAGGTTCATTATTGATGAGCCAAGCCCTTTCTCATAAAATATCTTCTGTTAAGTCTGCAGAGGTAGATAACATAACTAATATAGCACAAAACGCGTAAGTGAGACACAAAATGTCTTCTATAGATGATACATTATAAAAATACAAAATACTATACTTGTAGTGTTAAATAAATTAGACGCTCAAACTAATCCGTTGCTATGTTCCTTTCATTTTGCTATAAAACAAGCTTTCGAGTCAGGGAGCTTCAACAGGTTTAACCACATCAATAGGAAATACCATACAACTGATAAGCTATGGTGTTATGGCTAAATAGAAGAAACTTATCATAGCTTTGTTTTTTAAAGCCTTTTTTAAATTATAGCTTTTCTTTTTTTAAAGCGAAAACATACAGTTCATGGACAAAACTTATAGAAACGGTACCTTTTAGTATCTTTTACATTTATATTATTAATTTTTATTATATTTTAAAATATTTTTTTAAAGGAGAACGTGGTAGAATTTACATATATGGAAAATCCTCCGTTATATAAGTACACTAGCCGAATGACCCGGGCAACGCCCGTGTTTTACCCGATTGAATGTTTTGATTCAAATACTATTTGTTACAATTATAAATTGGCGCCTTATATATATGCATATGTTAGTTAATAACTATAGCCTATGTGCTTTATCTGTCTATGTACTGTTGGCTTCCGTAGGCGTCTCTTACTGGGAAAAAGAAAGAGAGGATTCCATTTAGTTATTAACTATTATATGCATTTATTTAAGGTGCGACCCGCTCCAACACAATAGTTACAAAAACCAAAAGCGAGTGGGGGGGGGGGGGACAAAGGTGGCGTGATCGTAGCCAACTAATAGGAGAGCGCCATTCAAAAAAAAAAAAAAAGCAAACGGTGACAGATGAAAACTGAAGAATTAAGAACGCATGACGCTCATAACTGTATATAGAATAAGAAGTGGTTTATGTTTAAAATATGAAACTTCATTTTGTCTCTATCAGTTAAATAATTAAAATGGTTTCTGGAGATGAGTTTCTTTATATTTTATTAAAGCAGTCTCAGGCTTTCGGATATCTCTACCCTTCTACAGGAGAATATAAAAAACAAATAAAACGCCGTCTGATACCAAATAGTTTAGAATAGTTTGGCATTAAGCGGCGTTATATTCGTTTATTTATGTTCTCCTGTAGAAGGGCAGATGCTCGAAAGCTTGATACTACTTTAATAAAATGTAAATAAACCCACATGTCCAGAAACCTTTTTAATTATTGTCCAGGAGATATTAATTAATTAATATTGTAGCGTAGTATTTATTATTTTATTAATAGATTATCATTTTTGATGTTCATATTTTACTACTCGGTTAACTTCACTCATTGCTTATCTTTTTTTTCTCATTTATAGTTTGTTCTTACCTTAAATAACTTGCTGTGTCATCCTGAAGTTTGTCTTTCTTTAATTTCTACGTGATATTTGGTGGAGATGCTGGGTAAATTAGGGAAGACAAACTGAAGATTGCCGATAAGACCTTGAAGCCATGGGTGCTGTGATCAACATTTTCAGAGACCGGCTTCAGGAATCCACCGAAGTGTCAAAGCCAAGACTTCCCTCTAAAATGACGATGCCCCTATAGACGATACGATGACAAAGCCGCTCTTCACGCCGCAAGAAAAAGGACGCAAAAAATAAAACTTCCCTCATTGCATATATATATATGAAATATTTTATTTAAAAATGTTATATGTTAAAATGTTATTTTGTTTAAAGTTATAATTTCATAGATATAAGTACTCTGTTTTAATCGACCGCCAGAGGTCACGCTTCTACTATATAAACTGATTGTTGTTCTTCCCCGCTGGCCGACCCAAAGTTTTTGTAATTATGTAAATAATCTTTTGTTTTATTTATTTATACGCCTCAAGACAGGCATTACTTTAATCAATTATGTTTTTATATTTCTTAGCTCAATTAAAGCAATTTCTAATCTTTACCATTTTTATTATTATTCTATCAAGAATTTAACCACGACTGCACCACCATTACAATATTCCTCAAGATGATCCAATATCAAGCAAAAACTCAAAAATCTTTTTTTTTTAATTAATATAATATATATATATTTTTTATTTTTATTAATCAAAGTTAGTGCTTGCGCTTTAAATAAATTGCTGTACATTCCTGAAGTTTGTCTTTTATAATTTTCTACGTGGCAATATTAAATCTGTCTATCAGTGAAAAATAGGGAGAATAGTTAAAAACGTGAAGTAATAATAATAACGCAATTTGTGTTTTAATTTGATAGATTTCAACATTGATCATGTTAATGGAGATATGTTATGGCCCCATTCCTAACACCTGGAATAAATCCATTTGTCCTAGAACAAGAAAGTACAGTTTTAGAAGGAAATAATATAATTTCTCTATAAATATACACTCAGAGAGAAGGAATAAAATCGGAGTCAAAACTATACTGATGAAGGCCTGGCTTGATATTATGGTCTGAAGTTCGAGCAGAGATTGATCTTAAGTGATGAATTAAGAGATAAAAAGGTAAATAACATTACCGTGTCACGCTGAGCCACGTACCAACTCTACAATACCTGAACAATTATAATTTATTAACAAAAAAAAATGCTCCAATGGCCCCCGATTATTGCAAAAGTCCAACCCCACCAACGAATACAAGTAACCAAACGGGATTCTGGCACATTTGTAAGTGCAAATTCGAACTGCTTTTCACATTGTAGACATGTGGTGCACTTACAGTGAAAGCAGTCGCCTACTTCTACCCACCATGATTATCATGGCCTGTACTATGTGTACTAGGGATAAGCAAAAAAATAATAAATAATAGTAGCAAGACTACTCGACTCCTAACACGGGACTGGACTCCTCAACTTTACGTCCTATATATTACACAAATAAGTTAAACTATGTAAATTTTGATACAACAGAGAACAAATATGCAAATACACAATAAGTTAAAGCGGGTTGATCTTGGTGATGTATTAAGAGATAAAAAGGTAAATAACATTGCCAAGCTGAGGTCCTCCAACGGGATCCTATGTGTCACCTGCTGTCCATATCAGTGATGGACCCTCCACTTGGACATGTCCTGGCATGGCTATCTATGTCGCCAGCCCTTGTTGGACTGAATTATGTCACACGATGTGGGCGTGTCATCCTTCTTTTTTATTGTCACCATAGTGGTCGGACAGGTTGACTTCGTTCAAGTCCTTATCTCGGATGTCCTCTTGTAGCAATTAAACTGATTTTTCTGCTTAGAAACGTAGTGTATAAGATATACCACACACTAAAAAATAATGGAATTACATGGAAGATATTTGATATAGTCCATAGACGATTCTTCTAAAACTCACATTTTTCGTTTTGAAGCGATGAAAGAATTTGACACACACATGGAAAGTAAATATCTTCAATTATATAAACAAAGCGTCCTATATAGGTTTATCTATTTATAAAGTAGTTTAATTTCTGTATGTATATATCTTATATAATATTAATTCAATTTTTTTTTTTAACTAATATAATACAAAATGCCGCCAAAACAAAAAAAAAAGGTAGGATAACTATACATATTTACAACAATATTTAAAAAAAAGTGGTATCTTCTAAATCTATGGTCAAAAATGTAGAAAAGTCAATGATGAAAATAGAATACATGTTTTAAAAAAATAAAATTTTTGCATTTTAGATTTTATAATATGTATATATCGTGATGTAAGGGAACATCCTATTTATGTTCAATCTATATGGAATTAGACCGGTCACTGAAAAAAATTCTGATTTTTCACAAAATTTTCTAAAAATATCGCAATCCATAAAAAGCAACATTAAACTAAATCTTGCTGTGGAATAGTTAATATAAATATATGTTCTGAAAATAGAGCAATCCATACTTAAATCATTAGATAGTAAAAATGCATATATTGGATTGAATAAAATATTTATTTGCCAATATTTTGGCTGGCTGAACGCCAACCTTTATCGAGGCATTACATTTTTGTATAAACAAACTCAGCGCCGCATAGCATGATATAACACTATGTGGCGCTGAGTTTGTTTATACAAAAATGTAATGCCTTGATAAAGGTTGACGTTCAGCCAGTCGAAATATTGGCAAATGAATCTTTTATTCAATCCAATATATGCCTTTTTACTATCTTATAAATATATGTAAATATGATCATTTGCTTGGTATTTCAGAAGTTTTGGCAAAGACAAACGTTTTGATCGTCGCGGAATAAAATGTAATAAAAACACAGTATATTGTTTATATTATACTGAATGGTTTATAGCGATGGTGCTGACTATTGCCTTATGTTTAATTCATACATCATATGAGACTGAATATTGTAATTCCTCTGAATTATTGATGGACATCCTACATTAAGGAGTGTATTCAATAAATTAAGACATTTACAAGTTAAGTATCAAGGCGTATATATATATATTGGAAGGTTTAAGATACAAAGTTGTGTGTGCGAATATAAAGTATGTTTATATTAGCGCTACTTTTATAAACTTTATATATATATTTTTTTAAAAATGCATATCCTGACTAGGAGCAAATGTGCTTTTCAGAAGGAAGATGGCGCTCTGCCTTCCTTCTAAAAAGCACATGTGCTCCTGGTCAGGATATGCATTTTTTATTTTTAATATCAACACCTGACCTTTTTATTTTTTTCTGTTGTTTTTTTCATATATATATAAATAATTTCCTTTCTATATATACATATTAAAGCTATATTTTGTCAATGATTAATTATTTTAGAGTCGAAATATTGGAAGATAAATGGTAAGAGGACACCACTCCCTCAAAGACACTTTGGCTCTGCAATTAGGTGTTGTCCTTTACAGGGATGTTCTACTGTATTTAGAGAGAATGCTGTAATGCAATGTAAAAGATGTTTTTATTTTAATGGTTTACCTCTGACGGATGTCAACAAAAATGTTTTTCTATCTAACTACAGCGCGTTATGCCGGGGATAATTAAAATGTCCTATAGAGCAAAGGACAAAGAGAAATCCCCGGGAAATTTGGCTTGAGAGTGGTCGACTTATCAGCAGAGTTCTAATGAGGCTTGATGTGGAGGAGATTGTCGGGACAAAGGTGATTCTAACGACGTCGGCTGACCTGACCTATGCTCTACTTTATTGACAGAGGTAAGGAGGATAACTACCTGATCAATGGTACCTATATCGTGTGTGATTGGGAGGATTGATTCTATGAACGGTTGTCAAGAATTGAAAGTTTGATGTTGTGTTCTTCATTCTTTTGTTGTAGCCTGTTAACTAGTGTGTTTTTCCTTCTGTGAGTCTACAATGCTTACGATTCTACAATCCACGAAAGAATAAATTGTTTTTTTTTTGGAAAAAAATGAGGAGATAGATGATGCGTTTCGTTTACTATAGCTTATAAAACGACATTTGAAAATTATCCCGCATTTGTTTCTTTTCAACGAAAATTCAAAATTTATTTTAAGGAGAAATAACGCCTAGTGGATATGGCATCTGCCCGGTAAGCGGAACACTATGGGTTCGATTCCCATCCCTGGGCACTTTTATTTTTCTGTTTATCATTACTCTTCATACCTTTCATACCTCATCCCTAAGGTTAGAAATAATCGTTATTTCTCCTTAAAATAATTTTTTTTTTTAAAGAAACAAATGTGGGATAATTTTCAAATGTCGTTTTAAAATCACAAGCCTCATTATATTATATTGTACTGTTGCTGGTTGGTTTGTAATTCCAAACGGAGTCCAACAACAAATTATTTTTCGTAAAATCAACTTTTAATTACATTTATTTAATACGAATTATCAGAAGGGGTTAAATTGTTGTATACTTGTTGACGTTCTTTTGTTTATATCTGTCGTGGTCAAATAACATTTTAATATTATAAAATTTTAAAATATATGTGTTTGATATATTATATATAAATATATACATTTTATATGATTTATGATTTATATTTAGAATGATGTATAATTATTTTATTATATTATTAAGACAACAAATAATGTGATATTAATGTTAATTTATATAATTTTAATAAAGTATATTTTATGAGCATTATATATTTATAAGATGAATATTTTAATTTAATATTTGAATTAAATATTTATTAAACAAATTAAAACTTATAATGAAAATATGAAAAGTTAATATTTAGTAGCCGCTACAGTACTATAGCTTATATTAGGCGAAATTTTGAGTATTTTTGCTAATTCATGCAACTACGGGCCTATGTTAAGATCGAGACTTAAAAAGTAAACCTTTAAAAAAAAATCATCCAGATAGAGGTTTCTTGTATAAATCTTTTAATATTGGATCTCAATTTTAATTCAAAATGTGTTTTTTAGTTTGTAAAGATTTGACTTTAGAATCTCGTTTTATATTTATACATTAAGTTCAAGAGCTTTACAAACTGTATTTTAAATGTTATATGTTGTTGTTGTTTCTTATCCCCTTGTGTAAAGATTACACGAATTCCATGAGTTAATGCTCCTCAAGCTGTTTTATGATGAGCAGCGGCCTCTCCCAAAGGTCCTGTTTAGTACATCTAATGCAAGCCAAAATGTGTTCTGGAGCTGCAGGTACCAAACTACATTTTGGGCAAGTGGGATACATTTTGTTATTATTTTCCATCTTCAATGGCTTGAGATGGCCTCTTCTAAATCTTGTTAGTGTTGTTTGATGCTGTCTATTTCTGATGTTCAGAGCTCCTCCTGGGTTCACTCCACTGTACCAACTATGCTTAGGTGGGATCCTCCAGTTCTTGTTTATTTTTGTTTTGGCTACTGCTTCTATTTCTTTAAAAGTAAGTAGTAAATGTTATATACACTCATGGACAAAACTTAAGGAAGTGGAAAGTATTTTATGTCGCCTGCCATCTTTTTTTTCTGAAGGAGACGAGACAAATTTGTTCACACTTGGTTATCTCGTGTATCTTCAATAAAGTTCACTGTAATATCTTTTAGAGTTATTGTCTCAATCCCGATATACATATTAAAAGGTACAACTTCCTTAGGTTTTGTCCATGAGTGGATATATAGATAGAACTATATAAGATAAAACGTCTGTAATTTAATTCACACGCGCGGATTTTATATAAATTATTAATTTGATGCATTAGCGCGCCATCTGTTATACAAAATTGAGACTATTTTAGACGCGTATGATTCTTTTTTAAAAAATAAGCATTAATAAAATAATTGGAGTAAGGGGGGAGTGTCAGTAGAAAATTGCTCAATTTTAAAAAGGATCATATGGGTCTGAAATATTCTCAAATTATTAATTTAACTTATTTCGGAGAAAACGTCATTTATATATTTTAAAAATAAATTTCCTACACTTTCCTACGCAATGAATTATTTTGAATTGATTTTAAAAAGTATGGACAGAGAGAGTAACAAATATAAACAAACTTAAATTTCATAACAATGGTCAAAAATCCACAATTAAAAATATTTATTCATTGAAATATTAGTATATACGTGTTAATTTCCAACAAAATGTACATTTTGAATTTTTTCAATTATACATAAGGTTATTAAATTCCTTTTTTTTTTCAAATATGTACCTTTCTTAAACTATTATTAACAGGATTCATTATTGATAAATATTTAATCTAGTGTAAACCACAAAAAAAAAAAAGGAAAATTTTCCACTTATAAACCAATATATCAAAAATAAGTAACAGTATATAAACATAGAGTTTGAAAGAAAAAGTTCTAATCTTAAACAAATTTATCAACAGATGCCAATAAAAAAGAAGTAAGATAATAAACTAAAGCTAACTATCAACACTAGTTGGATCTTCCTAATTTAATTAACCAGTTATTTAAGACAAATCTCTGCTAATGAGTGCATTTATCTTTTGGAGAGAAATATCGTTTGCACACACTTGTTTACATATTCGTCTGCCCATAAATCATCGGCTGCTCCTAAAATCAATAATTAATTACGCAGACGATAATCGTGGGCAACAAATTAGGCCAGACGACCATTAAACTACATTTTCTGGAGCTATCTTCTGAGTGTGTTGAGTAAGTTAGTTATTCTTGAAGTTGATCTGCTACATTTCAACTAAGAGGAATTTTTGTACAAGTAAGAAGAATCTGGATTTTTACTCCTAAAAACAGGTAAGAATATTGGAAGAAAGACTTAAAAGTCTTTCTCAAAGTTAGAGTTTTACGAAGATGAAATTCAACATGAAGTGTCGAACATTTTATTTACTCTTCATTATTCCAGATTTCATAGAGAAGACAAAACTTAAGGTTTTTCATAGCAACATATCAAGTTAATAATTTTAAAGAATTTTCTCTTATTCATTGGCCGATATGATCTTTGTCTATTTTGTATCACCAATTCTACGATTCAACAGACAACTGAGAATATCACTAAACAATAAAATAAAAAATAACTAATAGACACGCAGGCTATCGCTGATTTTCTACATTCATGGACAAAACTTAAGGAATTTTTATATTTTGAGCATAAACCACTTCTTATTGGCTTATATAACGGGGAATTTCCTATATATGTGAATTGGAACGTTCTCTCTCTCTCTCTTCTTCAAAAATAAAATATATATGTTATATAAAAATATTATTTTATTTAAAATTATATATTTCATAGATACAAATATTCTGTAGATTCGACCACCAGAGGTCGCGACTTCCCTTTATATAACCTATTGTTGTTGTTTCCCGATGGCCGGCTCAAATCTTCTGTGATTTTTTATGTAAATAAGTTTTTCTTTTTTTATTATTCTTACGCTTTAAGCCAGGCAGTATTTTTATCAAATTATGTTTATTATATATTCCTTTAGCTCAATTAAAGCAATTACTGATCAAAAATATTTTATATATTATACTTTCAAGATTTTTGCCACGACTGCATTACCAATACCATTTAGTAAAGAAAAGAACCATCAAATAATTCTCTAGCATATCAATTTTTATGTAATATATATATATTGTTACGTGTAAGGCCTCTAAACGGTTGCAATCTCCGCCAATAGATGGCGCTTTCGCCGGATTCCCTTGCTGGCCGATGTGGGAGTCGCCGACTGCTGTGGTCCCGTTTCCTGGGGAGGTTGGATGTAAATACGCTTTTGTTTTGGCCCCAGGATGTAGGGTCATGTAAATACACATTGTTTGTTGTTTTATTTAGATGTATTGTTTAGTAATAGATGACAATAAAGAAGTGCTTCAAGTCTGCGTGCTGCCTCCTGTCGTTACTCTGCCACTGCCTTCATCGCCAGTCTACTGCTGCTGCTGCTGCTACTACTCTTCTGGTAAGTCTCTCGTGTCCCCCCACCAGTGGTAAGGCCGAGAGATACTGCCAGAAGAAGGGAGTTTCCACAGGAGAGGTGGAACTCGGGAAGTCTTTGGGTGGCCTGCGGGGAAAAGCCGCAAGGAAGAGCAACCGGAGCCCAAGTAGGTGAACCACGAAGGGAAGAAGCGCGTTGTCGCAAAGAACCAGCAGGGTAAACACGCGACAATATATATATTATCACGTATAAAATTAGGGAAGACAAACTTCAGGATATATGAAACAGCAATTTATTTAAGGTACAGGTACAAATTGAAATTGATAAAATACAAGAGAAGTAATAAGAAGGAAGTTTAAAGAGTAAAAAAATATAAATCTCAAAACATTGATAATCTGTTCATAAAATAATAAATACCTTGCTACAATATATGATGAAAAAATCATATATACATGTTAAAAGGTACAACTTCCTTTAGTTTTGTCCCTTAGTGTATATACCTATTGATACTATTTACCATTGTAAAACAACACTTGAAGTTACACCGCATGAGTTTCTTTTCAATGAAAAATCAAAATTTATTTAAAGGTGAAATATTGACTATTTCTAACCTTTTTGGATGAGGTATGAAAAGGTGAATTATGAAGAGTAATGATGAACGGAAAAATAAAAGTGTCCAGGGATATGAATCGTACCCACAATGTTCCGCTTACCGGGCAGATGCCATGTCCACTAGGCTACCCTGGACGTATTTTTCCGTTATACTATCTACCATTGTTTGCTTTTGATCTTTTTTGGACTCCGGGATAGGTTTATTCAAGACGAAATTTTAAATAAAAACCTATTTTGTTGTTATTTTACTTCTAGGATTGAGAAAGAAAGACAATTTGACAATTAAAATAATTTTAATGACATCTTGTCAATACATGCAAAGTGCACAGTCTGTTTTGAGAGATAAATAGAGAAATACCAAACAATTGATCGTAGAGGATGTTAGAGAAAACGTTTAGCGTGGGAAAGAATTAAAGAATCTTCTGGCGTTAAAAGCGAGTGAGTCTTAAGTAGAATTAATTGTTCCAGAGTTCAATCAATTTGTTTGGTCATCCACAAACCTTTTCTACTTGGGCCGATGGAAGAATTTGGAAACAATACTTTGTGAAGTAAAAAGTGAAGTCCTCTCTCTCTCTGAGGGCAATGACAAGTAATACTACCATTTACAAGTACCATCTTGGTCTTGAGTTAGGTAACGCCAGCCATTACCTAGACCTGCCCACTCTGTGGGAAAAAACTCTTGCAATCCATCGGTGGCGGAGTCTTTCCCGCGGTGGGCCCCACCATTACTACTTTTTCAAATTAATTTTAGATACCAATTTTGCCATAGCTGTTATTCCTTTCAAGTTGCACAACACCTCTTAATCCTTTTACACCTTATTTTGCTCTTCATAATTTGTACCTAAATATAATATTTCTCATTCCATATTTTTACCTTTAAACATTTTACGACTATCATTTCTTAACACCAAAATGCCACTTGGAAAATTAGGGAAGACAAACTTCAGAATGACACAACAATTTATTTAAGGGAAGAACAAACTATGAATATTTGAATCTATGAAATATAATTTTGGATAAAATAATATTTTTATATAACTATATATATATTTATCCATTTCATATCTTTATATTTATTCATCTATATATATCCTTATTTAATATTTATTTATATATATATTTATTCATTTATTCTGTATTCTTAAATGGACATTGGAATAAATCAGTTTCAATCTCAATCTCTCTCGGGCAGTAATATAACTGAAATAACTTACTTGACTGCTTAAATGAACGTTAAACGGATAAAAGATAATTCGGAAACTTTTTTATCAAAAGAAGTATAGAATATTTTGTCAGGTGTGCTTTAAATAAGCTTGTGTGATGTACACATTGTGATAAAACGATTAAATATATATTTAGTTCTGAAAATAGAGCAATCCATTCTTAAATCATTAGATATTCTTAAAATAGAGCAATCACAAACTGGTAGAGTTTGTGCACAACTGTGATATTATAACACTATGCGGCGCTGAGTTTGTGTATACAAAAATGTAATGCCTCGATATAGGTTGGCATTCAGCCAGCCGAAATATTGGCAAATATATATTTTATTCAATCCAAAATATGCCTTTTTACTATCTAATATATTCAGTTATGGCGAGTTAACATGAGTATCATCTTTTATAGTTAATTGTCAAAAACCGGCAAAACCTTTGTTTTTCAATGAACCTTGCTAATAGTAAAATGTCATCTATCGGAATAAGGTCAACTAAAGGTGTATTTAATTTTATTACAGCCAATATAAGGTCAAATCAACGGTTAGTCAACTTTTTTTCCGATAGATGGCGTTTTGTCATCAGAAATTCTAATTTGAAATTTCAGAATTGTTGCTTATTTTGTAACTGTACTTTGAAGCTAATATTGGTTGAAAATATCTAGCAATAGAATTTGTATTTACTGGGTTATGGATCGTTATTTCGATAGGAAAAATTCAATGTACCTTTTAAATGGTAAATAGAGCTAGATATGCAAATAGTAAAAAAGTATATATATATAATTATGCAAATAGGGCTATAAGAGGTTTTTCGATTACTTAACAAAGGGTAAGAAATTTGTTTTATTAAAGTTTTTTTTTGTGGATAAAATAAAGGTGAGGAAAAAAGCTTCTGATCGTGCAATTAAAAGTTGCTGATGGCTTGCGCCATTTGTCGGAATAAATATTTAAAAAATCGTCGATTATTATCCAATTGGGCAATATTGGGATGATTTAAAAGGATACTTGAAGAAAAATAAAAGAGTATTTTTAGGGTTGAGTATTTCAGGACGCTCTAGCTTTCTACTTCTGTTGTTCCAGCTAAACCGCGTCGCTATTGTTTGCCAAAAGAAAGATCATTGTTCTTCTGCCCAACAATAGACCAAAACAGACGAAACTTTCGGGTTTCGTTTGGTGTTAGATAATTCTTTACTCTTCGCACATTTTGAAGTTACACCTTCGCTAACTATTATCGAACAAATGGCTATAGAAGAGCATTGCTCGATGCAAATATTTAAATGTAATTCTACTGTCATAAAAGCTTATGTCTATAGTTTGCTTAAATACCGTTTCTCAGATTCTACCTCTCAGTGTAGCATATATAAGCAGAATGATCCATTGCAGTATTAGAGCTTTAAAAAGCGGTCTGGTAGATAAAATTGGCGAAACCGCTGGGAGGGTTCACCACTGATGAGCCAAGCCCTTCCAATATATTTTTCACCGCAGTAAGGACAGTATAAAAGTGTGTTTTATGTTTAAAATAAACTTGCGTGCTTAAATGATTTACTTTCTTATAAATTATTATGGATTTTTATGACAAAGCACGCCATCTAGATTCGGGAATATTAACTATTTTAGAGATAATTTTTCTTTTCAAACCAACACTTTCCTACTATCCTTACTGCAAAGAGAAAAATATTGATAGGTCCTGGCTCATCATTGGTGAATCCTTTCAGCAGTTTCTTTAGTTTAATCTATTATATTGTTCTAATAGTGTATTGGGTTGTTCAGAATGTATATTTGACACTAGTGGAATTAGGATACATTACCGCGCCATCTGTTATCAAAATAAGAAACTAAGACGCGTATGATTCTTTTAAAAATTAAACAATTTCTACTGCCCTTACTGCAATGGAAAAATTAATGGGAGGGCCTGGCTTATCAGTGGTGAACCCTACCAGCGGTTTCACCAGTTTATAAAAGAATCATACGTGTCTAAAATAGTTTCGTATTTTGATAACTAGTGGAATTCTTGGTGAAGGTATTGAAAGAAACTATGGAGATACACACACACACACATTTTGATGACAGAAGAAACTTATTCAAATATTGCTTTGAGGATTGTTGTTTATTGCAATAAGGTCAGTAGAAAAGTGTCGTTTTGAAAAAAAGAGAAACTTTGGCTCTGAATATCTACTTATATAATTGCCTTATTCTGTCTGTGTGAAGTTCACTGTGTGAAGTTCACGGATAGATTTTGGTCAGAATGGATAAAATAAAAAAAGTGTCAAGGGATGGGAATCGAACCCACGACCTTCCGCTTACCGGGCAGATGCCATGACCACTAGGCTATCCTGGACATATTTTTCCGTTCATAAAGTTAATATATGATGCCAATATATATAATAATTGTATAAACGAATGCAAGACAAAATCACCGCGAATGTTTCTTTTTTTTTAAGGCAATTTCTTTTTAAGGCAATTATCGTTTTGCACAATTACTTAATCTTTTAAAATAAATAACAATACTTAAATGAAAATATGTTTCTTTAAATAAAATAAAATAAACTTTTAAATGGGTAATCTTTATGAGAACCTTTAAATATATATAAGTACCTTTAATCGATAATCTTTATAAGAATAAAATATGTAATTCATTAAATAGAATTATATAATAAATATAAAAAATATACGCACTCGGGTAAAACCCGGGCGTTGCCCGGGCCATTCGTCTAGTTTTATATATTTATGAAGACAGATTTTTAAATATATGTTTTTTTTTGTCAATTAATAATTACCATGTTACCATAATTGAATATGCAAATTGACTTATTATTTCTTAAATAACTGGTAATAACTATGTGCTATATATACGAACGTGGCTTTGAATCACGAATTTTCATTTTTACCCTCAATAAACATGTATAATCATTTTGTTCTTACATTTAGAACCAATTTTATTATAATTTTTATTTATGACTTATATATGGTGCCTAAAGGGCCTGGCTAAATAATTTTTTGGCAGTTTGCATTTTTCTATCTAATTCTATTTGAGATTAGTGTGTGATACGACGGTTTAATGTTCAAGTAATTCCATCAATATGTAAACTTAGTAGAAGAAACTTAAACAAAAACTAATATTCGTAAACTTTCTAATTGAACTAATGTTTTTCTCCAGAACCCAGGTGTTTCTTGTTTGTTTCCCACAAAAGATTTTATTGAATTTGAAATTATCTTTAAACTTTCTTTAAGAAATGTCGTTAATTTATTTATTAAACATTTTAATGAAAACCTCTCAACTCAATCAAGTTTTGGGGAGAAATTGATTTCCGTTGAAAAATCTATTTACAGCAATAGTTAATGGGGTCTCTCTGGTTAGATTTAGTTAGGGAGTTGGTTATAGGAATTCTCTCGCTCAGTTATCCTCGAGTTGAGAGTGGGAGATATATTCAGAAATATGGTATATACCTTTATTTTTATATAAAATGATATTTAACGTGAAAGAAATACATTCATAGAAAAAAGCTTAAGAAAATGGAAAGTCTTTGATGTCGCCGGTCGTCTTTTTTTTTTTCCAAGGAGACAGGCAATTTTGTTCGAACACTTGGTTATTTCGTAAGTCTTCAGTAAAGGTCACTGTAATATTTTTAGAGTCAATGTCTGAATTACGATATACATGCTAAAAGGTACAACTTCTTCAACTGGCGCTAGAAGGGTTCATCACTGATGAGCCAGGCCCTTCCATCAATATTTCATTGCAGTAAGGGCAGTAGAAATTGTTTAGTTGTAAAAAAGAATCATACGCGTCTATAATAGTTTCGAATTTTCATAACTTTTTAAAGTTCTGTCCATTTGAGTGTATATATATATATATATATATATATATATTTTAAAAAAGATGCATATATTGGATTTTTAAAAGAATTTATTAATCCAATATTTCGAGGGGCAACTCGCCTCTCTTTATCGAGGATGTTTGTGTTTTGCACTAAAGCATGCGCGCACGCGTACACCACTCTCGTTCTACAAGGCCAATGAAAGAATTGTATCTTTGATTTAAACATTACATTCAGTATATATACAGCTAACAATTATATATAATATTACGGATAAATACCATTATTATTATTTTGTCTACACATTGTGCTTGAAATAGGGATTTATATACAACAGTGCAACCGTAATTAATTGTGTGCATACATATTAATTCTAAATTAATGATAAAATTTTTGAAGGAAAATAAATGAGCAAATTAAAAGTATATACATAGCTATTTACAAACAATTAGGATATGAATTCTTTATAAATTTCTGGAAAATCAATTTTTCTGTTTATACTGTGTTTATCTTCGGCAGAAGCCCAACTTTCTAAAAACAGTCTACAATGTTTTTCTGTAATATTTTTGTATATAATTGATGCCTGTTTGAAATCTGGTATATGGCTATTATTTAGGGAGTGGTCAACTAGGAGGGATAATGGTTTGTAGTTTTTTAAAGCTGCTTTATGTTGATTAATACGATCTTTAAGTGATTTACCTGTTTCTCCAATGTATGTAGCTTGACATGTTTGGCAGGGAATTTTGTAAATTACATTGGTTGTATTTTCTTGGTTTGAAATATTTTTTGTATCTGAGTGGCGTAAGATTTGTTGTAGATTTTGTGCAGATTGATATGTTGTAAATATATTATATCTCTTTAAAATTCGGGCAATTCTCTCTGAGCCGTAGCTATATGGAATAGAGAAATATCTTTTTTGAGACTGATCACGACTATTATTTGAAGGTATAGCTCTTTGTTTATGAAAATGTTTTTCAATAAATTTTTTAGGATAATTATTATTTATCAATTCTTTGAAAATTCTATTTCTTTCTTCTGTTGCACTATTTCTATTTGAGTAATGTGTTTCTATTCTCTTGGTAAGAGATTTCACTACGGCGATTTTATTATGTATAGGGCCAAAGGAGCTGAAATTTAGATAGTTTCCGGTGTGAGTAGGTTTTCTGTATATGCAAGTTTCTATGTTATATTGATTTCTTTTAAGCTGAATGTCCAAAAAGGCTAGGGAATTATTGCTTTCTTTTTCATGTGTGAACTTTAAAAAAGGTTTGAGACTATTTAGAAAACGTAAGAAGCTGTCAATGTTTGTTTCTGTTAGACAAAAAATGTCATCAATATATCGTAGCCATATTATTATTTTAAATTGGTTTGAATTAATTATTTTTTCATCTATTTCATTCATAAAAATGTTGGCTAATGCAGATGAAATCGGGTTGCCCATTGGTAGGCCTTTAATTTGCCGGAAGAATCTGTCTTTGAAACTAAAATAACTATGGTCTAAACAAAGTTTGATTAAATCTATTAATGCTTCTTTAGAGAGGGGAAGAACTATTTCTGGGTGGATTTCAAGAAATGATTGAAGGGCCAGGAGTGCTTCATCGTGCGGGATTGAGGTGTAGAGAGATTCTATATCGAAGGAAACCATCTTGCTGTCATTTGATATTTGAACGGTTTTGATAGCTTCAACAGCTACTATGGGATTGGGGACTGTGTGAGGTAGTTGCTTTTGGAATGGAGAGATGACTGAAGATAGAAATTTCGTGAGAGGATAAAGAGGAGAACCAGCATAGCTCACTATTGGTCGTAATGGGATGTTTGGCTTATGTATTTTAGGTAGGCCGTAAAAGTTGGGTAGAGTTTTTTCTTCTGCCTTTAAATTTTCGAACGATTTTTTATTAAGCTTATGTGTGCGTATAATTTTATTTAGTTTTTTATTAAATTCTTTAGTGATATTAGGCAATGGATCTTTTGATAATTGTTCGTAAATTTCTTTATCTTGTAGTAATTGTTCGATTTTAGAGTTATATTCAGTGGTATCCATGATTACAGTATTCCTTCCTTTATCGGAAGGTGTTATGATTATATCTTTGTTCTGTCTTAATAGATTAATTGCCTTTCTTCCGGCAAATTAAAGGCCTACCAATGGGCAACCCGATTTCATCTGCATTAGCCAACATTTTTATGAATGAAATAGATGAAAAAATAATTAATTCAAACCAATTTAAAATAATAATATGGCTACGATATATTGATGACATTTTTTTTCTAACAGAAACAAACATTGACAGCTTCTTACGTTTTCTAAATAGTCTCAAACCTTTTTTAAAGTTCACACATGAAAAAGAAAGCAATAATTCCCTAGCCTTTTTGGACATTCAGCTTAAAAGAAATCAATATAACATAGAAACTTGCATATACAGAAAACCTACTCACACCGGAAACTATCTAAATTTCAGCTCCTTTGGCCCTATACATAATAAAATCGCCGTAGTGAAATCTCTTACCAAGAGAATAGAAACACATTACTCAAATAGAAATAGTGCAACAGAAGAAAGAAATAGAATTTTCAAAGAATTCATAAATAATAATTATCCTAAAAAATTTATTGAAAAACATTTTCATAAACAAAGAGCTATACCTTCAAATAATAGTCGTGATCAGTCTCAAAAAAGATATTGCTCTATTCCATATAGCTACGGCTCAGAGAGAATTGCCCGAATTTTAAAGAGATATAATATAATTACAACATATCAATCTGCACAAAATCTACAACAAATCTTACGCCACTCAGATACAAAAAATATTTCAAACCAAGAAAATACAACCAATGTAATTTACAAAATTCCCTGCCAAACATGTCAAGCTACATACATTGGAGAAACAGGTAAATCACTTAAAGATCGTATTAATCAACATAAAGCAGCTTTAAAAAACTACAAACCATTATCCCTCCTAGTTGACCACTCCCTAAATAATAGCCATATACCATATTTCAAACAGGCATCAATTATATACAAAAATATTACAGAAAAACATTGTAGACTGTTTTTAGAAAGTTGGGCTTCTGCCGAAGATAAACACAGTATAAACAGAAAAATTGATTTTCCAGAAATTTATAAAGAATTCATATCCTAATTGTTTGTAAATAGCTATGTATATACTTTTAATTTGCTCATTTATTTTCCTTCAAAAATTTTATCATTAATTTAGAATTAATATGTATGCACACAATTAATTACGGTTGCACTGTTGTATATAAATCCCTATTTCAAGCACAATGTGTAGACAAAATAATAATAATGGTATTTATCCGTAATATTATATATAATTGTTAGCTGTATATATACTGAATGTAATGTTTAAATCAAAGATACAATTCTTTCATTGGCCTTGTAGAACGAGAGTGGTGTACGCGTGCGCGCATGCTTTAGTGCAAAACACAAACATCCTCGATAAAGAGAGGCGAGTTGCCCCTCGAAATATTGGATTAATAAATTCTTTTAAAAATCCAATATATGCATCTTTTTTAAAATATAATTTTAATTATGGATTGCTCAATCTTCAAAAAATATATATATATATATCGTATATTCATATAATTATATAATAAAATAAATAAATAATAAAAAATATATATATGTTGTGTATTATATATCATTTATTTTATATGCTCTGTTTTTATCATCATCCATGTGCTAACCAAAAGATGTTTCGAGAATAAATTGGTTTTGTTAGTGTAGGAAAACAAATGTCATTAATTTAAATAAAGACATAACAAAATATGGCGACGAGGATGGGATTTGAACCCACGCGGGCAAATAACAATACAGTGTACTCCGCTTATAACGAAGTCGCATTATCCATGACAATCACTTTGTTATATCCGAAGTTTGTTATATCCGCAGTTGGAAAAAAAAAATGTTTTGTACCAATAATTTTATTTTAATAGCTTGATGCCATGCCTTGCCTTCCAACGCTCGATCCATCCACCACTCCCAGTAAAATCCTTTAATCCAAATTCAAGAGCCAGGGTCTTCGCCTTTTCGGAAAGCAATGGACCATTAACTGGAAGCGCTGCACTTCTTGCCTGCTTGAACCACTGCAGCAGAGCCTCATCAACATCAGCATATGTAGATCCACGTGCTCGTTTCCGACTGCTTTCTCCCGCATGCAGAGCATGTTGGTGGATCTTCTCAGAGTTCTTTATTATGGTGCTGAGCGACGACTGTGGGATATTATGTTTCTGGGCAACATCTGTCTTTTTCTTCTTCTCCACTTCAATCTCTCTTAGGATTTGCAGCTTGACTGACAGAGATAGTGAGTTTCTTGCTTGTTTTCGTTCTCCTGCCATGGTAAACGTTAATAAAATATAAGCGTTTATTAAACAATTTAATTTTGTTTAAATAATGTAAAAAAAATACTTATAATATGTTTGCATATTTTAAAATTGTATATTATTAACTTATTTGTTGTGTATCATTAAATTTGTGTCATTCACACGTTGTAATCTATATAGATAATACCGTAACAGAGTTTTCCATTGTAAAGTCCTGAGCTATCTCCTCCGAAGATTCTGAACTACACATAACAATCTATATACCAAAATTTTCGTTATTTTTTTCTTCGTGTCATAGGCCTGTTTTTATTTTCCTAATGTTAACAGTTATTTTTATTTTTTAATTTAATCTATTTTACAATCGTAGATTTTTTGCATTTATCATCATCAATTCTTTTGTTTACAATTGCGTAACTTTTATAGAGAAAAATAAAGAAATACATAATTGATTAGATACAAAAGTGTGAACCAGAAAGTCGATTTTTAAAAATGTTATTATTTAATATAAACTTATTTTAATTTAATTTTGAAATGAAAAGGTAGTGTAAAAGTGTATATGAGGTTAGATTCAAATAGGTTAAATTATGTTAGTTTAATCGCTAAATAAGGTTAGTTTTAGATAAGTTGAATTAGGTTAGTTTCAGATAATTAAAAAAAATAATGTTCGTTTTTAGAAAAATAATTCGAAATAGTAAGTATATATATTAATATAAAAGATCGAAATGTAAAAATCAACTATGTCCAAAATCTTCGCTTTAACTCGTGTAAAACGGCTCGAAGGTACGGCGGTGTCAACGTGTAAAACGGCTCGAAGGTACGGCGGTGTCAACGTACAGCGCCGCCTACCAAAGTTAACCTTTTCTGGGAACTCACCAGGTTATATTATTTTTCGAATTGTAGATTGAATTATTACTTTTATTCTATCTTTTATAAGTGTTTGTTATAGTTTTTCATTTGAATTTAGCACAATTTTTGTATCTGGTTATCTTTTTTGGCATCTTATTTTCTTTTATTAATTTGTTATAGTTTTTCATTTAAATTTAGCTCCATTTTTGTGTCTGTCTTTTTTTTTCATCTCATAAATAGGCTGATGCTGTATTTGTGTACTCAATTGTTGCTTTTTGTGTCTGGTTTCTTTTTTGCAGTATTTTTTTGGAATCCTTTTTTTTTTCATCAATTGTTTCCTCACATGCTTGGAATTTTCTTTTTATGCCTGTCCTGGCTTTCAGTTTTATAGATTTCCTCTGCTTGGTTCTTATTTTACCTTTTTTTTTTTTTGAGCGTCTTCTGTCATGCCTCGGAAAGGCCGTGGAAGACTCACTCCCCTGACCGCTAGGCTATTTCTCTTGTTTACTTTTTTACCAATGGCTATAATTTTTCACCTGAAAGATTTTTTTTTATTTGTTATTCAATAAACTATTATCACTTATTTTTGGTCTTCTTTTTATTTACTTATTTTACTGGGGGTTGGTGGAAGGATGGTCTAAGCCGTTGGTTCGGCTCGAAGGTACGGCGGTGTCAACGTACAGCGCCGCCTACCAAAGTTAACCTTTTCTGGGAACTCACCAGGTTATATTATTTTTCGAATTGTAGATTGAATTATTACTTTTATTCTATCTTTTATAAGTGTTTGTTATAGTTTTTCATTTGAATTTAGCACAATTTTTGTATCTGGTTATCTTTTTTGGCATCTTTTTTTTCTCATTAATAAGACCTAATCCAAATAATTTAATAGTGTGACTTTTTTTTAAATTAAATTATTTGGATTAGGTCTTATTTTCTTTTATTAAAGAATTTTTGTGTCTGTCTTTTTTTTTCTTCTCATAAATAGGCTGATGCTGTATTTGTGTACTCAATTGTTGCTTTTTTTTGAATTAAATTATTTGGATTAGGTCTTATTTTCTTTTATTAATTTGTTATAGTTTTTCATTTGAATTTAGCTCCATTTTTGTGTCTGTCTTTTTTTTCATCTCATAAATAGGCTGATGCTGTATTTGTGTACTCAATTGTTGCTTTTTGTGTCTGGTTTCTTTTTTGCAGTATTTTTTTGGAATCCTTTTTTTTTTCATCAATTGTTTCCTCAAATGCTTGGAATTTTCTTTTTATGCCTGTCCTGGCTTTCAGTTTTATAGATTTCCTCTGCTTGGTTCTTATTTTACCTTTTTTTTTTTGAGCGTCTTCTGTCATGCCTCGGAAAGGCCGTGGAAGACTCACTTTTCATCTCTCTTTGGCATCTTTTTTTTTCTCATTAATAAGACCTAATCCAAATAATTTAATAGTGTGTGACTTTTTTTTAAATTAAATTATTTGGATTAGGTCTTATTTTCTTTTATTAATTTGTTATAGTTTTTCATTTGAATTTAGCTCCATTTTTGTGTCTGTCTTTTTTTTTCTTCTCATAAATAGGCTGATGCTGTATTTGTGTACTCAATTGTTGCTTTTTTTTAATTAAATTATTTGGATTAGGTCTTATTTTCTTTTATTAATTTGTTATAGTTTTTCATTTGAATTTAGCTCCATTTTTGTGTCTGTCTTTTTTTTTCATCTCATAAATAGGCTGATGCTGTATTTGTGTACTCAATTGTTGCTTTTTGTGTCTGGTTTCTTTTTTGCAGTATTTTTTTGGAATCCTTTTTTTTTTTCATCAATTGTTTCCTCACATGCTTGGAATTTTCTTTTTATGCCTGTCCTGGCTTTCAGTTTTATAGATTTCCTCTGCTTGGTTCTTATTTTACCTTTTTTTTTTGAGCGTCTTCTGTCATGCCTCGGAAAGGCCGTGGAAGACTCACTTTTCATCTCTCTTTGGCATCTTTTTTTTTCTCATTAATAAGACCTAATCAAAATAATTTAATAGTGTGTGACTTTTTTTTTAATTAAATTATTTGGATTAGGTCTTATTTTCTTTTATTAATTTGTTATAGTTTTTCATTTGAATTTAGCTCCATTTTTGTGTCTGTCTTTTTTTTTCTTCTCATAAATAGGCTGATGCTGTATTTGTGTACTCAATTGTTGCTTTTTTTTTAATTAAATTATTTGGATTAGGTCTTATTTTCTTTTATTAATTTGTTATAGTTTTTCATTTGAATTTAGCTCCATTTTTGTGTCTGTCTTTTTTTTTCATCTCATAAATAGGCTGATGCTGTATTTGTGTACTCAATTGTTGCTTTTTGTGTCTGGTTTCTTTTTTGCAGTATTTTTTTGGAATCCTTTTTTTTTTTCATCAATTGTTTCCTCACATGCTTGGAATTTTCTTTTTATGCCTGTCCTGGCTTTCAGTTTTATAGATTTCCTCTGCTTGGTTCTTATTTTACCTTTTTTTTTTAGCGTCTTCTGTCATGCCTCGGAAAGGCCGTGGAAGACTCACTCCCCTGACCGCTAGGCTATTTCTCTTGTTTACTTTTTTACCAATGGCTATAATTTTTCACCTGAAAGATTTTTTTTTATTTGTTATTCAATAAACTATTATCACTTATTTTTGGTCTTCTTTTTATTTACTTATTTTACTGGGGGTTGGTGGAAGGATGGTCTAAGCCGTTGGTTTGCGACCGCTACGACCCGGGTTTGATTCCCGCATTGGGCACTTTTTTCTGAAAAAATAAATAAAAAAAGCTCCAATGGCTTCTGATTCTTGCAAAAGTCCAACCCCACCAGCAAGCGCAAGTAATCAAACGGGGCTCTGGCACACTTGTACATGCAAAGTCGAACTGCTTTTCACATGTTTAGACATGTGGTGTACTTACAGTAAAAACAGTCGCCTACTCTACCCACCATGATTATCAAGGCCTGTACCACGTGTACTAGGGATAAGCAAAAAAAAATTTATTTTACTCATTGATCTATACATACAATTATTTGCATACAATTATATACATACAGTTTTCTACATTTTTGCGCTCTGCAGTCTAATATGTTGTTAACTAGCCGAGTGACCCGGGCAACGTCCCGGGTTTACCCGAAGAACCCGCAGGTGAGAAACTATAGAAGAAAAATTTTAACAAATCAGAAAATGAAATTGCAAACAATGTCCTTTAAGGACATGAGAGCACATGCACTGTATCACCATACGTGTACCATTTTCAAAGACCCTGCTTAGGATTAAAACTTCTCAGAAGCATAACAATAGTACCAACCTAGAGGTTAACTGGTGTGGATGCATTCCTCTGGGAGTAAGACTATTGAGAAATTCAGTAGGGAGTTATTTTGCTTCTCCGCATTCTAACACTCCAACTGTTAACACTGTGGAAACACTGACTCATTTTTGGTAAGCAATTTCAGGGAAGAAACTATAGACATTGGATTAAATAAATTATTAATTAAATTGCATTAAATAAAAATTATTAGATTTAAATAAATATTATTCGAGTGAAAAAAAAAAGAAAAAATTAACAAATTAGAAAATAAAATTTCGAAAATACAACTATATTGCAGATAAGATAAGAGGACCTTATTAAAAAATAAATAAACAAACTGTAATTCGATGGTCATGGTTATGGGTCATCTTTACATGTATGCTATCCAATGTTCGCACACTTGAAAAAGCTACATATAAAGTTGTCCGTGCGTAAACACAGGCTCTTGTAGCCAAGGTTTGGCCTTGAGCCTTATTTATAGTCATAGCAAAAGCCAACCTTAGTGAAAACTAACGCCTCTCTAGAATGAAGCGAAGGTTGGTATCCGAAGGGGCCAAAGATATTTCAGACACTATACAGTGTGTTCAACTTTGGGCACTGTCAGTATATGTGCTTCAAGGACATGAGAGCACATGCGCTGAAACACAATACGTGTTCCATCGCAAAGATCCTAAAGGCATTGGTGAAAGTATAAATAAATATTTTGGAAATGAAAAAAAAATACATATATATATAAGAAAATAAATTGGAATAAAAATTTACAAACTATATTTCAGAGTGGATACATATTTGAAAGGAAAAAAAAAAAAGAAAATTGCAAACAACAAAACTATATTACAGATATGACATGAAAACTAACGCCTCTCTAGAATGAAGCGAAGGTTGGTATCCGAAGGGGCCAAAGATATTTCAGACACTATACAGTGTGTTCAACTTTGGGCACTGTCAGTATATGTGCTTCAAGGACATGAGAGCACATGCGCTGAAACACCATACGAGTTCCATCGCAAAGATCCTAAAGGCATTGGTGAAAGTATAAATGACCCATATATTCTGCTCCTTCAGATTTCAGTCTTCCATTCATTCTGAAGAGGCATCAGTTTTCACTAAAGTTTGCTTTTGCTATGACTATAAATAATATTTGGGTTCTTGCTACAAGAGCCTGTGTTTATGCATGCAAAAGCAAAGTTGTATTTAAACAACAATCAACCTTGTAAATTTGATTTTTAAAATGGTCGAATTATCGAAAGTGTCGAATTATCGAAAGTGTCGAATTATCGAGTGTCGAATTACAGTTTGTTTATGTATTTTTAATAAGGTCCTCTTATCTTATCTGCAATATAGTTGTATTTTTCGAAATTTTATTTTCTAATTTGTTAATTTCTTTCTTTTTTTTTTTCACTCTAATAATATTTATTTAAATCTAATAATTTTTATTTAATGCAATTTAATTAATAATTTATTTAATCCAATGTCTATAGTTTCTTCCCTGAAATTGCTTACCAAACATGAGTCAGTGTTTCCACAGTGTTAACAGTTGGAGTGTTAGAATGCGGAGAAGCAAAATAACTCCCTACTGAATTTCTCAATAGTCTCACTCCCAGAGGAATGCATCCACACCAGTTAACCTCTAGGTTGGTACTATTGTTATGCTTCTGAGAAGTTTTAATCCTAAGCAGGGTCTTTGAAAATGGTACACGTATGGTGATACAGTGCATGTGCTCTCATGTCCTTAAAGTAGTGTAGTTCTGTTGTTTGCAATTTCATTTTCTGATTTGTTAAAATTTTTCTTCTATAGTTTCTCACCTGCGGGTCCTTCGGGTAAACCCGGGGCGTTGCCCGGGTCACTCGGCTAGTTTGATATATATTATGCATAATATATTAGTCAATTATAATGGTAAATGAGAAAACTTCGTTATAAACGGATAAAATAAAAATTTATACATGCAAATCACTTCGTTATAAGCGAAAATTCTTTATATCCGACTTCGCAATATCCAGAGTTCTTTTAATGGTTTAAGCCCTTCTTTTCTTTCGTGCAGACAATTTCATTCGCTATATGCGGAATTTCGCTATAACCGACTTTGTTATAAGCGGAGTACACTGTATACTATTTGTATATACATACTTGTATATATACATGCAAAAATATGCAAACGTGATAGCATATAATACAGAATAATTTCGCATAGATTGTTTTAGTCTCAAGTTTCATTCCTGGCGTGGAAGGGTTTCACCATAAAGCTAACCAGGAACTTGGAATATTTTGAAAGAATGGGTGCTCGGTTCGTTGAGTTTCACAACCCAGTGACCTTGGAGCTGGGTGGGGCTAAGGTAGAGTCAGGGAAGAGGTTTCTCCAAGAAATGATAATTTACTAATCGATGTATATTTATTGCAACGTTTCATGCAATCCTTTGTAAGGAATGACGTAGCAGAGAATACCCTAGATTTCTAATATTCCAATACGTTGTGTGAAACGTATTTTTAAATAGAAGAATTAACTTTCACTATTGTTTATCCCTTCTTGAGTAAAATATTCCGACCCAATATTGAACGCACAAGTGACCAATTATATTAATTATAATTATATCAAGATTGCGCGACATATACACTCATGAACAAAACTTAAGGAAGTGGAAAGTGTTTGATGTCGCGGTCATCTTTTTTTTTTTAAGGAGACAGAGGCTGTTCACACTTGGTTATCTCGTATGTCTTCAATAAAGGTTACTGTAATATCTTTCAGAGTTATTGTCTGAATCCCGATATACATGCTAATAGTTACAACTCCCTTAAGTTTTGTCCATGTATATATACGAAATAAAGTATTTAGTACCTATATTTCTCTCTGTTCTAATTAAATCAAACACTTTCTAATACTCTACGTATATATATAGATGGAAATTTTGCCGGGAGGAAATTGATCTAAAGAGACAAGGGTCGCCCTTCCCGTCAAAATAGACGTCTAAAACGCCATCTATTGACCGTCGCCGCAACTAACGGTCTCGAGTCGGTGACAAAGCCACAACACCAGCTTTGGCAAACTGAAAAGCGTCCACTTAAAGACCATGGTTTCGGGCTAATGGCTCTCGTCAGTCTAGGGTAGAATATATTCCATGAGATCCACACGGGATCTAATGGAATCTTGACAATCTGCCAAAGAGGAGTTTAGCTTTGTCACCGACCCGAGGCCGCTAGTTGCGGCGACGGTCAATAGGTGGCGTCTGGTTTTAGACATATATTTTGACGGGAGAGGCGACCCTTGTCGCCTTAGATATATACAGTAGAACTCCTCAAATTCGGAAAGCTTGGGGCGCAAGGTATTCCGAATTTGAGTATTTTCCGAATTTGAGAGAGTTAGATTTGTGAATATTTATGTGGCATAACTAGGCATTTAGATGACTGAGACAAAGATTTTGAAGCATATGAACAATTTTAGGTTGAATATTATATGTTCATTACATAATTATAATTACGATTTTTAATCAAATGTTCCTTGACTTTTATGAGTTTTGAGCATGAAACCGATGAAAAATAGTAAAATATTTTATTATGTATGTAATGCAATTGATGGCCAAGTAAGTTATGGCTTGGCAAAGAAGTTGCTGATTGTTGTCTGTTTCTTTGGCTTGTTTAACAAAGCTTCTTCTTCTCTCATAAGCATAGTTCGAAGACTATTGATGGTGTTGTAGCTTGCAAGCATTTCTGGTTCAGTGCGCTTTTCCAAATATTTTAATGCAACATCCAAACTTTTCAACGCTTCGCATCTGGGAACATCCCGGCTCCAAACTGTCTTCAGAAGTTGAGGAACTATCATCAGAACTGCTGATTTCCATTTTTTCACTCAAAACAGCTTCAACTATATCATCATTGCTAAGAACATTGTGACCTGGATCATCAAGGTCTATATCGATCCATTCATTAATGCTTTCTTTAGGATTTTTTACTTGAGAAAACTTTTTGACATCTTTTTCGGTAGAATCAACAAACTTTGTAAGTTTAAGCTCAGACTTTTTTATATCATAAACAGTTGTCTTAGAAATTTTATACTTTTGCATTATCGTTGTATAGCTTAATCCTTTTTTAATGTCACTAAGAACATCTAACTTTTCACCAAGCTTAAGAATTCGGTACTTGCCTCGTTTTTGCCGCTCCTCTTTGGATGCCATTTTGTTGAAGAACAAACTTGTAAATGCAAAAAATTGAGAGTTGAATAAAAGAATTTGAAACTTACAATGTCTGAAAATGTTTGATAATTTGAACTTTAGGTGAATCAACTTTGCAATAAAAAATGCATGAATGGCTTATGACGTAATAATGCTGCCTTCTTATTGGACAATATCCTAAACTAAGCACAAAGGTCAAATGAAACTGTTGATTTATTTAAGCTTTTAAAAAAGGGGATAAACCCCTAATTAGCGATTATAAATAATCGGTAAAAGTAAATTAATTAAACACTTAAATTAAAAATAAATTACTAATAAAAATTAAATTAAATAAAATAAAAGCAAAGCAAAAGTAAAAGTAAATAAAATAAAATAAAATAATGTTGAAATATCAACAAAATAAAAGCATGTGAAAATTGATTTTTTGTATGTAAAAAAAACATTACAATACTTTCCGAATTTGGTAGTTTCCGAATTTCAGAATTTCCGAATTTGAGGAGTTCTACTGTATATATATATTCCAATATATACCTATATCCAAATTGTTGTATAGTTATAATGTAATTGCCAAGGTAACAAATAAAATTTCGAGTGAGTGACAGCCGACGCCTGTAGGAGGAAAAGGGTTCGAAAAACAAGTCGGGTGTGCCCCTTTCTTACTCAAACAGATCAGTCCGCTTTGAGACACAATGATGGACAGACCGGTGTCGGCTTCACTTACTCTCTCGCCATCTCTATGGTGACATCCAACATGTCTCGTCCTTTTGTGTAATCCCAATCACGCCTGAACCCACTCTAAACATTGTGGCTACCACGACTGCAACCAACATGCCACAGTCATCCTACAGCATAAACAACAGCTACATTACTACATATATATATATGTGAGCAATATATATATATATATATATGTATATATACGGAAATACAGTGATATAATCCGGTAGGGTAGCTACCTAATTAAATGATGAATACAGTGGAGAATATCTCCAACTAATAATTTACAGCGCGCTCTGTTCCATACATATTTAATTGGTGAAGTCTCTCTTCCATAATTCACCCTTTAGTTCTAATCCTGGAATTGACACTACGTCTCTACCTGCCATGTCTATCTCATGTGTTGAGTACACTCTATATCCCCTGTTGTATATACATTTACCTGGTGGTGGTGTATTGTTCAACATGTCCACAGCACAAATAAGGCCCTGTAGGACGGTGTCGTGAGCCGCTACGGTAACCGTGAACAGGGAACTCTGCAATGTGGCTGACTAACGGAGCAATGGCGCCCTTTCCATTCCATACATTTACTTGGTGTATTGTACAGCATGTCCACAGCACAAGTAAGGGACTGTAGTACGGTGTCGTGAGCCGCTACGGTAACCGTGAACAGGGAACTCTGCAATGTGGCTGACTAACGGGGCAATGGCGCCCTTTCCATTCCATACATTTACTTGGTGGTGTCTTGTCCAACATATCCACAACACAAGTAAAGGACTGTCCTGTAGGACGGTGTCGTGAGCCGCTACAGTAACCGTGAACAGGGAACTCTGAAATGTGGCTGACTAACGGGGCAATGGCACCCCTCCATTCCATTCCATACATTTACTTGGTGGTGTCTTGCTAACAAGTCCACAGCACAAGTAAAGGACTGTAGTACGGTGTCGTGAGCCGCTACGGTAACCGTGAACAGGGAATTCTGAAATGTGGCTGACTAACGGGGCAATGGCACCCTCTATTCCATACATTTACTTGGTGGTGTCTTGCTAACAAGTCCACAGCACAAGTAAAGGACTGTAGGACGGTGTCGTGAGCCGCTACAGTAACCGTGAACAGGGAACTCTGAAATGTGGCTGACTAACGGGGCAATGGCACCCCTCCATTCCATTCCATACATTTACTTGGTGGTGTCTTGCTAACAAGTCCACAGCACAAGTAAAGGACTGTAGTACGGTGTCGTGAGCCGCTACGGTAACCGTGAACAGGGAACTGTGCAATGTAGCTGACTAACGGGGCAATGGCACCTCCCCTTTCCATTCCATACATCTAC
The DNA here is from genome assembly GCA_030710605.1 of Cordylochernes scorpioides. NCBI lineage: Eukaryota > Metazoa > Arthropoda > Arachnida > Pseudoscorpiones > Chernetidae > Cordylochernes > Cordylochernes scorpioides. Next base: position 17,248,936 of record CP092883.1, on the reverse strand, counting down.
TTGGTGGTGTCTTGCTAACAAGTCCACAGCACAAGTGAAGGACTGTAGTACGGTGTCGTGAGCCGCTACGGTAAAAGTGAACAGGGAACTCTGAAATGTGGCTGACTAACGGGACAATGGCATCTCTCTTTCCATACATTTACATAAAAAGTAATTAATAGAGTTGAGAAGTAGTTTACAGGATGTTAAATCAAAGAACACCTTTTAATCCTATAACCTAATATTGATGATGATCCCATGCCATCTATCGATTTAAAAACAAACTGAATGTTTATATACACTCATAAACAAAACTTAAGGAAGTGGAAAACCTTTTAATGAAGTTGGTCGTCTGTATTATTTTTTTTTCGAAGGAGACAGGAAATTTTGTTCACACCTGTTTATCTCGTGGGTCTTCAATAAAGGTCAGTGTAATATCTTTCAGAGTTTTGAAAAAACACAAATGAGAGGAAAAATTATATTTATTTCCGCTCAATATATTAAAAACATTTATGTTGTTATTATTTTAGTTTCATCAAGTTTTGGACATTATTATTTCTAGTCCAAATGAAGCAATCCAAGTCAAGACAACAATTAACACATAATCAACGCCATTGTTAAGGATTGTCGAAAGAAGGAATTATAGAACACCATCCATCAAGTCAACAGAATGAAGGTTAAAAAGAAGCTTTTATAAAAGAAGGAACAGCATATGTAATTAAGGTAAATAAGGTGCAGAGCTGTCTGATGTAGGTCCTCACATCTAGGGAACAATGGGTGAAGAATTGGTGGTCAGAGCTATAAATATGGACTTCCGGGGTTTCTCTTCTCACCCAGTTTCTTTCTAACCGTTCTTAATGAGGGATTCTAATTGGACTTTTGTCCCAACAACACTGAAGAAGAATGAGGCATCAAAAATAGTCGCTCCAAGAATATATTCATAAATGCATGAATGACTTTCTTAAGACTTGACAGCTGTTTGAAAGAATGCAAACGGTAGATTTGATGCTGTTCGTCAATTTGATTTATATTTGCTTTTTATATAATGTAAAAGTCAATATTACATGTGTGAAATAATAGCTTGTTGCGTAGTGTTTTATAAAATATGGTATCTCGAATAAAAATAAGAGAAAATTAAAAATTTAAATGGTTGACGTGGGCAAGAAGGGTTACCCCAAATAACACAACTTACCAATACCCTAATAGAAGAATAATACTACTATTCACTATTTCTACTTCCACGATAACACTGAAGAAGTATTATTGTGCATTTCTTTGTTTTATTTTTACATTATTTTTATAAAGACACACATACAAAAAGTTGCATATCAGTAAATATGCAAAATAGACTTTGCTATTATCTTGGGAATAAACATCAATCCTACATAGGAACATCAAAAATATGTTTCTAAAGTATCATATTATGTCTTTTTATTCTTTCACGAACTTTCACTATCAAATTTTCTACTTTTTTCTCTTTGTGATTCTATAGTTCTTACTGGGGGTCGGTAGAAGGATGGTCTAAACCGTTTGTTTTCGACCGCTACGACCCGGGATCGAATCCCGCATTGGGAACTTTTTTCCTAATTGAAAAAAAAAATGTTCCAATGTCCTTTGATTCTTGCAAAAGTTCAATCCCACCAGCGAGTGTAGGTAACCAAATGGGGCTTTGGAATATTTGTAAATGCAAAATAGAACTTCTTTTCACATGTGTAGACATGTGATGCACTTACAGTAAAAGTAGTCGCTTTCTTCTACCCACCATGATTATCATGGCCTGTACCACGTGTACTAGGGATAATAATAAAAGAGTTCTTACTGGAGACGTACAATATATATTTCTTGAAAAAAAAGATACTTCGGCCAGTATAAATCTTTTTATTTACATCGACGTTTCGACAAAAAGCTTTTGTCCTCGTCAGGAGCAAATAAAAATTAAAACATATAGCAAGGCGCTAAAAATTAATCTGAGGCTCTAAGGGATGAAGATAGAGGCTGCCTGGCCGGCATTCATATTTCTTGAAAAAAGAGATACTTCGGCCAGTATATTCACCCTTAGAGCCTCAGATTAATTTTTAGCGCCTTGCTATATGTTTTAATTTTTATTTGCTCCTGACGAGGACAAAAGCTTTTTGTCGAAACGTCGAGGTAATAAAAATATTTACTGGCCGAAGTATCTCTTTTTTCAAGAAATATGAATGCCGGCCAGGCAGCCTCTATCTTTACAATATATATGTTAGCAAATTGCCAGATGATTTCTTTTATGATACCAACACTACCAGAACTGTTCTCTATGTAATGTCCTGTATTGTATTCTTTTTATGTCCATTCTTTCGTACTCTTAAACCTGGTTGTGATCTTGTTTCACCTGAATGTCTCCAACTCTACCTACCAGAAACCTAATGTTTAACCTGAAATGGTATAGAATGTACTTACACTTACTGGAGACGTACAATATATATGTTAGCAAATTGCCAGATGATTTCTTTTATGATACCAACACTACCAGAACTGTTCTCTATGTAATGTCCTGTATTGTATTCTTTTTATGTCCATTCTTTCGTACTCTTAAACCTGGTTGTGATCTTGTTTCACCTGAATGTCTCCAACTCTACCTACCAGAAACCTAATGTTTAACCTGAAATGGTATAAAATGTACTCACACTTACTGGAGACGTACAATATATATGTTAGAAATTGCCAGATGTGATTTCTTTTATGATAACAACACTACCAGAATTATAAAACTATTTTAGATATTTTGATATTTGCGGAAGAGCGATTGCTCGAAGCATATTATATATTTATAATTATATTTAATTCTGCTGTCCTAAAAGCTTATGTCCATAGTTCTTCTAAAATACCCATTCCAAGAGTCTTACAACAGTCACCTATAAAAGGAAGTTCCAAAAATGCAATATAACAGCGGTATGGTAGATTAAACTGGCGAAACCGCTGGGAGGGTTCACCACTGATGAGCCAGGCCCTCCCTTTAATTTTTCCATCGCAGTAAGGACAGTAGAAATTGTTTTATTTTAAAAAGAATATTACGCCTCTAAAATAGTTTTATAATTTGATAACAGATGGCGCTCTAGTACATCGTAACTACCAGAATTGTTCTCTATGTAATGTCCTGTACTGTATTCTTTTAATGTCCATTCTTCCATATTCTTAAACCTGATTTTGTTCTTGTTTTACCCTGAATGCCTCCAACTCTACCTACCTGAAACCATTTTTAGCCTGAAATGGTATAAAATGTACTCACAGAATACATATTTCCATTTCTATCCTATATTATATTCTATATTATAACACACAAAGAATGTAATATATATTTTATCCCCCTTTCAATATCATTAATATTTAAAATATTTGAAAATAATGTGTATATAAAAATAGTATTTATCATCAATTTATTATCATGATACTTCTGTTGAAGGACTGACAAGTCCGAAAGCTTGAAAATAAAAATTTGAACAAGAAACTTAACCCTGGAAGCTTTATTTATTTTATAATTTATTTTCTATAACTAGATAACGTCTAATTAGACAAATAACTATACATATACAAAAATGGGAGAGATTTTAATCATTTAATCATTTCCATAATAAGCTAAATATATATTTTTTAATCTCGAGTTTTTCCTCGTAGGTAATTATGTCGTTTTATTAGACACACAAACCCAATCATTCAGGTTGGTTCTAGACTGACTGGTTTAACATTCAAATTGAGGGTTAACAGCTCGGCCATTGTGACGGGTTTATTCAAGGTTTCCCAATTTTAATATTCACCTCGCTGTGGTTTAAATTTGAACTTTCATGTAGACAGATGGTAATTTCCTAATATGTGATTTATCGGTTAGAGAGTTTAAACCTGGATTGTATATATACGAGAGGTTACTTCTTAATTTTTCGCTATTGGTGAAATCAACGGATATACACACACGAGAGGCTACTTCTAATTTTCAGCGATTGGTGTAATCAGCGGAATTCATATAAGCTGAATTTGCATAGCGTGGCATACAACTATGCATATATATTAAAAGGCATATAAGACGCCTTAACTCTTTTTTATTTAATTGATTAAAGTAGCTTTCGGGAAAGCTCTTCTTCATAAAAGTGAAACGTATAAAAAATGTAAATTCTTAAATTCTTCTTTAAATATATCTTTAAAAATGCTATATTCTCTCTCCATCGCCTTGATTATATGTTTAAGTAATCTGAAGAAGGGTTTGTCCGAAAGCTTCCTTTAATCAAGTAAATAGAAAGAGTTGCGGTGTCTTATGTCTTTTTTTTTTTGTAATTTGTCGAAATCCGTAAACCTGTGATAATTAATTTTGCATATAATAATTTTTCATTTTATTTTTAATAAAACAAATAATGAACCAATTTAAAGTTTGGTCGTTCTTAAAGTCATTCACGATAGTGTTCGTGTTAAATTCGTCCAATACACGACAATAGAGGGGACTGTACGTATAAATCATTATAATTATAAACGAAATATTTCTCACCGAGTATTTTTAAAAATTTGAACTACAAACGGTAAAGCGAATACCACTCTTTTTTGGGCTTCTTCAAAGGAACATTAACTATGGAAGATATTAGCTTGAAAGCTTGCATTTCGAATGAAAAAAAAAAGTTAATAAATGTGATGTATATAGTTGTTTATTTGTTTTACATATTTTTCATTTATAAATTAATCTCATAATTTAGTCTGTGAAAATAAAAATATTGGACTGGTGACCAAAACAAAAGTGAAAATAGATGGCTTAATGTTATGTAGTTATAATATATAATTAATTGTGATGGTTATGTAATTTTGACCTTCATTGAATAAAATATATAATGTTTAAATGTGTTTTAAAATTTAATAACAAGTACAAAACAAAATGTATATAGCGGTATAGTAGATTAAGATGAATTAGCGCGCCATCTGTTATGCAAATTCGAAACAATTATTGAGACGCGTATGATTCTTTTAAAGAAATTGTTTAATATTTAAAAGAATCATACGCGTTTATAATAGTTTCGAATTTTCATAGTAGATTAAACTGGCGAAATCGCTGAGAGGGTTCACCACTGATGAACCAGGCTCTTCCATTATTTTATCATTGCAGTAAGGGCAAAAGAAAATGTTTTAATTAAAAAAGAAACATATGCGTCGAAAATAGTTCATATTTATTATAATAGATGGCGCTGTAATACATCATAATAAATATATATATTTTTATCATAGAAAAAACAAATTGTAAATAATATCATTTATCTTTGTTTAATATTCCTCATTATTTTTTTGTGACAATTGACTGAGTGTCAATACAATACAGTTAAACCTGTCTATAGCGCCCCCTCTAAATAGCGTCCTACTCTCTATAGCGCCCGATTTTAAACATTAAAATGTAAACATTTTACATTAAAAGTGACCTGTCTATAGCACCTCCTCTTTATAGCACCCTATTTTGGTGAGTCCCTAGAGGGAGCGCTATAGACAGGTTTAACTGTATTTTGAATTGTCAAATGTGAAAAAGATATTCTCATTGAGAAAAATATTTCGATAAGTGGCAGTAAGCTATCAGCAAACGTTCAGTTACAAGATCAGTAATTGTTCTTCCATCATATGTTGTGACACATCTGTGAATAATAAAAATAATCTTTGTCACACAAAAGTAATAATAATCATATAGATTCAAATGTATAGAAGCATAGGGCGCCTCTTTCGTCAAAATAAACGTCAAAACCTGACGCCATCTATTGACCGTCGCCGCAACTAGCGGCATCGGGTCGGTGACAAAGCCGCAAACACCAGCTTTGGCAAACTGATAAGCGTCCACCTAGAGACCATGGTTTCGGGCTAATGGCCCTCGTCAGTCTAGGGCGGACTTTATTCCATGAGACCCATACGGGATCTAATGGAATCTTCACAATCTGCCAAAGAGGTGTTTTGCTGGCAAGGTGGCTGGTCTCTAGGTGGACGCTTCTCATTTTGCCAAAGTTGGTGTTGTGGCTTTGTCACCGACCCGAGGCCGCTAGTTGCGGCGACGATAAATAGATGGCGTCAGGTTTTGACGTTTATTTTGACGGGAGAGGCGCCCTATGCTTCTATGGATCAATTTCCTCCCGGCAAATTTTTCATCTAGATTCGAATGTATGTTTATAATATTATTGTAGCAAAGCTGTGACTGATACCTTAATGATGATATGTTGGACCACGTGTAATTTATTTACTACCAAGATCCTTTACAGTTTATATATATTTTTATAAAGATATGAAACATATTTCAAACGTAAAAAAAAAGATAAATGAACGAACCGCTATTGCTATTTCAAAATGATATTTTTCTTATAAACAGAATGTCAATTCAAATATAAAGAGATTTGATATACACTCATGGATAAAACTTAAGGAAGTTTTATAGATTGATGTCGCCGGTCGTTTATTCATTTTTTTAAGAAGACAGAGGCAATTTCCTTTACACTTGGTTATCTCGTGTGTCTTCAATAAAGGTTACTGTAATATCTTTCAGAGTTATTGTCTGAATCCCGACATATATGCTAAAAGGTACAACTTCCTTATGTTTTGTCCATGAGTGTATATACACTTGGTTATCTCGTATGTCTTCAATAAAGGTCACTGTAATATCTTTCATAGTTATTGTCTGAATCCCGATATACATGCTAAAAGGTACAACTTCCTTAAGTTTTGTTCATTAGTGTATTTTGTTCACACTTGGTTATCTCGTGTGTCTTCAATAAAGGTCACTGTAATATCTTTCATAGTTATTGTCTGAATCCCGATATACATGCTAAAAGGTACAACTTCCTTAAGTTTTGTTCATTAGTGTATTTTGTTCACACTTGGTTATCTCGTGTGTTTTCAATAAAGGTCACTGTAATATCTTTCAGAGTTATTGTCTGAATCCCGATATACATGCTAAAAGGTACAACTTCCTTAAGTTTTGTTCATTAGTGTATTTTGTTCACACTTGGTTATCTCGTATGTCTTCAATAAAGGTCACTGTAATATCTTTCAGAGTTATTGTCAGAATCCCGATATACATGCTGAAAGGTACAACTTCCTTAAGTTTTGTTTATGAGTATATATTGGTTATCTCGTGTGTCTCCAATAAAGGTCGCTGTAATATCTTTCAGAGTTATCGTCAGAATCCCGATATACATGCTGAAAGGTACAACTTCCTTAAGTTTTTGTGTCTATGAATGTATAATCTATTTATTAGAATCATTTGTTTCTTAATAAATAAAATAATATTCTACTGTCCTTATTGTGCAATGATACAAATTGATTCATCATTGGTGAACCATATTTCTATAATTACAGTAAGGGGGTAGACCCAGAGCAGCAGCTTTACACACCCAAGATGGTGGACATTGCTACTACTGTGATAGAGTTGTATGGAGACATCTGAGGCTCTTCATTGGACATGACAACAACAACAACAGTAATGGAAAGTAGAAAAATATTTACAAAGAAATCTACGTGCAATTAATAGTTTACTTTTCGAATACCAGATTTAACACAAATTTATAAAATATATAAAATAATATCAATATAACTAATAAAGTGTAAAAAGATAAATGTATATATGATTGCTCACATGGCTGGGTCCGAAGTTCAAGGTCAGTTAAGCCTAAAAATACCAGAAGATAAAGTGAAATCAACTCACGCAAAGGCCACACACAATTTCTTTGCACGGAATCCCCCCTACAAAACATTGTTACCTTGACAGCTGAAAAAAAAAATTTTTTTTTCTCACTATTGATTAAAAATTTTTGGAGAACATTTTTGTTTTATTTATTTATATTTATTATAGAAATAATATAATATTTTAAAATTATAATTTTTATTTGATTATCCTGAGTGTGTTGTCTGTGTGGGTTCATATGGTATAGATCACACATACTGTATCATGTAAATGTCTTCAGGAATATCTGTATCAATTGCACTTTTTGAGTTTTACTTGATAAGAATGTATATATATAATACTAGACGGGTGACCCGGGCTTCGCCCCGGGATTGACCCGTGTGCATATCTACCCGAGTGATATATATTTAGATAAGATTTTTTTTTATAATTGTTTGTTATTAGCATTATCTATTTGTTTGCATCAGCATAATTTAATCTAATCTTGGATAGAGGGCACTGTTCGTGAGCTAAGTAGAACAATTTGAATATATAGTTTTAATAATTGATTTATATATTTTTTAAAATAGCCTATCGTCTTCCCCGTATTTTTTTACCTATGTATGGAACTACTGCGAATTTGTATACCGGACATACAAACAAACAAACATACAAACATTCATTTTTATATATATAGATATATAAATATGAGATTTTCTGTTGTATTTTTGATCATCTTGAGGATTATGCTATGGTAATGCAGTAGTGGTTGAAATCTTGAAAGTATAATACTAAATTTAATTGAACTTGATTTAATTATAATAATATATAAAAAACATAATTTGATTAAAGTACTACCTGGCTTAAAGCGAGTAGAACAAGGAAAAACAAAAGATTATTTACATAATGTACAAAAGTTTTGAGCCGGCCAACGGGAAACAACAACAACGAGTTTTTATAATGAAAACGGCGACCTCTGGTGGTCGATTTAGCAGAGTATTTTGTTTATGAAATATGTTTTAAAAACATATTTTTATATAACATATTTTTGTTTATCACTCGTACACGTGGTACAGGTCATAATAATCATGGTGGGTAGAGGTTGACAACTGCTTTTACTGTAAGTGCACCACATGTCTACACATGTGAAAAGTAGCTCGTCTTTTCACTTACAAATGTGCCAGAGCTCCGTTTTGGCTACTTGCACTCGCTGGTGTGGTTGAACTTTTGCAAAAATCGGGGGTCATTGGAGAAATTTTGTTTTTGTTTTAAATCAGAAAAAAAAAACTGCCCAATGCGGGATACGAAACCGGGTCGTAGCGGCCAAAAACCAACGGTTTAGACGATCCTTCCACCGATGGTTCTCAATAAATCATAATGATTAGTATTATTTATTTTATGCGGAGAACAACAGAATTAAAACTTCATAGGGTAAGAACAAAGAGAGAAAATGCATACCTCAAAAATAACAACAGATATGCCCATAGTAACTGACATAAATAGCAGTTCTTACAGACCATGTGTTATACAGCAAAATAGAAAAAAATAATTACAGAGAAATTGGAATCAATTCGTGTGTTTTAATAGTTTTATTTATCATATATAGATGGCGCGCGTTATTTTTGACTTTTATATATAGTGATTTTTTATACCATATAATGCGGCCTATGATTGTAGAACGACATTTGAAAATGTGTTTCTTTTGAACGAAATCCCTGGACACTTTTATTTTCCCGTTTATCATTACTCTTCACAATTCATCCTTTCATACTTCATTCCCTAAGGTTAGAAATAATCGTTATTTCTCCTTAAAATAAACTTCGATTTTTCGTCCAAAAGAAACACATGCGGGATATTTTCAAATGCCGTTCTACAATTATTGACTTTTGTTTAATTAATGTCTAACAAGCATCAACATGTTGTTTCTGTGACCAATTTACATTGGTAATCGGAAGATTTTAAGAAGAGTTCGGGGGGTAATTAAAAATGAGAGCTGTGAGAGTGTCTGAGAGATATGCAAATTGGAGGAGAGATGTGTGATGTTATTAGATCAAGATGTAGTGTCAGAATTGTTGGGAGCTTAGTGGAATTACTTAGACAGCTACGGTGATGATGATGATAACAATCTTGTCATCATCTCTGTTAAGATCCACCCCAATTTACCACCTCTTATAGTGATACTTACTTGTTTGTTCTCCTCTTGTAAACCTTCGCCATTCAGTAGGTTATTTCCAATTAGGAAACTTTTTAAATTCATTTTAAAATTGATATTTGATTCCCTTTTTTATTAAATGCCAGATATATTATTGAAGATAATGTTGAAAGTAAAAAATAAAGGTGTGTTCTGAGTTGAAGAAAATAATTTCCTAAATGATATATAAAATATTTCCAAGCTTTTTCTGAGGCTACCATTTTTGCAGAAAAGGGTTGATGGAAGTATCTCTGAGGCTTCCATTGTTGCAGAAAAGGGTTGATGGAAGTATCTCTGAGGCTTCCATTGTTGCAGAAAAGGTTTGATGGTGGAAGTATTTCTGAGGCTTCCATTGTTGCAGAAAAAGGTTGATGGTGGAAGTATCTCTGAGGTTTCCATTGTTGCAGAAAAGGTTTGATGGAAGTATTTCTGAGGCTTCCATTGTTGCAGAATGGTAGCATTTCTGAGGCTACCATTGTTGCAGAAAAGGGTTGATGGTAGCATTTCTGAGGCTTCCATTGTTGCAGAAAAGGGTTGATGGAAGTATCTCTGAGGCTTCCATTGTTGCAGAAAAGGTTTGATGGTGGAAGTATTTCTGAGGCTTCCATTGTTGCAGAAAAAGGTTGATGGTGGAAGTATCTCTGAGGCTTCCATTGTTGCAGAAAAGGTTTGATGGAAGTATTTCTGAGGCTTCCATTGTTGCAGAAAAAGGTTGATGGAAGTATTTCTGAGGCTTCCATTGTTGCAGAAAAGGTTTGATGGAAGTATCTCTGAGGCTTCCATTGTTGCAGAAAAGGTTTGATGGAAGTATTTCTGAGGCTTCCATTGTTGCAGAAAAAGGTTGATGGAAGTATTTCTGAGGCTTCCATTGTTGCAGAAAAGGGTTGATGGTAGCATTTCTGAGGCTACCATTGTTACAGAAAAGGGTTGATGGAAGTATTTCTGAGGCTTCCATTGTTACAGAAAAGGGTTGATGGAAGTATTTCTGAGGCTTCCATTGTTGCAGAAAAAGGTTGATGGAAGTATTTCTGAGGCTTCCATTGTTGCAGAAAATGTTTGATGGTGGAAGTATTTCTGAGGCTTCCATTGTTGCAGAAAGGGTTGATGGTGGAAGTATTTCTGAGGCTTCAATTTTTCAGAAATTGTTTGATGGTGGAAGTATTTCTGAGGCTTCCATTGTTGCAGAAAAGGTTTGATGGTGGAAGTATTTCTGAGGCTTCCATGTTGCAGAAAAGGGTTGATGGTGGAAGTATTTCTGAGGCTACCATTGTTGTAGTAAAGGTTTGATGGTAGCATTTCTGAGGCTACAATTGTTGCAGAAAAGGGTTGATGGTAGCATTTCTGAGGCTACCATTGTTCCAGAAAAGGGTTGATGGTAGCATTTCTGAGGCTTCCATTTTTCAGAAATTGTTTGATGGTGGAAGTATTCCTGAGGCTTCCATTGTTGCAGAAAAGGTTTGATGGTGGAAGTATTTCTGAGGCTTCAATTGTTGCAGAAAAAGATTGATGGTGGAAGTATTTCTGAGGCTACCATTGTTGTAGTAAAGGGTTGATGGTAGCATTTATGAGGCTTCCATTGTTGCAGAAAAAGGTTGATGGTGGAAGTATCTCTGAGGCTTCCATTGTTGCAGAAAAGGTTTGATGGTGGAAGTATTTCTGAGGCTTCCATTGTTGCAGAAAAGGTTTGATGGTGGAAGTATTTCTGAGGCTTCCATGTTGCAGAAAAGGGTTAATGGTGGAAGTATTTTTGAGGCTTCCATTGTTGCAGAAAGGGTTGATCGTGGAAGTATTTCTGAGGCTTCCATTGTTGCAGAAAGGGTTGGTGGAAGTATTTCTGAGGCTTCCATTGTTCCAGAAAGGGTTGATGGTGGAAGTATTTCTGAGGCTTCCATTGTTGTAGAAAAGGTTTTATGGTGGAACCATTTCAGAAGCAACCTTTGTTGTAGGAAAGGGTTGATGGTGGAAGTATTTCTGAGGCTTCCATTGTTGTAGAAAAGGTTTTATGGTGGAAGCATTTCAGAAGTAACCTTTGTTGTAGGAAAGGGTTGATGGTGGAAGTATTTCTGAGGCTTCCATTGTTGTAGAAAAGGTTTTATGGTGGAAGCATTTCAGAAGCAACCTTTGTTGTATAAAAGGATTGATAGTAGAAACATTTCTGGGGTTACCATTGTTGTAGAAAAGGGTTGATAATGGAGGTTTTTCTAAGGAATTTTATCAATATAATGGTGTGTCTTCTAGTTATTTGTTTTAAAACCTTATGAAAGAGGAAAGAGGGTCTTTTTCTCTAATACCTAACGGCACGCTAAAGAGCAATCACTAATTTTGAAAAACAAATATATATCCAAATAGTATAAAAACATACACTATTTTTATCAAAGACGCTCGTCCCATATAGAATCGGCAAACAGAAGTAAACATAGAAGTTATCTACATAAAGTGGGAATTAAGATTGACCTTTTTCAAGTTAGATCCATTTTTATGGTAATCAGAAACACAAATATCTTATTTTCTAACCACATAAAGCGACAATCAATGAGAGCGAAAATCTCTGTGTATAGAGTAGAACTTTCGAGAAGAGATTTTTCTGTCACTGACATTGTCGAAATTTCAAGCATATGTTATTGCCAGGTGTGGGAGATGGTTCAGAACAAGTTAGCAATATTGGACGCACTCAGTTATTGGGTGATAATATTGCTTGTATATATGCTCTATACAATGACATCTTATACAATAATATACAAGATTCAATAAAATGATATTGAGTAAAAATATCAGGCCTCCAAGAAAAACATGGTAAAGGTACCATGTTTTCTCCTGTAGAAGGGCGTTCGTACCCGAAAGCTGTGAATATATATATAAATGACCAAAAATGATTTGACTACTCCGTTATTCGATATTCTAACTGGTAACTTGTAAACAAGAAGTTTATAATATTTCTTGTTCTTTTCTGATATAAAATGTATCTTAAGTAAAATAATAATATAAAATAGAGTTATCTTTTTTTAACTCAACCTAAATTAACACAAAAGATAGATTAAAAAGTTTTTGAGAATATACTTTTCCTTGGAGGGCTGATATTTTAACTCAAGCTATACGAGATAATGACAAATATAGAGATATAATGTTCAGTTAGAAATAAGAATAAGTAAAATTGGCAATAATAGTTTTAAGTATTATACAATTGATTTAATTCTACTGGTTAGTAATTAAATAATACAACAGGTTTCTGTGATGTGTTTCTTTTCATTTCTATTAATGCAATTTCAAGCTTTCGGGAATCTCTCTGCTGAGTAATAATTATTATTATTCATTTATGTACCCCTGTAGAAGGGCATAGATGCCTTAAAGCTTGAGATTGTATTAATAAAAATGAACTCATCTCCAGAAACCTATATTTAATCTTATAAAGTGTATTCAGGTTATCCCGTCGCATATGCAGGTAGGAGCTAATGATCTAGTAGAAAAATGGTCATTGCAGAGAGGTGCGAAAATATTGTCCAATAAGTAATTTAAAATATGGGAGTCGAGGAACAAAAAAACTACACAATAGGAAGAACCAAGACTCGGAACAAATCAATAAACTTTGTTATAGCCATTCCAACATCCCTCAAAGTGAAACACCGAGAAAAGGAAAAGAAAATGGAAAAAAAACTATAGAAGTGGCTTGAAAAAATTCTCAAAAATAGATTTTTTTTTATATATTAAAAGTCCTAAATTTAGTTTTTATGGAGATTGATTTTTTATGTCGAGTATTGGGTTTCTTAAAATTAGAGAGACAAAAAAATATTGTAAAGAGAAAAAAATGTAACAAAATTTAAAAAAATAAAGTTTGGAGACTTTTTTTTTACTGTATTTTGATTCAATTAAAAAGTTAATATCTAATTATAATTAATCATTTAAAATCTTTTAATTAGGTGATGATTTGGTTGGAATTTGAAGCTCTATATGTGGTATTAAATGGTGAATAGACATTTTATAGAATTAGGAAGTGGCAAGGATGGCTGCGGCCCAAAAATGATGGTGCTGGTGCGGTCCAAGAAATGATGGTGCTGGTGCGGCCCAGTTGAGACTTTATCCCAACTGTATTTAACAAACTCCAAGCTCTTTTTATATGCTTCTACAGGTGTCAAAGATCGGAGTTTTGATTATTGTCGCTATGCAAATTGATTTGAAGCTAGGCTGTCACGTTTATTTCTGGGGTCATCAGTATTCCTTTAACCTTATTATTTCCATATAAGTTACAATAACAGGGGATATAATTTGATTCATATATTATATAATTTCTGAGTGTTTGCTTCATAAGGTACGTTTTAAAATAATATGGCAAAGTAGTTCGAAGTTTGACAATTATACCGTAAATGTTTCTTTTGAACGAAAAATCGAATTTTATTTCCCATCCCTGGACACTTTATTTTTCCATTTATCATTACTCTTCACAATTCATCCTATCATACTTCATCCTTAAGGTTAGGAATAATCGTTATTTCTCCTTAAAATAAAATTCGATTTTTCGTTCAAAAGAAACATTTGCGGTCAAACTTCGTTATACAATCATAAGCCGCATTATATTGTATGGCAAAGTATTTATTATTTTATTAACAGATTATCAATTTTGTTGTTTATATTTTTATACTCAATAAATTTCCCTCATTTCTAATCTTATATTTTATCAAATAGAATTGTTCTTGCCTTAAATAAATTGCTATGTCATCCTGAAGTTTTTCTTTCCTAATTTCTACGTGCAATAATTTCTTATTGAAAATATTTTATAGTTTTGTACCAAAGAAAACTTGATGTTTATTCTTATTTAGGCGATAATATTGTAGCAAAGTATTTGTTAGCACGTTTTCTTTGAAGTTTCTTCTAGAAAGAACGAGCTTACTCAATTCGATTCAATTTATTTATTTCACACAACAAAAGAGAATTACACTACGATTTAATGCGATTTAGTTGTATTTATAACACAAAAGAAAACAGAAGAAGAAAAAAGAATGATGATAAGTAACAACAAAATTCTATGAATATGAATTATAATTAATTAATAAAATACAATAATAATAATAATAATAATAATAAACCTAACAGTATTTATTATTTCTATTTAGAGAGTATCATTTTTTTATGTTTGTATTTTGCTACTACAGTAGAACTCCTCAAATTCGGAAATTCTGAAATTCGGAAACTCCCAAATTCGGAAAGTATTGTAATGTTTTTTTACATACAAAAAATCAATTTTCACATGCTTTTATTTTGTTGATATTTCAACATTATTTTATTTCATTTTATTTTATTTACTTTTACTTTTGCTTTGCTTTTATTTTATTTAATTTAATTTTTATTAGTAATTTATTTTTAATTTAAGTGTTTAATTAATTTACTTTTACCGATTATTTATAATCGCTAATTAGGGGTTTATCCCCTTTTTTAAAAGCTTAAATAAATCAACAGTTTCATTTGACCTTTGTGCTTAGTTTAGGATATTGTCCAATAAGAAGGCAGCATTATTACGTCATAAGCCATTCACGCATTTTTTATTGCAGAGTTGATTCACCTAAAGTTCAAATTATCAAACATTTTCAGACATTGTAAGTTTCAAATTCTTTTATTCAACTCTCAATTTTTTTGCATTTACAAGTTTGTTCTTCAACAAAATGGCATCCAAAGAGGAGCGGCAAAAACGAGGCAAGTACCGAATTCTTAAGCTTGGTGAAAAGTTAGATGTTCTTAGTGACATTAAAAAAGGATTAAGCTATACAACGATAATGCAAAAGTATAAAATTTCTAAGACAACTGTTTATGATATCAAAAAGTCTGAGCTTAAACTTACAAAGTTTGTTGATTCTACCGAAAAAGATGTCAAAAGGTTTTCTCAAGTAAAAAATCCGTTATACGAAAATGTTGATAAAGCAGTTAACATCTGGTACGAAAGTCAGAGATTATGTTTGGAGCCGAGTTTGGAGCCGGATGTTCCCAGATGCGAAGCGTTGAAAAGTTTGGATGTTGCATTAAAATATTTGGAAAAGCGCACTGAACCAGAAATGCTTGCAAGCTACAACACCATCAATAGTCTTCGAACTATGCTTATGAGAGAAGAAGAAGCTTTGTTAAACAAGCCAAAGAAACAGACAACAATCAGCAACTTCTTTGCCAAGCCATAACTTACTTGGCCATCAATTGCATTACATACATAATAAAATATTTTACTATTTTTCATCGGTTTCATGCTCAAAACTCATAAAAGTCAAGGAACATTTTATTAAAAATCGTAATTAAAATTATGTAATGTACATATAATATTCAACCTAAAATTGTTCATATGCTTCAAAATCTTTGTCCCAGTCATCTAAATGCCTATTTATGCCACATAAATATTCACAAATCTAACTCTCTCAAATTCGGAAAATCCTCAAATTCGGAATACCTTGCGCCCCAAGCTTTCCGAATTTGAGGAGTTCTACTGTATTTAAACTTCCGATTGCTTATCTTTTGTTTATCATTCATTTTGCCAAATGGATGAACTCATGCTTTTAGGGAAATAAAGAAGATTCCCTGATCATCTTGAGGAAAACTCTTGGGCGTTTGGATGCCTCCTTGACTGTATATAATTGTACATAGTCGTGTGTTGATAGTATCCCTATTGATAGGGAACCTATTGATAAGTGTCAATAAAATTGTTTTAAAAATCTAAAATATAAGAATTATTGAGTATCTACCAGATTATATTGTGTAGGTTGATAAAAATTAACATAACAAAAAAAAAAAAAGAAAAAAACGGTTAAAGTTCAAAAAAATAACGACACACAACACATATCTTATTATTACATTAAAAAAATTATTAAAACTCTGCAATTTTTTAATTTACTTGATTAAAGAACGCTTACGGGTAAGTCCTTCTTCAACTAACTAACCATTTTAATTAACTGAAGAAGAACTTACCCGAAAGCTTCCTTTAATCAGGAAAAAAAAATTGCGACGTCTTATGATTTTTATTTTTGTAATTCATCGAAATCTTTAATACTGTAATAAAGAACATGTCATTATATGATATTTAACTTCAGTTATAGGAGAAGTTGGTATCACAGCGTGACCTCCAAACAACCCTCAAGGTCGCGGCAGGAGGTGTATATTTAACTGCCCACGTGACGTCGGCCAAACAAAATGATAAATGTTGTAGGCCGGCCAAGAACTGGCAGCGTCTAGACATCTACAGCTTAGTTAATGAATCTACCGATAGATGGCAGTAGGCGTGTTATTTTGGTCAAATTTCAATTGTCTCTGTGCTTCCTATTTAGGGAAATTCCAAATATTATCTATGACACTTATATTAACCGAAATTTCTAGCTATCCAAGCAATAATTAAAATAAATTTCAGTTATCCGAACCATAATTATCAGAAATTCTAGTTATTCAAACCATAATTATCAGAAAATTCAGTTATCCGAACCATAAATATAAGAAATTTCTGATGAGCCAGGCCCTCCCATTAATTTTTCCATTGTAGTAAGGGCAGTAGAAATTGTTTAATTTCAAAAAGAATCTTACGCGTTTAAAATAGTTTCGAATTTTGATAACAGATGGCGCGCTAGTGCATTATAAGAAACTTCTGTTATCCGAACTATTATTATCAGATATTCCAGTTATCCGAACCATAATTATAATAAATTTCAGTTATCCGAAACTTAATTATCAGAAATTCCAGTTATCCGAACCATAATTATAATAAATTTCAGTTATCCGAAACTTAATTAACAGAAATTTCAGTTATCCAAACCATAATTATAATAAATTTCAGTTATATCCGAAACTTAATTAACAGAAAATTTAGTTATCCAAACCATAATTATGAGAAATTCCAGTTATCCGAACCATAATTATCAGAAATTCTATTTATTCGAACCATAATTGTAATAAATTTCAGTTATCCGAACCACTATTATCAGAAAACCCAAAATATAAATCAAACATCCGAAATTATAACTATTTAAAACTTCAATTATATGAATAATTCCAATTATTCGAATCTTAAATTATCCTAAATTATCCTAAATTTCAATTTTCCGAAACTCCGCTTTTTCTAAAAATCCCAATTATCTATGAGTGTAAAGTTTCAAATTTTGGAAACTGTATTTACCCGAAACTTCAATAATTAAAACTCAAATTAACCGAAACACTCCAATTATGTCAATGTCGAATTGTCCGAGCCTTAAATTATTCTCAATATCCGAATTATCAGAAATTCAAATTAATCAAAACTATATATATGTATATGAAGTGTCAATATTATACTCAAAATCATATTATAACAAAGTATTATTTTAGCAGAGTATTATTTTTTATGTTTATATTTTGTTATACTCTGTACACTTCCCTCTTTTGCTTATCTTTTGTTTATCACTCATAGTTTGGTTTTGCCTGAAATAATTGTTGTCTCATCCCGAAGTTGGTCTTCCCTAATTTTCCGCGTGGTAATATTACAGAGATTCCAATCATCCGTATTTTAATTCAACTTTTATAACGAAATATTAACGAAGACAAATTTTAAAAAAATGTTTTTGGCCTCGATTTTTCCTATCTAGGTGAATAAGTATTTGTACAATATTTACACTCATGGAGAAAAATTAAGGAAGTTGTACCTTTCAGCATGTATATCGGGATTCAGACAATAACTCTGAAAGATATTACAGTTACCTTTATTGAAGACACACGAGATAATCAAGTGTTCATGGTAAACGGTTTGCGGATTTCGACAAATTAGAAAGAAGGAATCATATATCGCCGCAACTCTTTTTATTATTATAGCGGTTAAGAAAGCTTTCGGGCAAGCCCTTCTTCAGCTAATTATATTGTACAATTAAAGAGAGATTATATATCGTTTTTAATATAAATCAAAATAAACGAAAAGAAATTTTAATTCAACTTTTATAACGAAATATTAACGAAGACAAATAAAAAAAAAATGTTTTGGCCTTGATATTTCTTATCTAGGTGAATAAGTATTTATACAATATTTACACTCATAGATAAAAATTAAGGAAGTTGTACCTTTCAGCATGTATATCGGGATTCAGACAATAACTCTGAAAGATATTACAGTTACCTTTATTGAAGACATCTTCAGAGGTTCACCTTCCATGGGCTCGATTCTAAGAAACCCAATCACCAAAAGCACCGACCAGAAACAGAAAAAAGATTTAGTTTACCAAATTCCCTGCCTCAACTGCAATAGTGTCTACATCGGTGAGACATCAAGAGATCTTTCAATCAGAATCAAAGAACACCAAAGAAACATCTCTAAACTAAACCCAAACTCCTTAATTGTTGACCACGTCAGAGAAACCGGACACACTACAGACTTCAATAATACCAGAATCCTCCATACAAATGCCAAAACTAAAACCCAAAGACTCATTCTTGAAGCAATAGAAACCATGAAGCACCCTAAACCATTAAACAAAAGTATACAGTTGCCATCACAGTACGTTCCCCTTCTATCCTAAAAATCTCCACTAAATCCTTTGAACTGTTTATAGTTGATTCTTTATATTTATTCAATTACGTAACTTTCTTTTAAGATATTTTTGTACCATATTACATTTGAAGTTAGGATCAGACATAACGTGGCCACGCGGTGCTATTGAAACGAGGGCGATAGGGGCGTGGTAAATTTCTTTTCGTTTATTTTGATTTATATTAAAAACGATATATAATCTCTCTTTAATTGTACAATATAATTAGCTGAAGAAGGGCTTGCCCGAAAGCTTTCTTAACCGCTATAATAATAAAAAGAGTTGCGGCGATATATGATTCCTTCTTTCTAATAATCAAGTGTGTATACACTCATAGACAAAACTTAAGGAAGTTGTACCTTTCAGCATGCATATCGGGATTCAGATAATAACTCTGAAAGATATTACAGTGAACCTTATTGAAGACACACGAGATAGCCAAGTGTGATCTCCCCAATATACACTCATGGACAAAATTTAAGGAAGTTGTACCTTTTATCATGTATATCGGGATTCAGACAATAACTCAAAGATATTTGATACACGGTGACCTTTATTGAAGATACGCGTGATAACTAAGTGTTAACAAAATTGCCTCTGTCTCCTTAAAAAAATCAAAGACAAAAAACATCTTCAAACATCATCAAAACTTTCAATTTACTTGAGTTTTGTCTATGAGTGTATATTTGTTAGACCAAGTATTTTCTAGGATTACTTGCCAAAATTATTATATGATGGGAAAAGCGAAACGTTATGAGTAATAAAATAGAGGAATATATAATGGCGCTCTGCCATCTAAAAAAGCACATGTGCTCGTGGTCAGGAGATGCCTTTTTATTTTTAATATAAACACCTGACCCACTTATCTTTTATTTTTTCTATTGATTTTTCATTTGTTAAGCGTCTTTACGCAAATTTGACCTTAAATACCTATTTCATGATTTCTCAAGAAGCCTCTGGGACCAAAAAATCTTTTTAGTCGCAGTGGTTACAGCCTACTCCACGCTGACGAGCGCCAACAGCGCGAAACGCGTTCGTGGATGGCTTTTCTTGATTTATCAAGAAATTGGGTTGGCCAAATATCACGGAGCAAGCTAAATAAACACTTAATTTATTTTTGCTCCACTAGATGGCGCTCTGCCATCTAAAAAAGCACATGTGCTCGTGGTCAGGAGATGCCTTCTTTATTTTTAATAATAATAATTGTCGGAAACGTTGAGAAAATTAAAAAAAGAAGAATATAATATTTGTCGGAAATCATCGCTACCCATATTTTCACCCAGTAAATAGAAGTGTTCTTACTAGACGTGTGGTTTTGCCATCGGTGTGTGGGCAGCGAGTTGGTCAAGTTGTTGTTCCGGGAATTGGCTTGATGGATTAACTTCAGGGTCTCCAAGGCCTCAATTTGAATAACTACTTTAATTATTTTAATTGGCGGATTTAATTATTTCCGTCCATCTATTACTATGTATTTATAACTGGCGCGTGAGACGACAAAGACGTAGTTCGATCAAAGAACCAAATAGTAAAGTCTAAAATTGCTCATCAAGATTGTCTCAAGGGTTGGTAAAAGTGGATTTTTTTTTGCTATCCCTTATACACGTGGTACAGGCCATGATAATCATGGTGGATAGATGTAAGCGACTGATTTTACTGTAAATGTACCACATGTGCAATAAATATTTTACTTTTTACCCACAGATGGCGCGCTGAAATATTGTGTCCCTTTTTTCTCTTTTTTTTTTGCACTTGTATTGATATTGAAACTGAGTAATCCCCCCATATTTAATTTATTGGAAAATTCTCATCTTGGTTATTTTTTTATTAATTTGTTTAATGTATTTTTAAAAAATGTATTTGCATATTTCAAATTACATAGCAGTTGTATAAGCACATGAAAAAATATGCCGTGTAGCCTTATGAAATATCGGGAGGAAAATAAAGATATTTGATCAAAAATATTTAATGTCTTTTTATAGTTGTGAATTGGTACCAAGCTTCATTACTCCTGATAAATACACTACTTTGTTCTTCACAGGCAAAGGACCCTTTTTAAGTTTTCTCTTTGACTTGAGAGTTATAAATGATCCAACATGCTGTCTAGATGTTGAAACACCAGAGTGTTGGCTTGCCCTCTAACTAACCAAATTGTACTTGCTTACTTTGACATAATACCATCTTTCTGTATATACTCAATCTTATGAAAACTTTAGCAGGTTTAGAGCTATTTGTACACAGATTTATAAATCACTACTAATTCATCGTGTAAATAATTAAAGATATATATGTAAATAATCCTAATATAATACAATAGTCTGATAGACTTCGTGCTTCTGTAATAATAAAATGAAAAATAGTTGTGAATGAACCTTAAGGTAAACGGGAACAGCGCCTCAGGAATATAAATAATCAGAGAATATTGATTAATCTTAGATTATTTATTTACAAACCTATTATAAATAATGACATGCTTATCTTTGATTAAATATTTATCAGTTTCTTTTTTTCTGATAGTTGGACAAGGCTGCTATTTTCTTCAAGGAGCACACTTCTATATAGACATTTTCTAGTCTATGATTGTTACGACCGCGTAGATCCAATGTAATACGCACGCAACTTTCCAGGGGTTGGGTTCACGCGTTCTTCAAGAAGGAAGCCTATATCAGAACTTAGCAACAACCACACAGCGACTGAACAAAATGACTTTTAATTCTATACTGAACTACAGTAGACTCTCCTATAACGCGAGTTTTTACAACGCGATTTCGTACAACGCGATAAAAAAAATTGAGACAAATTTATTTATACAACGCGATTTTTCGTATAACGCGTTATAAAATAAAACAATTTACCCTAAAAACATTCGCGTTATACAAGTTTTATTTCGTACAACGCGAATTCCTATAACGCGATTTCATACAACACGGAACACATTAATCGCGTTATAGGAGAATTTACTGTATCTACACTGATTAAAAAATAAAACTAAAAAATGAATTTATCTAAACAAATGCAAATCATCAAAAATTCTTCTAAATTTACATCCGCAAACAAATATAAATCAAAGATATAATTTGCATACATAAACAAATCAAAATTTAAATACAAAAATAAATACAAATATTTACACTGGCTTTTAACAATGATAATATCATTATTATTAATTATTTTTAATAATGCCTCAATGTGACCCCTGATTATTGCAAAAGTCCAAACCCAGCTGTAAGTGCAGGCTTGACAAACTCAAGGTTGAAATAGTCGCCAGGTTAACTTTTGACAAGACCCAACTTGGTACCAATATCTCTTTCCCGCCCTATTAAACCATTATGGTTTCCATTTTAAAATATACAAAGGATTCCAGTTAGGTTATCTCCAATATTTATTAGGAATTCTTATTATAATCAAATACTTTAATTAAAAAGGCATATATTGGATCAAAATATCATTTATTTAATCAATATTTCAGTTGGATGAACGCCAACCAAGGTATTATAACATATTAATGTGTGTCAACAACAAACTCAACTGTTGACACACATTAAATATGTTATAATACCTTGATAAATGTTGGCGTTCAGCCAACTGAAATATTGGTAAAATAAACGATATTTTGATCCAATATATGCCTTTTTAATTAAATATTTATTTATGGATTGCTCTATTTTCAAAAGAATCTAATACTTATTTTGGAAATATTTTCCTAATACAAAAAAAAACTTATAAAAATATTTTCTAAAAAACTTTTTGCTGTCAATTTCTGTCTTTAACTCTTATTCTACTCTGACTTTCTTCAGCTTTTCCTCCTATGTGCCGTATATATGACGTGTATCTGCCGACACTTTTGCGTGAACCTTTCGTAATAATATAATTGTTCGGCTTTAGCTTTGCTAAACTAACATTAAATTAACAAATCAATTTCATATTTAAAATTCAATTACCATCTATATTTATAATTCGTAAAATTTATTTTGTCAATGTGTTTCTTTTTTAATAATATCATTAAATATTATCTCTACAGACCTTTTACTGTAATGATAAAATTTATTGAATGAGAGGGTTTTGCTAATCTGTGAAAAACACTCTCAGCGGTTTGGTCAAATTAACCTCTAGACCGCTCTACTATTGTATTTGGTTGGTTTTCTTAAATATCCTGTATTTACTATGGAAGGCACAGTTTAGGGGTGTTTAGGGAACCTATGGACATAAGCTTATAGAGATACTACGGCCAGTAAATCTTTTTATCACCTCGAGGTTTCGACAAAAATCTTTTGTCTTCGTCAGGAGCAAACAAAAATTAAAACATTAAGCAAGGCGTTAAAAACCTTGTCGAGGTAATAAAAATATGATTTACTGGCCGAAGTATCTTTATTTTCAAGAAATATGAATGCTGGCCAGACAGCCTCTATCTTTACCATAAGCTTATAGGTCTGTAGAGGTGGATACATAGAATTGCATCGAATAACCAATTCGAAAAACTTAAGCTGCATTCCATAGTAAATTCTGGGAATATAAGAAAACCAATACAATAGTAGATAGCGGTCTGGCACATTGCCAAAATAATTATTATACAAATCAATTTTTAATATTATTTCCAAAATATATTTTTCAAATTGATCTATTTTATAACATTATAGTACCCATTAAAGTCTAACGATGGGGAAATAAAGATTGTTGCAATCAGATCGGATTCCTGGAGGCTTTTATTTATTGCACGATGTCACGACACGTTGTACTCTTGGTGGATATTAATTCCGGCCAATCGTTTAGCTCTATGTGATTGGTGTACATATTCTTACTTTATGACATTACAAGGACTCGGATTCAAATCTTAGTCGGGTACCTTTTTTTATTGTTAATATCGCAAAAAGAAACCAATAAGAAACAATTTTAATAAAGTCTAACATCAATATTGTATTGATTCTATATGCTGATTTACTTTCTTTGTTATAATAAGAAAATTACCGTAAATATGTATGTTATATTGGAATATTGTTTTGTTTAAAATTATATTTCATAGATACAAATACTCTGTTAAATCGACCGCCAGAGGTCACTCTTCCACTATAAAAACTCATTGTTGTTGTATCCCGCTGGCCGGCTCAAAACTTTGGTACATTATGTAAATAATCTTTTATTTTCCTTATTCTACTCGCCTTAAGCCAGGCATTACTTTTATCAAATTATGTTCTTTTATATATTCCTTTAGTTCAATTGAACCAATTACTGATCAAAATTGTTTTTATTATCATACTTTCTAGATTCAACCATGACTACATTACCATAATCCTCAACATGATCTAAATACAAGCGAAAATCTCTTCTTTTTTTAAAATTTATAACATGTATATATTGCATTAGAGAAAATAAATATTATGTATATATAAAAAAATATATAGATATAGGGTGTGTGCTGAAGATATGTTGAATTAGTCACAATAAAACGTATCTATTATAGTGTCTGAGATTTGGAACAACCTATAAGTTGAAAACTCTACAAATATAATGTTATAATTTATAATTTAATTTGATATTCAAAATATGAACATTGTTTACACTCATCCACAAATTTAAGGAAATTTCATACTTTTTATGTCGTCGCTTGCCTGTTTTTTTTTTTTAAGGAGAAATGAGTAAATTTTGTTCATACTTGGTTATCTCGGTGTGTTTTCAATAAAGGTCGCTGCAATAACTTTCAGAGTTATTATCTGAATCCCGATATACATGGTAAAAAGTACAACTTCCTTAAGTTTTGTCTCCATGAGTGTAAATGTATAGAAATATTGAGTTATCCACAAGCACACACATATTTATAATGGCTTTCGACTAAATATTTCTGTTGGGAAAAATGATAGGATCCGTAGAAGAAGAGAAAGATCCTTTATTACTTAAAGATATAAAACCATAAGAAAAGGACAAAGAAATAAAATTATATGTACATCAGCAGCTCATGCCGGCCTGCCCTATCCAATAACCGCTAGTCAACTAACAATCCAACATGGCCGCGCTATATAGACAGATATGTCAATTAACATAGATAATACTGACACACTATGCAAATATCTGCATATCAAATATCGTAGAAATATCTGCAATTGTCATTTTAAACAATTTCCATTTTCAGATAAAAACATTAAAAGAAAAGATTTGGTGTATAATTATGTGCACTTATAAAATTTGTTTATAATTATTGTAATTTTTAAATTATTTTTTCTACTATCAATATATTGAATTACTAAAAATATTATATAATTATTTGGAGAGAAGACCAAAAAATTAATATTACTTTAAAACGATAAAATAAAATTACAAAACCATTTCATAATTAGGTTCATAATATAGTTTTTATTTATAAAATATTTTCTAATATGATATTACATGCTATTAGAAATATAAGTATATGAAAACTTTAATATATTCTAAAAGATAAAAAAGGCTTATATTTAAATTAGGAAAAATATTTTCTTTATATTTTAGCAACATAATTATTTTCAAATTCTATTTTCTCAAACAGAAAATGAGATAATAGAAAAAAAATAATCGAAATAAAAAATTCTAAGAACAAAATGAAATCATTAAATAAGAAATATGCTAACGAAGTGGAGCAAGATTTCCTTATTTATAAAAAGTTAATATAGATTTAATTCTTTTGGTTAATTTACTTCCAAAGTAATGGGGCGTTTCTGACCTCCTTCTGTGAGAAGTCCTTTAATATTTTAAGAGCTCCGCCGCCCAAAAGGGATTTATCCCTGTTAAACAGGCCAATGTTGCTAAGTCTATTCTTTGAATCCTTAATATTCTCTTTTAAAGGAATTTTAAATTGCTTGCATACATTTCCCTTATCTTATTAAGATAATATAAGACTATAATATATATGTTATAATAAAATTTTAGTCAAAAAATAAATTTAACTTGTAAATATATATATATATATATATTATCTCAATGAAGCCGAAATTACTCTTTCAAGTGCATTTCAATTATTTTATTTTAAAATCAATTCAATAACAATTTAATTAATTCAATATATTTATTTTATTAGATATTAGTTTTATATTAGAATACTCGTTTTTATTTTTATTTGACATATCGGACGTGATATCCCAGCTCGGGATACTTGCGCCTTAATACATTTTAGCAGCTATATATACAATTATTTTTATATACAATTAAATAAACAAGAATATAAACAAAATTAAAACTGAAAGGTTGGTTTTATCAAACAGAAAAGAAAATCTAAAATGAATTTACAAATATTATTGAATTGCACATAGGTGTCTTTGTTATATACATATTCGCACATTGCTTCGATGGGATAAAAATGATTATTTCTGTAGCTGTGAAATATTGGGAATTCTATCAATAAATGTATTGAGTCTTAGTTTTCTTTGCCACAGAAGCAGCTAGAAATTCTCCAAAATTACCATGATTTGTGATGAACTGTGAGTAATAAAATTTGGACGAAAATAAAAAGGAATTCAAAATGGGAAAAATTTCAAGAATGTTTCATTAGTGTTTGCTATTGTTTCAGCCATTCTTGATTCTATGAAGTTATGAATTAAAGTTGGGGCATGCGGTCTAAATAAATTAATTTCTTATATTGATAAAATTGGCCAAATCGTATTTTATTATCAACGATTCTATGTGATCTGTGAGAATAGGTATTTTTGTCAAACTATGAATGCAATTTAATGAGGTTGTTTTATAAGCTCTCACTACCCAAAGAAGAATCTGATATTGTTGAAATTTTATATTTGCTTACTTCTTTTATTAATAAATTTATTTCATATTTCAGATCCGTAGGTTAGTATTGGCCTGAAAAGAGTTTTATATAAAATTAATCGTTTTCAAATAATACAAAATACAATTAAATCAAAAGATATCTGAAATTTATCAATAAATCAATATTCCCAATAATTTATTTGCTTTGTAAATGTGAATTAATCGTCATATCGCTTTGAAAACAGCTACAGTTGAAATTATTTTTCTAAATATACATTCAACACCCATACACACAGTGAATAATATTTAAAATAAATATAGAACAATCCATAATAACGAGTACATAAAAAAATATTGAAATTTTTAAAAACTATCTAATACATTTTTTTTTGCTTATCCCTAGTACACGTGGTACAGGCCATGATAATCATGGTGGGTAGTTAGCGACTGCTTTATAAAATACATATTATTTTCTAATCTAATTATATTATAGCCTGAATATATATTATATTAAACATCGTTTTTTTCCTCTTTAGCTCTTTTTCTACTCTACTTTCTTTATATTCATTTTTTTTTCTGTTCCGCATATATGAGGTATAACTGCCGAAGCTTCTACATAAACATTCTTATAGTCTTTTTAAAAATATCTTTTTAACCTTTTAAATAAATGAATAACTAAATATATATAATTAGTTTTAAAATAGAGCAATCCATAAATAAACCTTTAAATAAAAAGGCATATATTGGATCAAAATATCATTTATTTTACCAATATTTCAGTTGGCTGAACGCCAACCTTTATCAAGGTATACACTTCAAAATGTTATAATACCTTGATGAAAGTTAGCGTTCAGCCAACTGAAATATTGGTAAAATAGATGATATTTTGATCCAATATATATGCCTTTTAAATTAATATATATGTATATTATATGTGTGTGTATAAAAAATCTATTCTTGATTAATCAAGAATGAGTATTTGGCCAATTCTGGAATAATTAAAAAATCAACGAATAGATAAATAGTTGATGCTTATTCCGACAGATGGCGCAAGCCATCAGCAACTCTTAGTTGCACGATCAGGAGATGCCTTTTTCTTAATATATATATATACTCCAATTTTTAATTTTTCTTCTCAATTTTAATTTTTTTACTTAAAAACATTTTTAAAATTTGTTTCCCAATATGAAAAAAAAAAATTTACAATGATATATTTTGCAAGAGCCAAAGATTTAAGAAATGAAGAACAAAAAAGGATTTCGTCGAGCCGAAATTATCTGAGCCTCTCAGCAAATCAAACGACACATCATTAAAAGAGCAGAAGAAGAAAAAAAAGGCAGAAGTTTCCAAAGAGTAAACTTTTTTTTTATTGCCATCTGACTTATTAAACTTATTGATTTTTCCCTAAGTCGCTTTCGACAATTGGATCAGAGACATATATTTTATCAGACGATTTTATAAATTATGTAAATATGTCATTTACATATCATAAATATTGAAAATAGAGCAATCCATAAATAAATCTTTAAATAAAAAGGTATATATTGGATCAAAATATCATTTATTTTATCAATATTTCAGTTGGATGAACGCCAACTTTTATCAAGGTATTATAACATTCAAAGTGTCTGATATAGGTTGGCGTTCAGCCGACTGAAATATTGGTAAATTAAATTATATTTTGATCCAAAATATGCCTTTTTATTTAAATATCATAAATTATAACTGTAGTTAAAAACGATATTTTAAGCTACAAACATTGAAGAAAAACTCGAAGTAGGATAATACAAGTATATTATATATACAATATTGAAAACAAAGAAGGCATATCCTGACCAGGAGCATATGTTCTTTTTAGATGACAGAGCTCCATCTAGCTGAACAGAAATCAACTAAACGTTGATTTAACCTGTTCCCTGATATTTGCCCAAACCATTTTTATTTATAAATCAAGAAAAGCCATTCATGAACGCGTTTCGGAGTGTTGGCCCTTGTCAAATATCAGGGAACAGGCTAAATCAACGTTTAGTTGATTTCTTTTCTGCTAGATGGCACTCTCTGCCATCTAAAAAATCACATGTGCTCATGGTTAGGATATGCTTTCTTTATTTTTAACATCAACACCTGACATTTTCATTTATTTTTCTATTATTTTTTCAAATATATACAATACTATTAAAAAAAAAAAAAAAGGAAGGCATCTCCTGACCACGAGCACATGTGCTTTTTTTTAGATAGCAGAGCGCCATCTAGTGGAGCAAAAATAAACTAAGCGTTTATTTAGCTTGCTCCGTGATATTTGGCCAACCCAATTTCTTGATAAATCAAGAAAAGCCATCCACGAACGCGTTTCGCGCTGTTGGCGCTCGTCAGCGTCAATTCTATATAACTATAGTATATTACTTAAAAAATCATATAACTCCTCAACTCCATTTATTCACAATTATACAATTCATTTTATTGATACTCTTAGTAAATTGTTATAAAAATCAAAGATAAATTAAACAAAGATAAACGATATTATTTAAAATTTAGTGATAAATATATATATGTATCATTGGCTTTGTAGAATGAGAGTGGTGTACGCGTGCTAGCAATTTTAGTGAAAAACACAAACATCCTCGATAAAGAGAGGCGAGTATTCGAAATATTGGAACAATAAAATAATTATAAATCCAATATATGCATCTTTTTTAAATATATATATATAAAGAGACAAAGGTCGCTTCTCCCGTCAAAATAGACGTCAAAACTAGACGCCATCTATTGACCGTCGCCGCAACTAGTGGCCTCAGGTCGGTGACAAAGCTACAACACCGACCCGAGGCCGCTAGTTGCGGCGACGGTCAATAGATGGCGTTTAGTTTTGACGTCTATTTTGACGGGAGAAGCGACCTTTGTCTCTTTAGATCAATATCCTCCCGGCAAATTTTCCATCTATATATATATATACTAGCTGAATGACCCGGGAATCGCCCGTGTTTTACCCGATTGAATGTTTTGATTCAAATACTATTTGCTACAATTATAAATTGGCGCCTTAAATAATTGCATATGTTTGTTAATAACTATAGCCTATGTGCTTTATCTGTCGTTACATGTCGGGCATGTATATCGGCCGTTCTAATAATATGCTATACAACATAGTGTTACACAATCAGTACTTACACCTATACTTTCGATATTTGCGGACCTATAATGAGGTATTGTTAACAATAGATTATTTAAGGAGCGACCCGCTCCAACACAGTAGTTACAAAAACAACAAAGCGAGTTGGGGGGGGCAAAGGTAGCGTGTTCATAGCCAACCAATAGGAGAGCGCCATTCCAAAAAAAGGCGAGTGGGGTGGGGGGGGGGGCAAAGGTGGCGTGACCGTAGCCAACCAATAGGAGGGCGCCATTCCAAAAAAAAAAAGCAAACGGTGACAGAGATGAAAACTGATACTGATTGTTGATTAGGAGATGAGGAATGACGCTCGTAACTGTATATAGAATAACTGTTCTCAGGAAGAGAGGTTCTTCCACCTTTAGAGAGTCCTCCTCGAGACAAGGACAGGATCAATTGTTTTTTTATTCACCTGATTAAAAGAAGCTTTCGGACAAGCCCTCCTTCAACTAACTAGAACGTATAAACAAGAATCACTTAGACTTTACTAAGAGAAAATCACATTCAAATTATTAAAAAGGAAGATGTAATTTGTAAATTCTGCAAAACTGAAAGCATAGAAGAAATGACCCACTACATCTCTGAATGCACTATTGTTAACGAGGAACGGAATAAGATCTTAAAGAACATTATTCAAGTCTACGTGAACCCAGTTCAGCTAATCAGAATAATGTCCGAGAAAAAATATATAGCGATAGAATTGTTTAACTTTCATAAAGCGTTAGAGAACAAGGTAATCTCTAAGAACTAAAATTACAGAACAATTTCCTTCCATAGTTAATTTGTATAGTTATGTTGAATACTTTGATTTCCTTTTAATTTTCCCTTCTCTCCTTTGTTTATGTTTTTCCTCCTTTCTCCATGAAAATGATGTATGGCGAGTCCTTACAGGACGGAAATGTCCTAATAAAGCTGTTGTTGTTGACATTGGAGAGAGAGATTATATGGCATATTTAAAAAGGAATCTATGTAAATATAATACATAAAAATGTATATAATACACTGCGGCCTGTGATTGCAAAACGACATTTGAAGTTTCCCCGCATGAGTTTCTTTTCCATGAAAAAAAATTTATTTCAAGGTGAAATATTGACTATTTCTAACCTTTTTGGATGAGGTATGAAAGTTGAGAAGTCTTCAAATTTATATAATTAAAAGTAAATTATGTTTTCATTTGTTTTTCGTTGCAGTAGAAAATTGTTCAATTAAAAAAAAAAATCTTTCGCGCCTAAAATAGTTCCATGACGGATTAAACTGGCGAAACCGCTGAGAGGGTTCACCACTGATGAGCCAGGCCCTCCCATTAATTTATCTTTGTAGTAGGGCAGTAGAAAGTTGTTTAATATAAAAAAGAAATATACACGCCTAAAATACAAGTAGTTGTAGTTATAATACAATTTATACACCTAAAATAAATACAAATACTTGTATTTAAAGTAACATTTAAAATACAATATAACGCGGCTGATGATTGTAAAACGAAAATTAAAATTATACCGCGAATGTTTCTTTTAAAAATCGAAATTTATTTTCAAAGTGAAATAGCGACATTTCTAACTTTGAGGATGAGGTATTTTTTTATTTTTCCGTTCTCCATTACTCTTCATGTTTCACCTTTCCATACCTCATCCTCAAAGTTAGAAATGTCGCTATTTCTCTTTGAAAATAAATTTCGATTTTTAAAAGAAACATTCGCGGTATAATTTTAATTTTCGTTTTACAAATACTTGTAGTTAAAATTTCTCATAAATGTTTTTGTTCACAACAATTCAAATTTCTGATATGTATATTACCAATTTCGTATATTATTGAACATATAATATTTTTATGATTATTACACAAAAAGAATAAATCTAGATAATTCTTCTTTTTTGTTGTTGTTTATAAAATTTGTATTACGTTGCAATAAATATACTAAATACCACCATTGGAGCAATCACAAAACCATTTAAATCAGAAAAATGATTGCATGTAATTTCTACATTTGTCTTTATAGATAAAAGATTTATAAAGACAATTTTCCAAATCACATCATTGTGGCGGGTAGAAAAGAGCTCAACGTTAGAGGTAAATACCTATTTTCTCTGAATCAGTATGACCAGATTCATCTGTAGTTTGGGGAAAGCCAATAAAATTGGCAACGCAGTAAGAAACTAACAAAAAGATTGTAAGAAATCAATGAGTCCTAGAGGCGAAAGATAGAGGCTAGGTTTTATCTCTTAAATAGACAATAACCCAGATACATGACTCTTTTTTTACATCTGGCAACATTCTTTTGTTAGCAGACGATTTTTCTTTGATGGCATGTTTAGGGTTATTAGATGGCGGTTATTTCTTGGTTGATGGTTTGGGGAAATTGCTTCCTCTTAAGCCCCAAGTATGTTCTTATATATTTATATAAATATTATAATTTATATATTTTTATTTATTTATTACAAAACACACGCTATATCCTATGTGGATATTTGCATGTAAATGTTTAATCTATTTTATGTGCATATTTATAAAATATATATACAAATTATTTATAGTTTTAAAGAGAGAGAGAGTGAAAGTTATTTAAATTTACATTCTCTTGAATTAGGTTTATGTTCTAAATTTCTATTTTTAAAATACGGATGTTTTGAGCAATTGCAAAAATTCATATTACTTGAGCATTGGTGTTGGCCCTCCATATTCTATTATAATTTATATATAATATCATAAATATATGTCATATATAAAGATATTTTAATTTCGTGTATTAAAAATATTATGACCACTGATAAATTTTTATAACTATATTTGACTTTAAATTTTGATTTATTTGTATATGTTTATATTGCAATTGAAAAATAATTTATATTATATATAAAAATAGTAATGATATTTTGAAACAACATTATTTAAAAATTAACACAAAGCAATAACACGCCATCTATATATATATATAAAGAAAAAATTTAAAAGCTCGAATGTTTCTTTTATACATAATACAAACTTCTACTGTCCTTACTGCAATAAAAAATATATTGTATCATGTATAAGGCAGTAGAAGTTTGTATTGTGTATAAAAGAAACATTCGTGCTTTTAAATCCTTTCTTTTTATATTATTTAAAATTTTATCCATTAATATCTACTGTTTTTTTTATATTTTTATTAAATTTTTGACAGAGAGTTGGGTTCAGCTGGCCCGGCTGATAGTACCCTGTAAGGGCTTCTAATCCAGGGATACAGGATGAGCAGTGTTTGTACTCCATGTTAGGAGCGGCTGCACATGGCGTCTGTTCCTCATGTTAGAGGTGGCCATTTCTTTAGAAGCTAAGTCGGCCTGCCACTGAGTAGTGCTCCCAGTCTTAATGACAAAGACATTCTACTTCACCCAGTCATGATGGTTGTCAAACTTTACAAGCTCTACAAGCTTGATACCCTAATATGATTGAGTGGAGATAAGAAAGAAGAAGAAGAGAGATGCACATCAGATCCATGCCATTAGTAAATAGTTAACAAGCTGTGAGTCACAGATCCCATAAGGAAGGAGCTATTTAGCAAAATATTTATATTTTATATAAAAATATTATTAATTATATAATTATTTTTCTACACTCTCTCTGTGAACTTTTCTCACCTCTATCTAAGTATTTTATAAATTTTATTTTGTTTTGAATTAAAAAATTGTCGTGTCTCTCTCATTCTGAGGTTTGAGCTTCCTAATTTCCTTGCACCATCTATCGGAATAAATGTCAAATTATCGTTGATTTTTTAATCGTATTTGACCAAACCCGGAAAAAAAACACGATTTGTTGATATTTATTCCGATAGATGGCACAAACCATCAAAAACTTTTATTTGCACGATCAGGAAATGTCTTTTTAAAAATATATATAAAGGTCGTCTCTACCGTCAAAATAGACGCTAAACCTAAGCGCTATCTAATGACCGTTATCTATTTAGCGTCTATTTTGACGGGAGAGGCGACCTCTATTGATATTCATCATTTTCCTCCCGAAAAAAAATGTCTATATATATATCAAGGTATAATTCAATACAAAATATTTTCTTAGGATTTTTCTTTATTCCCTTTATATATATTAATTTCAATGCCATAAAATAATACAAATCTTTAAATATTTTAAAACACGAAATGCGCGCTAAACAATTCGTATATGAGTGTTCTTAAAACCCATTAAAGTTTATTAGAAATATTTTGAAAAAGAAGAAATTTCGGTGGGAAAAAAATCTACTTTTA
The DNA here is from genome assembly GCA_030710605.1 of Cordylochernes scorpioides. Lineage (NCBI taxonomy): Eukaryota > Metazoa > Arthropoda > Arachnida > Pseudoscorpiones > Chernetidae > Cordylochernes > Cordylochernes scorpioides. The sequence goes on along the minus strand of CP092883.1, from coordinate 17,214,507 downwards.
AAAGTTTACCTAATATTTATTTCTTTAAAAAATATTTTTTTTTAATCTTGAAGCAAAACAAATATTTCAGAGATAAATTTCTAAAATAATTGTACATTATTTAGAATATTAAACATATATTTATAAAAAGAAATATATATATTTTTTTGTTTTAATTTAATAAATTGAAATCAATCCTCCGTAAAATCTATTTTCTCATTAAATTTCTAAATTGTTCAAAGGATGATTTTAATGATATTTTCACAGAGTTTTCTCTTTGTTCCCTCTACTCTGTGGTAAAATGACGGTCGGTAAACAAACGACCAATATTTGACGAGAGCAGAAGACAGCTGTAACCTCTCCATCGATCTTCTGAAATTAATTTTTGGCGCCAAGTTATTTGTTCGTCTGCTCACTTTCTTCCAACGTTGTCAGGTATATTCATAATATTCTTTGATATATATTTAATTAATATCTATATGCGAAAATACATACTAAATAAAATAGCTTATTTTAAATTTAATTATATTTTTTAAAATTTAAAATATAAATGATTTGTGTATGATTTAATTATTATATAAAATTTATATTGAAATGTTTTTATATTTTAAATTCTACAAACATTAGTTTTGTAATGTATGTGTTTTTTGTTTGTCTAATAAATAATAATATGTAACACAACTAAATATCTTATTATGTATTTTTCCGGATTTCTCTTTCTTGTTTGAATATAGATATAACATACATAGGGTTTTGAAAATAGAGCAAACCATATAAAAATCAATTTTTTTCTTCCCATTGAATATAACAAAATATTTTTAAAACTTAATACTGTTGACGTTATGTGGCGCTGTATTTGTTGTTGACACACATTAAAAATGTTATAATACCTTGATAAAGGTTGGCGTTCAGCCAACTGAAATATTGGTAAAATAAATGATATTTTGATCCAATATATGCCTTTTTAATTATATACATAGGGTTTTAAAGTCAATCTTTATTACAGATATAAATAATTACATGCTCGATATTTGTTAATTAAAAATAAATTACTTATATATAAAGCAAATTAATACGTAAACTTATTTTATTATGTTTATATTAAATATATTTTAAAATTCTTATTTTTAAAAAATATGTATATTTTTAATTTTTAAGGTGTTAAATGAATTACATTAATATTACTGAGTTTCACAAATATAAATATTATTTGCAGAAATATAAATATACTTGGCAAAATAAAAATAATGTATTTGAATTATATTTTATATTATTATGGATGAACATTTAAATAAATGTTATATTTAAAACTATTTAAATTTTGATCGATTCTTTTAACGTTTTATTTTATTGAATTTAAAGCAGATTTTCTTTGAATAACTAACTATCGAAATATATATATATATGTTATACTAGACGAATGACCCGGGCAACGCCCGGGTTTACCCGATTAAATGTTTTATTCAAACACTATTCGTTACAATTATAAATTGGCGCCGTGAATGTCATTCTTGTGAAACGTCCCGCTCCAAACTTTACAGCCAGATTAGTTACGATATAAATCTTCAAATCGAGCGAGCGTCTATAAATATTTCGATTTAGATCAAGTATTCTAATTATTAAGCGAACACACTATTATTAATAAAATTTTGAGAAGATGTCGATTTTAAACGTATTTATAACCTTGATAGAGGGCGCTGTTCGTGAGCTAAGTAGAATAATTTGAATATATAGTTTTAATATTTAATTTATATACAATTTAAAATAGCCTATCGTTTTCCTCGTATTTTTTTACCTATGTATGGAAATTTTGGTTTGAATTAGTGAACTACTGCGAATTTGTATACCGGACATACAAACCAACAAACAAACAAACAAACATACAAACATTCATTTTTATATATATAGAATATATAATATAAAAAAAATGAGTTTTAAAAATTGTAAAAAAAAAATGCATTGGCCGGGAATCGAACCCGGGCCGCCCGCGTGGCAGGCGAGCATTCTACCACTGAGCCACCGATGCGTATACAAAATGGCCATATTTGGGTATTCATTCCATTCCGGATTACTCCGCGTAAAAAAATAGTTCTTCAAATTAAAAAAAGAAATAGCCAAAAATAATAAACAAAATGTAGCCAAAAATTTTCCTCAGGTTTATAAAAAGCGACATGCAAAATTTGGAACCAATTGGTTCAGTAGTTTTTGAGTTTATCGCGAAACAGACAGACAGACAGGAATTGACTTTTATATATATAGAGATAAAAAATATTGTTCATTTGAAATATATATGATAGAATCAAATTCTCTGTTAAATCGACCGCCAGAGGTCACGCTTCCCCTATAAAAACTCATTGTTGTTGTTTCCCGATGGCCGGCTCAAACCTTTTGTACATTATGTAAATAAGTTATTCATTTTTTTTTATTCTTACGCCTTAAGCTAGGCATTACTTTTATCAAATTATGTTTTTATATATTACTTTAGTTCAATTAAAGCAATCTCTGATCAAGGCTATTACTATTTGTTATACTTTCAAGATTTTTGGCCGCGACTGCATTGCCATGGCATGGTTCTCAGGATAATCATAAATCAACAGAAATCATTATTTTTATATAATATATATATGTTATAAATAAGATGAGATTTTCTGTTGTATTTTAGAATTGTTGAGATATTGAATTATTATTATTTGTTTCTTGATTTTGGTATACATGAGTATGTTACGATATTCTTTTGCAGTTGTGGGAATAAGCTTGAAAGAATAATAATAAAAATCGTTTTGATCAGAGGTTGCTTTAATTGAGCTAAGGAATGTATAAAAACATAATTTGGTAAAATTAATGCCTGGCTTAAGGCGTAAGAATAAAAAATGAAAAGCTTATTTACATAATGTACAAAATATTTGAGCCGGCCATTGGGATAAAACAACAACGAGTTTTTATAGGGGAAGAGTGACCTCTGGCGGTCGATTTAGCAAGATATTTGAATCTATGAAAATATGATTTTAAATAAAATAATATTTTTATATAACATTTATATATCTGTTTATTGGTAAAATTGAAAACCATAGATACATATTGTCTATTTAAATGTACATATATAATACATAAACAGATAAAATACAATTTATTTAAATAAATGTGTATATATATAGATTATAAAATGGTGTTGAATAAAATATAAGATTTAAAGCATTTACAAATTTAATGTAACGTATTTCAGGGTTATATTTTATTGCCAGACGAACGGGTGCCATGTTGGTGTAGAATGGAATTCCAGGCATTGACAAAGAGGATTTTTTCTTCCTTTTTTTGCCATTCCTATTGAAGATTTTCCTGAATAATTCTTGAAGAAAGTTTAATTTTTATTTTAAATTCTTTTTTCTACTTTCTCTCTCGCCTTCTTTTATTATTATTGATAAATCTGTGCATATTGTATATTTAAAATGTATTTCCAAGATTTTGTTTGTGATATAATAAATAATTTATTAAAAGATATCGAGAATATATAGGAAGAAAACATTAGGGGTAAAAAAAGGTCAACGATATATAGGTTTTTAACTTTTAATTAGGCAATTTTAATTTGTATTCACACATTCTTCATTTTAATTTAGACACTTTCATTTATATTTAGACATATTCAATTTTATTTTAGACACATCGACTTTTTATAGAAGAGTCGATGTGTCTAAATTAAAATGTAAAATGTCTAAATAAAAATTGAAAATGTCTAAATAAAATGAAAGTGTCTAAATTAAAATGTAAAATTTCTAAATATAAATTAAAATTGTCTAATCAAAAGTTAAAAACCTATATAACATTCAGAGAAGGATTTTCACTGGAATATTTAAAGTAAAAAAGGTACAATTTATATTTGAGCTAGAGTGTTTTACACAATTATTATTCGAATAGGTTTGTTTTGATAAAAGAAAAAAATCTAATGGTCAACCGACTTGGAAAGGGATTGATGTCAAGCAGGGTCTCATCAAAAACAAACCTAGCTACAGTTTCGAGCCAACTATTGACAAAATATGTATAAATTACAATATGAACATATAATACATAAGTTACTTAAGTTTCCTATTCAAACTGAATGTTATCAATGATCCAACATGTGAATGCCGCTTAGATGTTGAATCACCAGAGCATCTTCTTTTAACTTACCCTCTGACTAATAAAATTGTATGTAGATACTTTGAAACATTACCAAATTCTCTTTGTGTATATACTATTTCTTATGAGAACTTTGTTAAGTTTAGAACTATTTGTACAATAATTTACAAAACACTACTAATCCATCGTGTAAATAATTAATCATATATATGTAAATAATGTAGCACAGCACAATAGTCCTTTGGACTTCGTGCTTTTTGTAACAATAAATAAATAAAAACATAATAAACTTTTATTAATTAATTTTAATTGATTATATACACATATCTCTCTCACAGCTATTATGAAGTAAATTTATAATTTATAAAATAATTGACACTTTATAAATATATTATAACATTAATAATTAAATATTTTTAAAAGCCTATGTTTTAACTTCCAAAAGATTGTTAAATTAAATTTTACCTATTTAAAAATCTTATAAGGTTTTGTTAATTTATATAAAAAGTTATCTTTACTCATCTCACAGTTTAATAACTACCCATCTGTGATATAGTTAAACATTTTTTAATATAGTTAACTCTAATTTGAAATAAACGAGAAGTTAAAATGTAAGGGGGTTGAAAGTTATTTTCTCCCAACTCGCTCAATTACGCATGCGTAATGTAAAACCCGGCTTATTAGCTAAAAAACGACATCTATATTAGTTGTGGAGAGTGAAAAAGTCAGAGTTCTAATCCTTTTCCTTCAGTGAGTTATTTAATGATTAAAATCACAGAGTAACTATATTAAAAGTTTTAATATAACACCTTCTTTTATGTAATGTATAGGATGAAATTGAATTTTATTAAATTAGAGAAAAATATTATTTCTTATAAAAATTCCTTTTTCCAATCAGTGTGCAATATATTTTTGATTTTTTTTATTTTTGATAATTTATTATCATAGAGTAAAGAGTCTCTACTATACACTCATGGACAAAACTTAAAGAAGTTGTACCTTTTAGTATGTATATCGGTTTTTAAACAATAACTATGAAAGATATTACAGTGACCTTTATTGAAGACATACGAGATAACCAATATACACTCATGGACAAAACTTGAGGAAGTTGTACCTTTTAGTATGTATATCGGTATTTAGACAATAACTCTGAAAGATATTACAGTGATCTTTATTGAAGACATACGAGATAACCAATATACACTCATGGACAAAACTTAAGGAAGTTGTACCTTTTAGTATGTATATCGGTATTTAGACAATAACTCTGAAAGATATTACAGTGATCTTTATTGAAGACATACGAGATAACCAATATACACTCATGGACAAAACTTAAGGAAGTTGTACCTTTTAGTATGTATATCGGTATTTAGACAATAACTCTGAAAGATATTACAGTGATCTTTATTGAAGACATACGAGATAACCAATATACACTCATGGACAAAACTTAAGGAAGTTGTACCTTTTAGTATGTATATCGGTTTTTAGACAATAAATCTGAAAGATATTACAGTGACCTTTATTGAAGACATACGAGATAACCAATATACAGTCATGGACAAAACTTAAGGAAGTTGTACCTTTTAGTATGTATATCGGTTTTTAAACAATAACTCTGAAAGATATCATAGTGACCTTTATTGAAGACATACGAGATAACCAAGTGTAAGCAAAATTGTCTATGTCTCCTTAAAAAAAAAAAAAAAGACGACCGACGATTTCAAAGACTTTTCACTTCATTAAGTATTACCCATGAGTGTACCTACCAACAATGAATTTCTTCATATAATCTGTAAAAGTATGTAATTCCACCATCTTGAAGACCCATTGTGCATTTAAACTGCGGAAAGCCAGCAGAAAAAAAAAAAGAATCAAATGCTATTTCATATATTGATTTATTTAATTTAAAAATGATTATATCAAAACACAGAAGAAAACAAAATATTAATATTCTTAAAAGAACTATACGGAAGTACCATATCAATTTACTGAGTCGACTAGCAAAAAATATTTTTATAAAAATATGCGATATTCAAAGAGGAAATATTTCAATAAATGTGTGATCCCATTAGAGTTTTTGTATTCTAAAAAACACCAATATATGTTATATTTAGTTTTTAAGGAGATACTATCCTACTGGGAGTTGTGTTCCAGATAATCTTGGCAGAAAGGTTTTTTTTTTATCTCCACGATAAAAAAGTTAATTGAAGCTACCCGTTCATTCGGAACTTTGGGATTTTTAGAACCATCTTCACAGATTAAGTGATGTTTTGTTCGCTAGAGTCGTTTTTGTTTAGCTGGGAAGTGAAATTTAACTCAATTAGCGCAATTCGAGTATTTTTAGAATTAACTTTTTTGTATCGTTGTTCGTGTTGTACATGAGTTCTGTGGTGAAGCGTGTCTTTTGAAAAAAACATAATGGATTGGGGGACAGAGATTTCTCTCTTTCTCTCTCTTGCCCACCTCACTGTAAATTGAAGAATTCCCAATACATACTGAAGTATAGATGGGAAATTCTGCCGTGAGGATATTGATCTAAAGAGACAAAGGCCGCCTCTCCCGTCAAAATAGACGTCAAAACCAAACACCATCTATTGACCGTCGCCGCAAACTAGCGGCCTCGGGTCGGCAACAAAGCCACAACACTAGCTTTGGCAAACTGAAAAGCGTCCACCTAGAGACCATGGTTTCGGGCTAATGGCCCTCGTCAGCCTAGGGCGGACTTTATTCCATGAGATCCACACGGGATCTAATGGAATCTTGGCAATCTGCCAAAGAGGTGTTTAGCTTGCAAAGTGGCTGGGCCAATTCTATGGCTAAAATATAGATGGAAATTTTGCCGGGAGGATATTGATCTAAAGAGACAAAGGTAGCCTCTCCCGTCAAAATAGACATCAAAACCAGACGCCATCTATGAAGTATATTTTAAGAGGAAGTTCTAAAACTGTTTAATAGAGTACATTACAACGTGGATAATTCAAACGTTTTTAAATCAAAAACGTCTTCAATTCAAATATTCATCTTGGTCCCTAGACTTTAAAGCCTTTTATTCAAAACCTTTTTAATTCGTTTTTTTTTTTACCCTTGAGAGATTCGAATGATCCCAGTTTGACGGTATAAATTTCCTATCCATTGATTTAAATATACTGAATATAAATTAAATAGTACAAGAGTTCTCTGAAGATAGCTTTCTTTTCATTGATGTAATCTCAAGCTTTCGAACAGCTTTGCCCGAAAATTGAAGAATTTCCAATATCTATTGAAGTTAGCTTTTAAGAGGAGATTATGAACTGTTTAATATAGTACAAATATTCTATCCATTGATTTAAATCTACTGGAAATATATTAAATAATACTATAGGTTTCTGAATAAAGGTTTCTTTTCATTTTCATCAATGTAATATCAAGCTTTCGGGCATCTTTGCCCGAAAATTGAAGAATTCCCAATATGTATAGAAATATTTTTTAAGAAGAGGTTCTAAACTGTTTAATATAGTACACATTTTCTATCCGTTGATTTAAAAATCTACTGGATATAATTTAAATAATACAAGAGGTTTCTGAATATGAGTTTCTCTTCATTTTTTTCGTGTCGCGCTGAGCCACGAACCAACTCTATAATACCTGAACAATTATTCTTTATTTTCCAAGCCTAAACTACAGTAGACATCTATAGTAACAACACTACTGGACTCTAACACTGGACTGAACTTTATCTATATATTTATAGCACGAATAAGTTAAACTATGTAAATTGTGCTACAACAAAGAACAAATATGTAAAGAGTAAATATACAAAGATACAACAAGTTAGAGTAGGTTGATTTTAGTGATGAATTAAGAGATAAAAAGGTAAATAACATCGTCGTGTCGCGCTGAGCCACAAAACAACTCTACAATACCTGAACAATTATAATTTATTGCCAAAACTACAGTAGATATCTAAAGTGCGACTCTTTACACGACTAATTGGCCATTATAGAATGGTCGTCCTACCAACGGGCTGTACCAAGCATCACTGTAGCAATGAACCAAGCAAGCAACAAGCCAACAGAGCTGCAATACAAGTAAGTATCCCCGGGTCAGGAATGGAGAGAAAGAAAGAGACTTCTAAAGTAACAACACTACTGTACTGTCAATTATATATCTATATATTTATAGTACAAATAAGTTAAACTATGTAAATTGTACTACAACAATGAACAAACATGCATTTGTATTAATGTAATCTCAAGTATTCGGGAATCTCTGTTCTTTTACGGGAGTATATACAACGAATAAAAATGAGAAAAAAAACTCATCTCTTGAAGCTTGTTGTATTATTAAATAACAAATTTCCTATACATACGTAAAAAAGGTTGAAAAATACCATCAAAATCATACTGTTCCCTATAAGTGTTTAAAAATATACCAACTTATGGTTCACCTTAAAACTAGCATTATACGAGATGTAAATAGAATTGAGGATTACCAGAGAAGGAATCGCCAGACATCATCTTGGAATTAAAGTTTACGGCGACGTGTTTCTTTAAAATTGAGGATATTGAATACCCATTTATATAGATCAATCGTCAAAACAGAATATAATAACAACGATTTTTTAAAATTATTTTCCCAAGTATACGTAGTACAGGTCATGATAATCATGTGGGTAGTTAGAGACTACATTTATTTGAGAGTGTACCACATGTCTATACATGTAGAGAGCAGTTCGAATTTTATACTTACAAGTGTGCCAGAGCCCCGTTTGGTTGCTTACAATCAGTGGTGAGGTTGGACTTTTGCAAAATTCGGGGTCTCCATCGATGCAATTTATTTTTAGCACAATAAACACAAAGTAATAAGACAAAATCTAAATAAATAAATAGTGTGTGACGTTTCAGTAACAGCGTTGTTACTGAAACTTCAAACACTATTTATTTAGATTTGGTCTTATTACCTGGTGTTTATAATCTATAATCCAAATTGTACCTTATAATTTAGGACAATAAACTTTTAAAAAGGGGTTTGATGAAGTCTATGACTTAAATTGATAAATATACAGTTAAACCCCCTCTAAATAGCACCTTCCTCTCTATAGCACCCGATTTTAAATACGTAGTACGATTCAATTTACATTAAAAGTGACCTGTCTATAGCACCCCCTCTCTATAGCAACCTTTTTTGTGAGTCCCAAGAGGGGGCGCTGTATTATATTATATTTCAGTTCTAATAGGTTGAAAAATAATAGATATCGGCGTGTACTTGTTCTGTAATTACCCTCAAACACTAACAATAATCTTTATTTTGAAACAATACGACAGTTTTAAAATCTATTTTATTATTTGTGTGTGTATGTGCTTCACGACAAATTACTAATTTGTAAGTTGAAACTCTAATTGGAAAAAGTCTCCATAGAGAATAATTCGGCTTTAATTTGCCCAGATAATTAAAAAATAATAATTTGATCTATGCAAAGTTACAAATATATCTCGGAATATTTAATGAATAGTTTCTCTAAATATATATTTTTGTATACACTCATGGACATAAGGAAGTTGTACATTTCAGCATGTATATCGGGATTCAGACAATAACTCTGAAATATATTACAGTTACCTTTATTGAAGACACACGAGATAACCAAGTGTGAACAAAATTGCCTCTGTCTCCTTCAAAACACTGACAACCGGCGACATCAAAGACACTCCACTTCCTTAAGTTTTGTCCATGAGTGTATACATTATTTATGGACATCTTATGGCGTGGCCAACAGTATAACTAGAGGCCACATACTCAATGAACAAATCTAAATAAATATCCAATGACAATACGAATACACATAATGAACGAATAACCTGTAATGGTTATACGAGTACGCGTAAGATTATTTTTGAAATTAAACAATTTCTCTACTGCCCTTACTGCAATGGAAAAATTAATGGGAGGGCCTGGCTCATCAGTGGTGAACCCTCCCAGCGGTTTCGCCAGTTTAATCTACCATACCGCTGTTATATTGCATTTTTGGAACTTCTTTTTATAGTGATACTGTTGCTAGACTCTTGGAATGGGTATTTTAGAAGAACTATGGAAATAGGCTTTATATATATGGTAGAGTGATGAGCCAGGCCCTCCCATTAATTTTTCTATTGCAGTAAGGGCAGTAGAAATTGTTTAATTTCAAAAAGAATCTTACGCGTTTAAAATAGTTTCGAATTTTGATAACAGATGGCGCGCTAGTGCATCATATTATAAAATCAAATTAGTTTTAAAGTAATAAGTCAAACATCCACTTGGGTAGAATGTGATCAATGAGCTGGGTAATAATAACATTGACTTTTATCCGATTGTGTTTATTTAATGGCAATAGATACGGCAGGAAGTCAGCTTCCTCTAAGACTCTAGTAAGCTCTTCATCCTTATCTGAGATACACAAGTCTTCTGATATGTAACTTGGCAATCAATATAACTATTCTATGATAATCATTATTTCTTCAGCTACGTTATTCTCTAGATATAGAAAGTTTAAACATAAGGCATTAACACGTCATTTATAATAAATAATATTTGGATTATAGATTATAGCTACAAGAAAATAAGACCTCTAATTCAAATAAATTAATAGTGTGTGACGTTCCGATAACACTGTTGTTACCATCATCAGACAAAAGAATAAATGAGAAAAATAATCACAGGATGTTCTTAAATAATATTGTTATCATGCTTTCTTATCTGCTATCTTGTTTACACACTTGATAACAATACTATTTAAGAACTGGCTGTAATATATTTTTCTCATTTATTATATGGATTTTAGTACTGGTATCCTCACTAGTAATCCTTGATATAAGGCCTCAATTCAATTTTTAAAAATATATAGCCAAAGTGTTTTTTATTAACAATTTTTACCTAAATTTTTATTATTATTTTACAAAAAGAAATCTCATTTATATTTTCCCAACACTTTTAGGATTATTCATGCTCTATTTAATATTCCTATCTAAACAAAACCTGTATTTCTTTTATCTTCCCTGGCCTGGGGAATCTAACCTTTTTTGAACAACTTTGGTGGCGTGCAGCACCTCGGTACTTTGCTATAGTGTATTGCGGTTTGTCTGCTTGTTACATTAATATTTGGGCTCGTGAATCATACACTTTGGTTAGCAGCCCGCAAAACTATATTCTCTCTTTTTCTCATTTATTCTTTTGTCTGATGATGGTAACAACGCTGTTACCGAAACGTTACACACTATTAATTTATTTGGATTTAGTCTTATTACCTTGTAGGTGTCATCTATTTATACTAAATGTAACATAGTACGAAATAGAGTATTATTTAAGTAAAAATAGATGATGCGTGTTTTTTGCCTTATTCATGCCTAACTACTTTTGTATGAATTGTTTGTGGAAGAGATTTGCTCGATGTAAATATTTATATTGAAATTAGAGCAATCCATAGATAAATCTTTGATTAAAAAGGCATATATTGGATCAGAATATCATTTATTTTACCAATATTTCAGTTGGCTGAACGCCAACCTTTATCAAGGTGCATAATTATTAAGGTACATAATATAATTATGCACCCTTATCCCAGTACAATATCACATTTGTACTATGTTTTCACTTTATCAAGGTGTTATAACATTTCAAAGTGTGTCAACAACAAACTCAGCGCCACATAACGTCAACAGCATTAAGTTTTTAAAAGTATTTTGTTATATTCAATGAGAGAAAAAAATTGTTATATATATTTATATTATTGCCAAGAATATTGTAAAATATAGGTGTGTGGCTCTGAGTTCGTTGTTGACACACTTTAAAATGTTATAACACCTTGATAAAGGTTGGCGTTCAGCCAACTGAAATATTGGTAAAATAAATGATATTTTGATCCAATATATGCCTTTGTAATTAAATATTTATATGTAATTCTACTGTGCTCAGATGTCCAGTTTTATTAAATACCATAAACAAGATTTAATGTCGGTTATCTAAGCAGAATGATCCAATACAGTATTAGAGCTCATTCAAAAGAAATGCTAATTCTATCAGATTATTCAAAAACCTATCAATGTATAATAACGTAAAAGTATATGTAATCATTTAACGAATTATCCTCAAAAATGAGAATTTCTGTCATAATTATAATTAGAAAAGCCGAGAGAGAGAGAGAAAAGATATATTACGCCATTTAATAAAAACTGCCTCAAAGTTTTCTACTTGAAAACCTACGAGAAAAATTTCACGAAAAGCTTGATAAATTACGTTTTTTTTTTTACAACTTTCTCAAAATACCTCTCTAGTAAGTTGCGATACAATAAATAATTGTTCTTTTAAAAGGAAGGTTGATTGATTAGGTGTTTTATTTTCTCTTTAAACGGATGCTATGTTTATTTCGGATGTTTTACACCTTTAAGATTACATTTGGTTTGAATTGAGATATTTTGATAACTATGTAAAACAGTTAAGGCACTGACTGTGATTATGACTGGATTATTTTATGATTCTAATTGTCACAAATATAGATTATACAGTTACGAACGTCTTTCCTAATCAATCAGCCGACTCTGTCACCGTTTGATTTTATTGGTTGGCTACGGTCACGCCACCTTTGCCCCCCCCCCCCCCCCCCCCCGCCGGCGGCGCGCGCCCGTTGGCTGCCGGCGAGCACGTGACTTCCCTGTGCGCGCGCATGGCGGGCGGTAGGCTATAGTTATTAACTAACATATGCAATTAATTAAGGCGCCAATTTAGAATTGTAACAAATAGTATTTGAATCAAAACATTCAATCGGGTAAAACACGGGCGTTGCCCGGGTCATTCGGCTAGTACATAATATAGGCTATAGTAGAGGTCGGCAACCTTTTGAGTCGGAAGAGTTAAAAATGATAATTTACAAAATTTCAAAGTTCTTAAAGAGCCACAAAATCTTTTTTGCCAACAATAAATAGAGAGAGATTGAAACTACTTTATTTCAATGTCCATATAAGATTATATAAGGTTAAATACAGAATACATATGATTATATAATGATGAAAATAGGAATAAATAGATATAAATAGAATGAATAGAGAGAGAGAGATTACTTGCATAGATAAAGTTTTTATTTATGCAAGTACTACATGCAGCTTCCAAAGAGCCGCATGTGATTCGCGAGTCGCAGGTTACCCGACTCTTGGTCTATGGTAATCATACCGATTAGGGATTTGAGACTGTCTTTTATTGTAAGTGTACCACATGTCTACATATGTAGAAAACGGTACAAATTTGGCGTCTACAAAGTAAGTTCCGTTTAGTTGCATGCACTTACTTGTAAGGTTGGACATGTGTAAGATTCGGGGGCCATTAGAGCAGAAAAAATGCTAATCACGGGATACGAATCCCGGTTTGTCAAACATCGACGGTGACAAATGACAATTAAAACGAATTTATTGACAACTCATTCAATATTTACAAAATGAGGAAGAGATCACAAAAATAATTATAGAAAATAAAAAGATAGCGAAAAGCGTGTTCGAACCAGGGACATTAGGTTCTATAGTCTAAAGCTTTCGCAGCTAGGCTATTTTACCTTTTTATATAGTAACTTAAAGAAGAATTAATATTTACAAATTTAAATTTTCAGTCGGGGATTCTTCCCTACATAGACGGTGTGTCTCACATCTCCACCCAAACCCCAATTTTACATTATTAAGGAATTCAAACTATATTCTTCACTTCGGTCGCTTGACTGAGCTAAATTTCTCTTCTGTATTCTTTACTCTTTTACAAAATACACAGTTTATTGATTGAAGAATTTTGTAAGGATACTTTCTTAATATGAATAAAATATGAAAATTAAATTACGGTAGAACTTTGATATAAAGATCCCGCGTATAACACTATCATGTGACCGGAATATAGAGCAATCCATGTGAAATCCATTAATTTAGTGATAAGCCTATTGTAAGAATTAAATATTTTAATAATATCCTTCGATATTTCGACACAAAGCTGTGCTCTCCCATCTTCTAGGAGTACTCCTGGTTTTGCACACCAACATACACACATTTTGTGAAAAATAGGCAGACATTTTGTATTTTTAATTATAATTATCATATCTTCAAAATATATACATTTTTATAAAACTTATTAACTTTTCGAAAAAAAATTAAAGAAATACTTCTATTTTATTGCATGCGAGGGATACCACAAAAAATGAAGTGGCTTCGCGCATGCGCTGCGTTCTACCGCCACTAGCTCCAGATGATGCTAGTATTCAGGCGGGATCTAATGAGTGGAAACTGTGTGAAGGGAACATAGAAAATGATGAAGACCATTATGGTGGTATGAGCTGATTGGATCTACAGCCATAGGTAGATAAACTGTTCCGCTGCAATCTCATCAATTAACGAACTAATTAAAGTTTACCGTTGTACTGGAATGGTATCTTCCGGATCATTGCCTTCAGATCATGTTAACCTATGGCTTCTAGGTATACACATTAAATCACAGTACAAGGTTGTCCCAAAAGGTTCGTAAACACTTAAAAAAATTGAAATAACCAATATTATTCGCTGTTATGTATAATGTCTTTGTATTATGTATTATTATGTATTCGCCGTATTAATATTATTCGCCAAGTAATAAGAAAACCAAAGTTTTAAGAAAAAACACGAAATTTTGGGACAACCTTATATTATATCGGGGGAGAATACCTATGTCTCTATTTCTCCTCAATTATCCATAGATTGGAGGCTGCTGGGAGTATTCCTGTTCTTCTATGACTAGTCTTAGGATGTTCAACGGAAATTATCCATGAATTTCATTATCGGCCGTTCTCCTTATGATCTTCCTCACATATCTACATATTTCATTATTGAAATTTGGACGCGAATGTTTCTATCACATATATTTCAAACTTCTATTGTCCATACGTCGACTTCTACTGTCCATTACATGGCAATTTAGAAACGTATGCATTAATTTTCATTTTAAAATTTGTCAAACTCCTTGAGTGTGTGCAATTTGTATTTATTTCAATAAAAGGTTTTTCTTTAGGACTTTTGACTATAAACCTACATTTATATTTCAAAGGACATCTCGGCCATAGATGAAAATATTTATATCAAAACTGGGCAACTCTGTGCTTCACTTCCATCAATAATTGACAATATGACCCAGAATAAGTATATTGCTACGGCGTTTTATGGTTTCCACAAGTCCATATCTCAGAAGAAGGCCAAGTGACACTCACTCCTCACTTTCTTACTGCTACTCTTTTTGTGTTGTTTTTCTTGCTTCCCTCTTTCTCTTTCTTGTTTTTTTTCTTTTTCCTCTGTATATATCGTTATTTCCTTTGTCTCACTGCTTTGTTCTTATGCATACCTCTGGTGAATCCTGTATAGGGTCAGTGACCCTGAATAAAGGCTTTTTTTGTTGTTGTTGTTGAAAATCTTTATATGTGTGAAAATAGAAGATTTACATCTGGATGTCGAGGTGCCTATCCTTTCAAATATACACTCATAGACAGAACTTAAGAATGTGGGAAGTATTTGATGTCACCGGACCTTTTTTTTTTTTTTTAAAGAAGAAAGAGGTAATTCTGTTCTCACTTGTTTATCTCGTGTGTTTTCAATAAAGGTCACTGTAATATCTTTCAGAGTTATTGTCTGAATCCCGATATACACATGCTAAAAGGTACAACTTCCTTAGGTTTTTTCCATGAGTATATATATAAATGCAAGCCATAAATTTTCAATGTAAAAAACTACAATCCAACATAATTTATCGCGTTAAAAGCTTGAAGAATTTACATGCGATTTTATTAAGATTGAAAGAAATGTTAACACCCATTACACTTTAATGGGATAACAATAAACCAATTTGAAAATTTCTACATGGTAAAAGTGGGCGTAAAAGTAATATGTGAAAATATTCCAAAGTTTGGATTATAGAATCTCTCTCTCTCTCTCTAAATGAGAAACTTATCAATCTTTTATTTTGATCAACGATTTTTCGGCGAACCTATTGCCGCCATTTTCAAAGAGAGAGAGAGAGAGTAAAAAAAACTTCAATAATTAAAAATAAAAGTCAGGAAAAAATATAGCTACATCAACCAATTATCTATACAGTTAAACCTCTCTATAGCGACCCCTTTTGGAACTCACCAAAATATGGTGCTATAGAGAGGGGGTGCTATAGACAGGTCACTTTCAATGTATTTATCATTATTTTAAAAAATGTTTATTCAAATTTTCTTTAAATGTTATATAACCTTATATTAAGGATATAACAACGAAATTTCAATCTCAATCTCTCTCTCTTTGTCTTGAGGTAGGTAACACCAGCCATCACATCGACCTGACCTCTCTGTGGGAAAGAACTCTCGCAGTCCATCGGTGGCGGAGACTTTCCCGCGGTTGGCGACACTAATGAAGCCTTGTATATTTATATATTTATATTAAAAATAAAAAGGCATATCCTGACCAGGAACACATGTGCTTTTCATAAGACAGAGCGCCATCTGGTGGAACAGAAATCAACTAAACATTGATTTAACCTGTTCCCTGATTCACCGATTGAATGGATAGTTGATTTCTGTTCCAACAGATGACGCTCTGCCTTCTGAAAAGCACATGTGCTCCTGGTCAGGATATGCCTTTTTTATTTTTTAATATCAACACCTGACCTTTTTATTATTTTTTTTTTCTATTGTTTTTTCATTTACATGTATATTTATCAATTATTTGTATATATTTGCATCAATTTATTAATCATTATTTAATCCTATTCATTCAATTCTGTATTCAACCTTATATAACCTTATATGGACATTGTAATAAACCAGTTCCAATCTCTGTCTGTGGGTGTAATGTATTTAGACAACTCAATAAATACAGTTAATACAGTTCTGACTAGAGAGTGTTCTAGCGTGCAGCGGAATCGTGGAACAAGTCAAAACGAAAGTAAAGGTGTCGTTACCAAGGGAACACCCAAATAGAAACATATTGCTAGAAGGAGAGATTTACAGAACTGGCTTAGGTCGGAGCTCTTCCTTGATGGGTTTATCACTTCTCTCGTGTTACCTCAGTTTGACGGTACCTGAATGTTACATAATCAGCGTGTTTTCACACTCCCCCTATCGCCCATTATGCTTGTAGCGTATCATAACAACTCCCTACTTCATTTTATCATTTAGCTATTTGAAGTATAAATCCATATATATATTAAATAATAAAAAGGCATATATATATATTGGATTGAATAAAATATTTATTTGCCAATATTTCGTTTGGCTGAATGCAAACCTTTATCAAGGCATTACATTTTTGTATATTTTGTAGTTTATACAAAAATGTAATGCCTTGATAAAGTTTGGCGTTCAGCCAACCGAAATATTGGCAATATTTTATTCAATCCAATATATGTCTTTTTATTATCTAATTATTTAATTATGGATTGCTCTATTATCAAGAAAAATATATATAACTATATAAAATGATAGGGACACTCTCCCGTCAAAATAGACGTCAAAACTAGACGACATCTATTGACCGTCGCCACAAACTGGCGGTCTCGGGTCGGTGACAAAGCCACAACACCAGTAGTTTGCGGCCACGGTCAATATATGGCGTCTAGTTTTGACGTTTATTTTGACATCAGAGTCGCCCTATGGTTTTATAGATCAATTTACTTCCGGGCAAAATTTCCATCTATATAACTACATATATATAAAAAGGAGACATTTCCTGACCGCTCGCATGAGCATTTTAAATGGCAGAGCGCCATCTAGTGGAACAAAAATTAACTAAACGTTGATTTAATTTGTTCCGTGATATCTCTGGCCAACACAATTTCTTAATTAATTAGGAAATTGAGTTGGACAAATATCTCACATAACAAGTTCAATTTTCTAGTTCCTTAAGTTTTGTCCATGAGTGTATATATGTCTGATATTTTTTACCTATACCTTGTATTACATATAAGTATTTATGTAAATAGGTTTATATTACGATGCACTAGCGCGCCATCTGTTAGACCCTTCCAAGAGTCTAACATCAGTATCACTATAAAAGGAAGATAGAAAAATGCAATATAACAGCGGTATGGTAGATTAAACTGGTGAAAACGCTGGGAAGGTTCACCACTGCTAAGCCAGGCCTTCCCATTAATTTTTCCATTGCAGTAAGGGCAGTAGAAATTCGTTTAATTTCAAAAAAAAAAAATTCACACGCGTCTAAAATAGTTACTAAATAGGTTTATACCTTAATATAGCTCGATAGATTGCTGTTTATAGGTATTGGAGTTATTTTATCACATAGACTCTTTGGTTGCATTAATGTAAATAATTATCTAAATACCGTTTACCTAGTACAAAGCAAATAAGGTATATGATAGTAGAAAAGAGTAATAAATGTGAAAACCTTTTAATATAATAATTTATTCGTTAAACATTCAATATATAGACGTCGTTGCAAGAAGCAACATATTGAAGAAAATGTTGGTTTTTAGGTATACTTAGGGAATTCACCTTAAATTGGAAAATAAACAAACAGTATATCCTTTTATCAATCGCATTGCCAAACAAAGTAAAGAACATTAAAGAAGTAATACAAGTTCGAAAATATATAATAAAAGATTAAAAAAAAACGTCTAACTTCCAACATGGAAAGGTAATATAAGAAAGGGAGATAATGGATAAAATGATTATTGTATAAAGAGATATCCTCTTAGTATACTTTCTTTAAAAAAGGAGAAGAATCAAATCTTCTATCTGTTTGTCAAGTTCAAATCAAACAAGGTAAATGGCCTTTACAAAGAAGATAAAAGTGAAAACTAATAGAAGATTTCACTCATCCAAAAGCCCTAATAGTAAGAATTCATATAAAAAAGAAAAAATATGGAAGAAAATGCTGTTTTCTAATTATTTTCAAATTATTTAAACTGTGATATTATAACACTATGCGGCGCTGAGTTTGTTTATACAAAAATGTAATGTCTTGATAAAGGTTTGACGTTCAGCCAACCGAAATATTGGCAAATAAATCTTTTATTCAATCCAATATATACCTTTTTTATTATCTAATATATGGAAATGATATTCTGTTTTAAAATAGAAATGAAACCAAACTTTTATGTTTTTAACAAGTACTAAGCAGAAAAAGCTGGCATTAAAGAAGTGATGAAGTGAAAAATCTATAATGAAATATACTTCACCCGTCAATTCTCCAAATTTAAGAGGTTATATAAGGAGAGATATTGAAGAAATGAGAGTAATAATTAGTCTTTTTGTATGCTCTATTTAAAACTAATATTAATCAAATATATAATTGACAAAATAGCATATATAGAAATAAGGTATAGGTAATAAAGAACCCAAACATTCCTGTATAAAGTGAGACCAAAACAAAAGTTATATAGACTCAAGTTTGCTTAGACAATGCGATATATGTCAGATGTAGTAGGTAATAGTTATGTGTATTAATTAGTTAAACTATTAAATATTAAAAAACGAAGTCCCTCACCTGGAGGCGAACTAAAGCAGCCGATTGTAATCCGCGATAGGAAAGGTGTGGGGAGCGCCCCTGGCGGCGACACACTTGGCCCTGTGGCGTCTTGTCAACACGGTGTCTTTTTATGGACCAACAACTTTATATGCATTTCTCACTCTCTAATGCCCCTCAATTCTCCCTATTTCGATTGCATTAAATTATTGAATTATATTTAAAATACAACACTGATATATGTCTCTATTAATTACTACAGATAACTTCATTAAATCAACGTCCATCATTGCTTAAAATACTGTAAATAACTACCTTGTGATTTCTTCTATCTGTTTATGTTGTTGCTTATTTGTTTAATGGATATGTTTATTCAAAGCTCTTTTTCTTAATTGTGAATTTTCTTTTTGATAATTCTGTTACCTACTCTACTACAATTATTGTAAATAGTTTCACGTGTAATTATCCAGATCGGATATAGCATTTCTTGTTTGCAACTGGTAATAATATAGGTCTCTATTCATGATGTGAAATTGTGAAAAATGTTTTAAAATTACTAAATATTTTCTCACAATGAGTTTATTTTTTTCAAAACGCTAGCTTTCAAGCGATAATCGCTCTTTAAATTTCAGTTGTAAATATCCACGCTGTGCGCGTATGTTTTTGTAAATATTTCTTGTAAGATATAGTCGATGTTTTATTAAGCCCGTTGAAGAACGATTATCACTTGAAAGCTAGCGTTTTGTAATAAAAAGAAACTCATTGTGAAAAAATATTTTGTAATTTTAAAACTGATATATGTGCTGAAGTTGAGGATAAATATTATTTTATTGATTTATTAATAATAATTTAAAAAAAAAAGTATGATTCTTTGGAAATTCACAGAGGTATTATCAAGTGAATTTGCATATCTATTTACATATTGAGTTACGAATATATAATTTTTTGTTTTGAAAATAGAGCAATCCATAAATAAATCTTTAAATTAAAAAAGGCATATATTGGATCAAAATAT
The DNA here is from genome assembly GCA_030710605.1 of Cordylochernes scorpioides. NCBI lineage: Eukaryota > Metazoa > Arthropoda > Arachnida > Pseudoscorpiones > Chernetidae > Cordylochernes > Cordylochernes scorpioides. The sequence goes on along the minus strand of CP092883.1, from coordinate 17,193,924 downwards.
CATTTATTTTACCAATATTTCAGTTGGCTGAACGATAAATTGATAACGGTTGGCGTTCAACCAACTAATATATTAGTAAAATAAATTATATTTTGATCCAATATATGCCTTTTTTATTTATATAATATGTAAATAAGAGGAAAAAATCTCTAAAAACAGGCTTTGCTAATTATTAAAACGTTTATGATGGGTTTTATACAAATCATTATTTATTTAAACAAAATTTGATTTATATTGTTTTAAATCGTAAATATATTATATTTATATATCGTTTTTATTTACATATTAGTAGTTCAATATGTAAATAGCTATGCAAATTTACTTTAAAATATATTTCTAATTTTCTTAATAATAATTTTATGTTTTTATATATGGTTTATTCCTGAACGTTTTCCCACTCTAGTTTGTATAGATCTAAATGCAATGAGGCACGGAAAATGCATATATTTATGATTGGTTCATGAAGCGTGAACCCTCACAGCGGGTTATCCTGTTTAATCTCCAGACCTCTATGCTATTAACCTGTGTGGTTGACTTAGTGGACATTTATTAAGGAACATGGAATATTTAAGTAAACTATAGACTTAAGCTTTTAGAGCTAAGGCGACTATGGTGATAATTTTAACCACTATTGGAGAGAGTTGTTTGAGGTAAGGTATGTAGTTGTGTGTGTGTGTGTGTGTGTGTGCTATAAAGAATTTCTAACATAACTTTTAAAATATTTAACAATTTGTAAACATCATTGGATAATTGAGTTATCAGTTGGGTATAAAGCAAGTGTTTAAAATAGTAATGAAAATTAAGGAGAAAATATTTTTATTCAGATAAACGTGTGACAAGCTTTCGGGCAGTCACACCCTTCAACAGGACCTGTTGAAGGGCGTGACTGCCCGAAAGCTTGTCACACGTTTATCTGAATAAAAATATTTTCTCCTTAATTTTCATTACTATTTTAAATACTCAATGGTGAAAGTTTTCATGTAGTTCTGATAAAGCAAGTGTATTATGATCATTAGCGCGCCATCTGTTATGAAAATTCGAAACTATTATAGACGGGTATGATTCTTTTGAAAATGCAATATAACAGCGGTATGGTAGATTAAACTGGCGAAACCACTGGGAGGGTTCACCACTGATAATCCAGGCCCTCCCATTAATTTTTTCCATTGCAGTAAGTGCAGTAGATATTGTTTTATTTTTAAAAGAACCATACGTGCCTATAATAGTTTCTAATTTTCATAAAGCAAGTGTACAATGTTTGCTAGGTGATCTAATGATAAAAATGATCGGCGGTAGTGCCTGGCTCATCAATGGCACTTCATCGGTGACAATTCAATATTCGGATCGTCACACTCTTAAAATTATTAGAACCTTATTTTAGACGATTTGTTAAAATATTCTTTATTAAGATATTAATCGAATAAATTGATCTTTGCTTTTACGAGCGAGTGATAAGATCTCTAAATCGTGGTTGATGTTTCGTGATATTTCAAGAAAGGGATATAGGCTAACTTCGGAATATAAAATCAATAGATAGTTGATAATTGATTTTCAGATAGATGGCAGAAAGCAATCCCTGATCACACACCCTGATCCTGGAAATTTGCAAGTACAAAATTCGAACTGTATTATATATATATAGATGGAAAACTTTCCGGGAGGAAATTGATCCATAGAAGCATAGGGCGCCCCTCCCATCAAAATAAACGCCAAAACCTGACGCCATCTATTGACCGTCGCTGCAAACTAGCTGCCTCGGGTCGATGACAAAGCCACAACACCAGCTTTGGCAAACTGAGAAGCGTCCATCTAGAGACTATGGTTTCGGGCTAATGGCCCTCGTCAGTCTAGGGCGGACTTTATTCCATGAGATCCACACGGGATCTCTCGGTGGCTTTGTCACCGACCCGAGACCGCTAGTTGCGGCGACGGTCAATAGATGGCGTCAGGTTTTGAAGTTTATCTTGACGGGAGAGGCGCCCTATGCTTCTCTCTCTCTCTATATATATATAAGCTATTATTCTGTTCATAAAATTATAAATATTCTGCTTCAAAGCTCCTTCCATATCGGAGCTGTGACCCACGGTTTACAAATCTTATTACTAATAGCATGGATCTGATGTGTTTCTGACAAGGATTCCCTCGGAGTCTTGGAAATTCGTTCCTAGTAACTTTAACGTCATTTTTATTGATGTGTGAAGAAGGGCTTTGCCATCGTATCGTCTATAAGGACATCGTCTTCTTGGAAATAAGTATTGGCTTTGACACGGTGGTCAGGAAAAATGTAGTCCACAGCATTCTTGGCATTAAAGTCTGCTCGGGGATTACCATTTTGTATTTCCCAATCTATTCAGCATCTTCACCAAAATGTCACAGCGACATTAATACATTTGACATGTGATGTACTTAAGCAAAAGGCGGTCACTAAATACCTGCCATGATTACCATGGCCTATCATGCATGTACCCTTGGGGTAAGTAACAAAAAAAAAACGTAATTCAATAAAGAACATTGGTTCTGAGGACTTTCTTTTTATTTAAACGCCTGATAAATGATATAGTTGAAATATTTGAAAAAGGAAGAATAAATAAAATTAAGGTAAAGAGTTTCTTTTAATTTTGATTTTGCAAGCTTTCGAGCGAAATTTCTGATCTTCAACACAGGCGAATACAATCTTTATACAAATATAATTGAAAAATGTGTTATTGGCATGTGTTCTCGTCTTTATATCATCTTTATATTGTACATAGAAATATTCGCCTGTTGAAGAGCAGAAACTTTGCTCGAAAGCTTGCATCGTAACATATATATGCTATGGGGAATAGTTTCTCTACGGTTCTTAATCTCAAATATTAATATTGAAATAATATCACACACAACAAAACAACACACAACACATGCCATTATTGGGTGAGATTACACATTTCAGTGGATAATCGGCGATTGTATTATTCCGCGCTAGGTCTACTCGCAGTTAACAAAAATAGCTCTATTTCTCTTCTTCTTTCTTATGTCCAATCAACAATTATATCAGGGCATCAAATCTGTAGAGCTTTAGAATTTTGATCGTGTCTGCTGGAGATAAGTAGAGCTCATCAATGGATAAGCTAATGCATTCAAATGCAGATCAGCCTAACCTAAATTAACTAAGCCTAACTTACACTAACCAAACCTAAGCTAACGTATTGATATACTGGGAGGTACCTTGCTACCAGTAGTCCGCAGAAATAAGCATCTCACCCATTATTATAGATTGGCTTATGAACAATCAGATATAGAAACACGTTAACCATAAAAAAAAATAGCGTTTTAAGCTTTCTTCTTTGAAAATAGTGAGATCCATCGAAAGATCGGGCAATATATTTCTAAATTTGAAAAAGTAAAAATAAATACAGGTAAAAAATTTATTTTTATTTTGGTTGTGTAAGCTTTCGATCAAATATACTGTTCTTCAACGGGCTGATACTATATGTACAATCTATAAATAATATTTATACAGAATAATTGAAAAACTTTTGTTATTGGCATGTGCGGGCGTGCATTAGACAGTTTCCGGCTAAAGTAATAGATATTATACTGGGATGTAATATATATATACAAACAAATAATTATTGATATTTAGATTATTATTTGTTTGTATATATATTACATCCCAGTATAATATCTATTACTTTAGCTGTGAGCAATCTGATGCACGCCCACACATACCAATAACAAAAGTTTTCAATTATTTTGTATAAAGATTATTTAAAGATTGTACATAAAGTATCAGCCCGTTGAAGAGCGGTGTATTTGCTCGAAAGCTTACAAAATCAAAATTAAAAGAAACATTTTACCTGTTATTTATTTTTACTTTTTCAAATAATTTTTGGGTAACTCATGCTCACACTAAATGAATACTTAGATATAGAAACATGTTAACCCCAATATTTGAGCGTATTAAGCTTTCTTCTTTGAAATAGCAATAGTAGAGTCCGCCGAAATATCGGGTAATAAATTCCGAAATGGTTGACGTGTTTCCATCTTAAATGGAATGAAATATAATAGTCACTCCATATATATAGGCCTCAGTAAAACTTCTAAAATAGAATTTGTCAGACATTGATCACAAACCTCTCTTTTCAAAGTAGGAAAAAAAGTTAATTTTCTCGAAGTCTATTTTTTACCTCCCCGACTGAAATATGAAACAATACGCTCCCAATTTGTGGGACTCTTCAAGCCCGACAGACAATTAAGCAATTAAGAAACACCAGGAAGAACTTTTTCACTAATTAATCAGACCCCTTGTTAATTTAGTTGCCAATTTTTGCCTTTTCTTCATATTTTTAGTATATTCTTTCTTTTTATATTAATTTTTGTCGGTAGATTTCTTAAATAGTCGTCATTTGAGAAAGAGAAAATCAAGTTACAATTGAATTGAAAAACAAAAACACTCTTTTTTATTTATTAATAAAATAAGGAATGTTACAGAACAAAATATGAAAATTGCAAAATAACATAGACGCGTATGATTCTTTTAAAAATTAAACAATTTCTACTGTCCTTACTGCAATGAAAAAATTAATGAGAGGGCCTGGCTCATCAGTGGTGAACCCTCTCAGCGGTTTCGTCAGTTTAATCTACCATGGTAGATGAGCGAGACCCTCCCATTAATTTTATCATTGCAGTAAGGGCAGTAGAAATTGTTTAATTTTTAAAAGAATCATACGCGTCTATAATAGTTTCGAATTTTCATAACAGATGGCGCGCTAATGCATCATAATATAAAAGTTATCATTATTTATCCATATGTATTCAATTTTATATTTAACCTTATATAATATTATATGGACATTGAAATAAAGTAGTTTCAAACTCAATCTCCCAAATTTAAAATGATTTTGATGGAGAAAAGTGCTTTGATTTGCAAAAATCCAATTTTACCTTGGATAAACAGTATTTTAATCTCATCGCCTTTTTTATACGTACATACTTCTGGAAAAGATCTATTTTCTCATCTTCATTGTTGTGTTTGTATGTTGGGAGATTACAAAAGATTCTAAATATAACCATTCAGTCTTTAATGGAATATCTGTATAGTGGCATTTTCAAATTTTGGAAGACGGTTGAAGAGAAAAGGAAGCTAGATACATAATTTAATTGATGTAAATAATTATATGTAAATAATCTTTGTCAGGATTAGAATGACGAATCCTGTATGGGACTTTGATTCCAGTAAAAGGCTTGTTGCTGCTGTTGTATATAGTCACAGTGTAGAAAATACTACACTATACCTACTACATATAGGTTTCTCTCTGTATTCTTAGTTCTCTTCTCTTCTATTACTCTGTAAACTGGCGAATCCTGTATAGGACGAGGGGTCCTCAATAAAGGTTTTTGTTGTTGTTGTTGTATAGTGGCATTTTACTATTTCAAAATGGAAGATTTCAATGTTTTGATATTGTCGCGGAGATAAATAAAGCAAGAGCAAATTTGGGGATAATTAATTTATTATAAAGGGTATTTACCTTTTAGTTCTCCAATAAATTATATACAAGAGGTATTTATAGGGAGAACAACTTATCCCAAGGTAAAAATAACAAGAGTGGTCAGCCACCGTCCCGTTTCCTTATTTGCAGATAAGATTCCGAGAACCCCTCACACCTGTGGTCCCCGCCGGAGTCCAGTGATAATTGACAGGTGTTCCATGGAGCTTCTTGTGACCGGATTTGCAAAGCTACTTGACAATATATTTGATAAATGTGTAAATGTTATAAGGATAAATTGGGTTTATTAAAAGAAGGAATCGCTTTTAGGAAACTGATTCTTAATCTTTAAATTCTGTAATGGTCTTCTTCTTCTTCTTCTTCCTTATCTCAATTCAATCATATTAGGGTGTCAAGTTTTTAGAGCTTGAGACTTTGATGGTTGAGATTTGACAACCATCATGATTGGGTGAAGTAGAATGCGTCTGCCTTTGTCATTAAGACTGGGAGCACTAGTGTGATGGTAAATGTAGTGGGGGTGTAAACACCTTTTTATAGGTTCAATTATTCTTAAAATATGCGTCAGGCAAATGCTCTATTACAGGAATCGACAAACTTTTGAGTCGGAAGAATCAAAATTTACAATTTAAAAAATTTCAAAGTTTTTAAAGAGCCACAATTTTTTTTCTTTGCCAACAATATATATAAATAGTACTCACATAAATAAATATTTACGTATGGAACTATATAAAGAGCTTCACATCCAAAGAACCGTATGTAGCTCGTGAGCCGCAGTTTGCCGACCTCTGCTCTATTAAGATTTATATATAGGGGAAGACAAAACTTAAGGAAGTATGATGTCACCGCTTTCTCTTCTTTCTTTCTTTTTTTTTTTTTGAAGGAGACAGAGGCAATTTTTGGTTCACACTCGGTTATCTCGTGTATCTTCAATAAAGATCACTGTAATATCTTTCAGAGTTATTGTTTGAATCACGATATACATGCTAAAAGGTACAACTTCCTTAATTTTGTCTCCATGAGTGTATATTGGTTATCTCGTGTGTCTTCAATAAAGGTCACTGTAATATCTTTCATAGTTATTATCTAAATCCCGATAAACATGCTAAAAGGTACAACTTCCTTAAGTTTTGTCCATGAGTGTATACACACTTGGTTATCTCGTGTGTCTTCAATAAAGGTCACTGTAATATCTTTCAGAGTTATTGTCCCGATATACATATTAAAAGGTACAACTTCCTTAAGATTTGTCCATGAGTGTATATTGGTTATCTCGTGTGTCTTCAATAAAGGTCACTGTAATATCTTTCATAGTTATTATCTAAATCCCGATAAACATGCTAAAAGGTACAACTTCCTTAAGTTTTGTCCATGAGTGTATACACACTTGGTTATCTCGTGTGTCTTCAATAAAGGTCACTGTAATATCTTTCAGAGTTATTGTCCCGATATACATATTAAAAGGTACAACTTCCTTAAGATTTGTCCATGAGTGTATATTGGTTATCTCGTGTGTCTTCAATAAAGGTCACTGTAATATCTTTCAGAGTTATTGTCCCGATATACATATTAAAAGGTACAACTTCCTTAAGATTTGTCCACGAGTGTATATTGGTTATCTCGTGTGTCTTCAATAAAGGTCACTGTAATATCTTTCAGAATTATTGTCCCGATATACATATTAAAAGGTACAACTTCCTTAAGATTTGTCCATGAGTGTATATTGGTTATCTCGTGTGTCTTCAATAAAAGTCACTGTAATATCTTTCAGAGTTATTGTCTGAATCTCGATATACATGCTAAAAGGTACAACTTCCTTAAGTTTTTTCCATGAATGTTTATTGGTTATCTCGTGTGTTTTAAATAAAGGTCACTGTAATATCTTTCAGAGGTATTAAATATAAAAGAGAACTATTTTCAAAACTCTAACTTATTGAGGATATGTGATACTATTTTTGTTTATGTAAAATGATAACGTTGTTGTATTTTGACAAAGGCTGGCGTTCAGTCAACAGAACTACTGATAATTTAATATGTTTCAATCCAATATATACCTTTTTGTTATCTAAATATTTAATTAAGGATTTATTTTTTCAAGAAAAGATATACGCATCATTTTTAATAACTTGATACTATATTTAGCTATAAATATGATCTAAAGTGGGAACGAAGTCAGATAAAAATAGCATCTGTATTGGAAGATAAAAATACACTCAAATCACCGAATGTGCCAGAATTTAGAGAGTTTTTTAACTCTGAAATCAATTTCTTCCATTTATTTTGATCGCACGTGGGAAAAGACAAACAAATGATAAAAATAAAAGCAATAGATAGGACCAAATAGAGTTCGATTAATTTGGTATCTTTTGACCACAAGATCCCTAAGTGGTCTCGACCAATTGGAGACGAGAGAATGTTAAGCCAGCCAATGATCTATAATGATATCATCGTAGATGACGTCATCCAATGATAGCTAATAATTTTATTGATGTACGACCATTTAATGGCGTTCCATCATCTCTCTTTTTGGTGATTTTGTCTCTTTTTCCCCATATTTATTTATTTGTAGATTTGTTAATAAACTTTGGAGCATTCATTTATTGTAGAGAGGTTGGACTAAGACAGTGTGTGTGATTCAAATTTCGATTTTAAATTTTAAATTAAACAAGAATCACTTCGACTTTACTAAGAGAAAGTCACATTCAAATAATTAAAAAAGAAGATGTAATTTGTAAATTATGCAAAACTGAAAGCATATGGAACGCTTCACGATTTTGCGTGTCATCCTTGCGCAGGGGCATGACCCACTACATCTCTGAATACACTATTGTTAACGAGGAATGGAATAAGATCTTAAAGAACATTATCCAAGTCTACGTGAACCCAGTTCAGCTAATCAGAATAATGTCCGAGAAAAAATATATAGCGATAGAATTGTTTAACTTTCATAAAGCGTTAGAGAACAAGGTAATCTCTAAGAACTAAAATTACAGAACAATTTCCATCCATAGTTAATTTGTATAGTTATGTTGAATACTTTGATTTCCTTTTAATTTTCCCATCTTTCCTCCATGAAAATGATGTATGGCGAGTCCTTACAGGATAGAAATGTCCTAATAAAGCTGTTGTTGTTGTAAATTTTAAATTTATATAAGTACATATATTAAAATTGATTATAAGGATCGAGAAGAGATAGATATGAAAGCAAGTTAAATAAAAGATTTTAAAAAGAAAACCTATTGAGAAAGTATTTATCTTTTATATATATATTATCGTAATAAAAATATATATTTCCATAAATATGTTATATTTAAATATTATTTTATTTAAAATTATATTTAATAGATTCAATTATCTGCTAAATCGACCGCCAGAGGTCACGCTTCCCCTATAAAAACTCATTGTTGTTGTTTCCCGTTGGCCGGCTCAAATCTTTTGTACATTATGTAAATAAGTTTTTAATATTTTATTCTTACGTCTTAAGCCAGGCATATCTTTCTCAAATTATGTTTTATATATCCCATAATATCAATTAAAGCAATTACTGATCAAAACTATTTTTAGTATATACTTTCAAGATATCAACCACGACTGCATTACCATAGCATAATCCTCAAGATAACCAAAATCAAGCATAAAATCTCTTTTTATATATATATATATATATATAAAACATATATATAATATGTTCAACGTTATATAAAGTTACATAAGTTCTTCTCTGCACGTGTCTATCACATTAGTATTCTTCCGTTATCTTTTGGCCCTATCTATATGCTAGCTCCTGTTACATATTTCAGATAGACCTGGTGGCTGTAGTTATCTTGTTAATATTCCTCTTGTTGCTTCTTTTTTGTTTGTATTTAGTAGACATGACGGTACAGTTAAATAATACAACAGGTTTATGGAGATGAGTTCTTTTCATTTTTATTAATGTAATCTCAACCTTCGGGTATCTTTGCCCATCTACAGGAATACACAGACAGGAGTACACTACGCTCACGGTAGATGGCTATGTATAGGTAGTGATAGATAGGTAGTCTACAATAAATGTGTATATAAAAGGTATATGAAGCGTATATATATATATATTATATAAAAAATATTATTTTATTTAAAATATATATCATAGATTCACACAAATATTGTTAAATCGACCGCCAGAGGTCATGCTTCCCCTATAAAAACTCGTTGTTGTTTTATCCCAATGGTCGGCTCAAAACTTTGTATATTATGTGAATAATCTTTTGTTTTCTTTGTTTACTCGCCTTAAGCCAGGCAGTACTTTTACCAAATTATGTTTATCCTAAAGCTCAATTAAAAGAATCTCATATCAAAACTATTTTCATTATTTTACTTTTCAAGATTATAGCCACGACTGCGTCACCAACATCATTTAGTACCAAAAAGAACCAGCAAATAACTCCATACCATAATCCTCAAGATAATCTCAACAATTCTAAATTCAAGCATCTAATCTCTTTTCTTTATTATATAAGATATATATATATATATATATTATATAATCTAAAAATGCAAATATTTTATTTTATTTTAAAAACATATATTTTATTTTTCATTCATTGACTGTTATACATTTTTGACCATATATTCAAAATAATAGCACTTTAATTATTGTTGTTGTAAATATGTAAAGTGAACCCTACCTTTTCTAATGAAAATCACGAATATAGAATTCATTTTCTAAATTTTATATTACTGTGATATAAATAATTTTTTATGTATATTTTTACTTCAAGAGATTCAAAATAAAAATCTGCTTGAAAGGTAAATAATAATTTTTATTTTTCCACGACTGCACCTCTTTTCAACAATCAAACACACAAAAATTTTCTAATCTATAACATATATATATATGAAAAAACAATAAAAAATAAAAGATTTTTAATATATATATGTTATATTTAATAAATAAAAGATGAATGAGATTTTCTGTTGTATTTTTGATCATTTTGATTTTGGTAATCTTGAGAATTAAGCTATGGTGGTGCAGTCGTGGTTAAAAACCTTGAAATAATAATAGTTTTGATCAGTAATTTATTTGAGTTAAAGGAATATATATAAAAAATACAATTTGATAAAAGTAATGCCTGGCTTAAGGCGAATAGAATAAGGAAAACAAAATATTATTTACATAATATTAAAAAATGGCATATCCTGACCAGGAGCACATGTGCTTTACAGAAGGCAGAGCGCCATCTGGTGGAACAGAAATCAACTAAACATTGATTTAGCCTGTTCCCTGATATTTGGCCAACCCAATTTCTTGATAAATCAAGAAAAGCCATCCACGAACGCGTTTCGCGCTTTTTGGCGCTCGTCAGCGTGGAGTAGGCTGAACCATTGCGACCAAAAAATATTTTTTTGATCCCAATGGCTTCCCGAAAAACCAAGAAATGGGTATTTAAGGCCAAACTTGCGTAAATACGCTTAGCACATTAAAAAACGAAATAAAAAAATAAAAGATAAAAAGATCAGGTGTTGAAATCAATATTAAAAAATGGCATATCCTGACCAGGAGCACATGTGCTTTACAGAAGGCAGAGCGCCATCTGGTGGAACAGAAATCAACTAAACATTGATTTAGCCTGTTCCCTGATATTTGGCCAACCCAATTTCTTGATAAATCAAGAAAAGCCATCCACGAACGCGTTTCGCGCTTTTTGGCGCTCGTCAGCGTGGAGTAGGCTGAACCATTGCGACCAAAAAATATTATTTACATAATATTAAAAAATGGCATATCCTGACCAGGAGCACATGTGCTTTACAGAAGGCAGAGCGCCACGCGTTCGTGGATGGCTTTTCTTGATTTATCAAGAAATTGGGTTGGCCAAATATCAGGGAACAGGCTAAATCAATGTTTAGTTGATTTCTGTTCCACCAGATGGCGCTCTGCCTTCTGTAAAGCACATGTGCTCCTGGTCAGGATATGCCATTTTTTAATATTGATTTCAACACCTGATCTTTTATCTTTTATTTTTTTTATTTCGTTTTTTAATGTGCTAAGCGTATTTACGCAAGTTTGGCCTTAAATACCCATTTCTTGGTTTTTCGGGAAGCCATTGGGATCAAAAAATATTTTTTGGTCGCAATGGTTCAGCCTACTCCACGCTGACGAGCGCCAAAAAGCGCGAAACGCGTTCGTGGATGGCTTTTCTTGATTTATCAAGAAATTGGGTTGGCCAAATATCAGGGAACAGGCTAAATCAATGTTTAGTTGATTTCTGTTCCACCAGATGGCGCTCTGCCTTCTGTAAAGCACATGTGCTCCTGGTCAGGATATGCCATTTTTTAATATTGATTTCAACACCTGATCTTTTTATCTTTTATTTTTTTATTTCGTTTTTTAATGTGCTAAGCGTATTTACGCAAGTTTGGCCTTAAATACCCATTTCTTGGTTTTTCAGGAAGCCATTGGGATCAAAAAAAATATTTTTTGGTCGCAATGGTTCAGCCTACTCCACGCTGACGAGCGCCAAAAAGCGCGAAACGCGTTCGTGGATGGCTTTTCTTGATTTATCAAGAAATTGGGTTGGCCAAATATCAGGGAACAGGCTAAATCAATGTTTAGTTGATTTCTGTTCCACCAGATGGCGCTCTGCCTTCTGTAAAGCACATGTGCTCCTGGTCAGGATATGCCATTTTTAATATTGATTTCAACACCTGATCTTTTTATCTTTTATTTTTTTATTTCGTTTTTTAATGTGCTAAGCGTATTTACGCAAGTTTGGCCTTAAATACCCATTTCTTGGTTTTTCGGGAAGCCATTGGGATCAAAAAAAATATTTTTTGGTCGCAATGGTTCAGCCTACTCCACGCTGACGAGCGCCAAAAAGCGCGAAACGCGTTCGTGGATGGCTTTTCTTGATTTATCAAGAAATTGGGTTGGCCAAATATCAGGGAACAGGCTAAATCAATGTTTAGTTGATTTCTGTTCCACCAGATGGCGCTCTGCCTTCTGTAAAGCACATGTGCTCCTGGTCAGGATATGCCATTTTTTAATATTGATTTCAACACCTGATCTTTTTATCTTTTATTTTTTTATTTCGTTTTTTAATGTGCTAAGCGTATTTACGCAAGTTTGGCCTTAAATACCCATTTCTTGGTTTTTCGGGAAGCCATTGGGATCAAAAAATATTTTTTGGTCGCAATGGTTCAGCCTACTCCACGCTGACGAGCGCCAAAAAGCGCGAAACGCGTTCGTGGATGGCTTTTCTTGATTTATCAAGAAATTGGGTTGGCCAAATATCAGGGAACAGGCTAAATCAATGTTTAGTTGATTTCTGTTCCACCAGATGGCGCTCTGCCTTCTGTAAAGCACATGTGCTCCTGGTCAGGATATGCCATTTTTTAATATTGATTTCAACACCTGATCTTTTTATCTTTTATTTTTTTATTTCGTTTTTTAATGTGCTAAGCGTATTTACGCAAGTTTGGCCTTAAATACCCATTTCTTGGTTTTTCGGGAAGCCATTGGGATCAAAAAATATTTTTTGGTCGCAATGGTTCAGCCTACTCCACGCTGACGAGCGCCAAAAAGCGCGAAACGCGTTCGTGGATGGCTTTTCTTGATTTATCAAGAAATTGGGTTGGCCAAATATCAGGGAACAGGCTAAATCAATGTTTAGTTGATTTCTGTTCCACCAGATGGCGCTCTGCCTTCTGTAAAGCACATGTGCTCCTGGTCAGGATATGCCATTTTTTAATATTGATTTCAACACCTGATCTTTTTATCTTTTATTTTTTTATTTCGTTTTTTAATGTGCTAAGCGTATTTACGCAAGTTTGGCCTTAAATACCCATTTCTTGGTTTTTCGGGAAGCCATTGGGATCAAAAAATATTTTTTGGTCGCAATGGTTCAGCCTACTCCACGCTGACGAGCGCCAAAAAGCGCGAAACGCGTTCGTGGATGGCTTTTCTTGATTTATCAAGAAATTGGGTTGGCCAAATATCAGGGAACAGGCTAAATCAATGTTTAGTTGATTTCTGTTCCACCAGATGGCGCTCTGCCTTCTGTAAAGCACATGTGCTCCTGGTCAGGATATGCCATTTTTTAATATTGATTTCAACACCTGATCTTTTTATCTTTTATTTTTTTATTTCGTTTTTTAATGTGCTAAGCGTATTTACGCAAGTTTGGCCTTAAATACCCATTTCTTGGTTTTTCGGGAAGCCATTGGGATCAAAAAATATTTTTTGGTCGCAATGGTTCAGCCTACTCCACGCTGACGAGCGCCAAAAAGCGCGAAACGCGTTCGTGGATGGCTTTTCTTGATTTATCAAGAAATTGGGTTGGCCAAATATCAGGGAACAGGCTAAATCAATGTTTAGTTGATTTCTGTTCCACCAGATGGCGCTCTGCCTTCTGTAAAGCACATGTGCTCCTGGTCAGGATATGCCATTTTTTAATATTGATTTCAACACCTGATCTTTTTATCTTTTATTTTTTTATTTCGTTTTTTAATGTGCTAAGCGTATTTACGCAAGTTTGGCCTTAAATACCCATTTCTTGGTTTTTCGGGAAGCCATTGGGATCAAAAAATATTTTTTGGTCGCAATGGTTCAGCCTACTCCACGCTGACGAGCGCCAAAAAGCGCGAAACGCGTTCGTGGATGGCTTTTCTTGATTTATCAAGAAATTGGGTTGGCCAAATATCAGGGAACAGGCTAAATCAATGTTTAGTTAATTTCTGTTCCACCAGATGGCGCTCTGCCTTCTGTAAAGCACATGTGCTCCTGGTCAGGATATGCCATTTTTTAATATTGATTTCAACACCTGATCTTTTTATCTTTTATTTTTTTATTTCGTTTTTTAATGTGCTAAGCGTATTTACGCAAGTTTGGCCTTAAATACCCATTTCTTGGTTTTTCGGGAAGCCATTGGGATCAAAAAATATTTTTTGGTCGCAATGGTTCAGCCTACTCCACGCTGACGAGCGCCAAAAAGCGCGAAACGCGTTCGTGGATGACTTTTCTTGATTTATCAAGAAATTAGGTTGGCCAAATATCAGGGAACAGGCTAAATCAATGTTTAGTTGATTTCTGTTCCACCAGATGGCGCTCTGCCTTCTGTAAAGCACATGTGCTCCTGGTCAGGATATGCCATTTTTTAATATTGATTTCAACACCTGATCTTTTTATCTTTTATTTTTTTATTTCGTTTTTTAATGTGCTAAGCGTATTTACGCAAGTTTGGCCTTAAATACCCATTTCTTGGTTTTTCGGGAAGCCATTGGGATCAAAAAATATTTTTTGGTCGCAATGGTTCAGCCTACTCCACGCTGACGAGCGCCAAAAAGCGCGAAACGCGTTCGTGGATGGCTTTTCTTGATTTATCAAGAAATTGGGTTGGCCAAATATCAGGGAACAGGCTAAATCAATGTTTAGTTGATTTCTGTTCCACCAGATGGCGCTCTGCCTTCTGTAAAGCACATGTGCTCCTGGTCAGGATATGCCATTTTTAATATTGATTTCAACACCTGATCTTTTTATCTTTTATTTTTTTATTTCGTTTTTTAATGTGCTAAGCGTATTTACACAAGTTTGGCCTTAAATACCCATTTCTTGGTTTTTCGGGAAGCCATTGGGATCAAAAAATATTTTTTGGTCGCAATGGTTCAGCCTACTCCACGCTGACGAGCGCCAAAAAGCGCGAAACGCGTTCGTGGATGGCTTTTCTTGATTTATCAAGAAATTGGGTTGGCCAAATATCAGAGAACAGGCTAAATCAATGTTTAGTTGATTTCTGTTCCACCAGATGGCGCTCTGCCTTCTGTAAAGCACATGTGCTCCTGGTCAGGATATGCCATTTTTAATATTGATTTCAACACCTGATCTTTTTATCTTTTATTTTTTTATTTCGTTTTTTAATGTGCTAAGCGTATTTACGCAAGTTTGGCCTTAAATACCCATTTCTTGGTTTTTCGGGAAGCCATTGGGATCAAAAAATATTTTTTGGTCGCAATGGTTCAGCCTACTCCACGCTGACGAGCGCCAAAAGCGCGAAACGCGTTCGTGGATGGCTTTTCTTGATTTATCAAGAAATTGGGTTGGCCAAATATCAGGGAACAGGCTAAATCAATGTTTAGTTGATTTCTGTTCCACCAGATGGCGCTCTGCCTTCTGTAAAGCACATGTGCTCCTGGTCAGGATATGCCATTTTTTAATATTGATTTCAACACCTGATCTTTTTATCTTTTATTTTTTTATTTCGTTTTTTAATGTGCTAAGCGTATTTACACAAGTTTGGCCTTAAATACCCATTTCTTGGTTTTTCGGGAAGCCATTGGGATCAAAAAATATTTTTTGGTCGCAATGGTTCAGCCTACTCCACGCTGACGAGCGCCAAAAGCGCGAAACGCGTTCGTGGATGGCTTTTCTTGATTTATCAAGAAATTGGGTTGGCCAAATATCAGAGAACAGGCTAAATCAATGTTTAGTTGATTTCTGTTCCACCAGATGGCGCTCTGCCTTCTGTAAAGCACATGTGCTCCTGGTCAGGATATGCCATTTTTTAATATTGATTTCAACACCTGATCTTTTTATCTTTTATTTTTTTATTTCGTTTTTTAATGTGCTAAGCGTATTTACGCAAGTTTGGCCTTAAATACCCATTTCTTGGTTTTTCGGGAAGCCATTGGGATCAAAAAATATTTTTTGGTCGCAATGGTTCAGCCTACTCCACGCTGACGAGCGCCAAAAAGCGCGAAACGCGTTCGTGGATGGCTTTTCTTGATTTATCAAGAAATTGGGTTGGCCAAATATCAGGGAACAGGCTAAATCAATGTTTAGTTGATTTCTGTTCCACCAGATGGCGCTCTGCCTTCTGTAAAGCACATGTGCTCCTGGTCAGGATATGCCATTTTTAATATTGATTTCAACACCTGATCTTTTTATCTTTTATTTTTTTATTTCGTTTTTTAATGCGCTAAGCGTATTTACACAAGTTTGGCCTTAAATACCCATTTCTTGGTTTTTCGGGAAGCCATTGGGATCAAAAAATATTTTTTGGTCGCAATGGTTCAGCCTACTCCACGCTGACGAGCGCCAAAAAGCGCGAAACGCGTTCGTGGATGGCTTTTCTTGATTTATCAAGAAATTGGGTTGGCCAAATATCAGAGAACAGGCTAAATCAATGTTTAGTTGATTTCTGTTCCACCAGATGGCGCTCTGCCTTCTGTAAAGCACATGTGCTCCTGGTCAGGATATGCCATTTTTAATATTGATTTCAACACCTGATCTTTTTATCTTTTATTTTTTTATTTCGTTTTTTAATGTGCTAAGCGTATTTACGCAAGTTTGGCCTTAAATACCCATTTCTTGGTTTTTCAGGAAGCCATTGGGATCAAAAAAAATATTTTTTGGTCGCAATGGTTCAGCCTACTCCACGCTGACGAGAGCCAAAAAGCGCGAAACGCGTTCGTGGATGGCTTTTCTTGATTTATCAAGAAATTGGGTTGGCCAAATATCAGGGAACAGGCTAAATCAATGTTTAGTTGATTTCTGTTCCACCAGATGGCGCTCTGCCTTCTGTAAAGCACATGTGCTCCTGGTCAGGATATGCCATTTTTTAATATTGATTTCAACACCTGATCTTTTTATCTTTTATTTTTTTATTTCGTTTTTTAATGTGCTAAGCGTATTTACGCAAGTTTGGCCTTAAATACCCATTTCTTGGTTTTTCGGGAAGCCATTGGGATCAAAAAATATTTTTTGGTCGCAATGGTTCAGCCTACTCCACGCTGACGAGCGCCAAAAAGCGCGAAACGCGTTCGTGGATGGCTTTTCTTGATTTATCAAGAAATTGGGTTGGCCAAATATCAGGGAACAGGCTAAATCAATGTTTAGTTGATTTCTGTTCCACCAGATGGCGCTCTGCCTTCTGTAAAGCACATGTGCTCCTGGTCAGGATATGCCATTTTTTAATATTGATTTCAACACCTGATCTTTTTATCTTTTATTTTTTTATTTCGTTTTTTAATGTGCTAAGCGTATTTACGCAAGTTTGGCCTTAAATACCCATTTCTTGGTTTTTCGGGAAGCCATTGGGATCAAAAAATATTTTTTGGTCGCAATGGTTCAGCCTACTCCACGCTGACGAGCGCCAAAAAGCGCGAAACGCGTTCGTGGATGGCTTTTCTTGATTTATCAAGAAATTGGGTTGGCCAAATATCAGGGAACAGGCTAAATCAATGTTTAGTTGATTTCTGTTCCACCAGATGGCGCTCTGCCTTCTGTAAAGCACATGTGCTCCTGGTCAGGATATGCCATTTTTTAATATTGATTTCAACACCTGATCTTTTTATCTTTTATTTTTTTATTTCGTTTTTTAATGTGCTAAGCGTATTTACGCAAGTTTGGCCTTAAATACCCATTTCTTGGTTTTTCGGGAAGCCATTGGGATCAAAAAATATTTTTTGGTCGCAATGGTTCAGCCTACTCCACGCTGACGAGCGCCAAAAAGCGCGAAACGCGTTCGTGGATGGCTTTTCTTGATTTATCAAGAAATTGGGTTGGCCAAATATCAGGGAACAGGCTAAATCAATGTTTAGTTGATTTCTGTTCCACCAGATGGCGCTCTGCCTTCTGTAAAGCACATGTGCTCCTGGTCAGGATATGCCATTTTTAATATTGATTTCAACACCTGATCTTTTTATCTTTTATTTTTTTATTTCGTTTTTTAATGTGCTAAGCGTATTTACGCAAGTTTGGCCTTAAATACCCATTTCTTGGTTTTTCGGGAAGCCATTGGGATCAAAAAATATTTTTTGGTCGCAATGGTTCAGCCTACTCCACGCTGACGAGCGCCAAAAAGCGCGAAACGCGTTCGTGGATGGCTTTTCTTGATTTATCAAGAAATTGGGTTGGCCAAATATCAGGGAACAGGCTAAATCAATGTTTAGTTGATTTCTGTTCCACCAGATGGCGCTCTGCCTTCTGTAAAGCACATGTGCTCCTGGTCAGGATATGCCATTTTTTTAATATTGATTTCAACACCTGATCTTTTTATCTTTTATTTTTTTATTTCGTTTTTTAATGTGCTAAGCGTATTTACGCAAGTTTGGCCTTAAATACCCATTTCTTGGTTTTTCGGGAAGCCATTGGGATCAAAAAATATTTTTTGGTCGCAATGGTTCAGCCTACTCCACGCTGACGAGCGCCAAAAAGCGCGAAACGCGTTCGTGGATGGCTTTTCTTGATTTATCAAGAAATTGGGTTGGCCAAATATCAGGGAACAGGCTAAATCAATGTTTAGTTGATTTCTGTTCCACCAGATGGCGCTCTGCCTTCTGTAAAGCACATGTGCTCCTGGTCAGGATATGCCATTTTTTAATATTGATTTCAACACCTGATCTTTTTATCTTTTATTTTTTATTTCGTTTTTTAATGTGCTAAGCGTATTTACGCAAGTTTGGCCTTAAATACCCATTTCTTGGTTTTTCGGGAAGCCATTGGGATCAAAAAATATTTTTTGGTCGCAATGGTTCAGCCTACTCCACGCTGACGAGCGCCAAAAAGCGCGAAACGCGTTCGTGGATGGCTTTTCTTGATTTATCAAGAAATTGGGTTGGCCAAATATCAGGGAACAGGCTAAATCAATGTTTAGTTGATTTCTGTTCCACCAGATGGCGCTCTGCCTTCTGTAAAGCACATGTGCTCCTGGTCAGGATATGCCATTTTTTAATATTGATTTCAACACCTGATCTTTTTATCTTTTATTTTTTTATTTCGTTTTTTAATGTGCTAAGCGTATTTACGCAAGTTTGGCCTTAAATACCCATTTCTTGGTTTTTCGGGAAGCCATTGGGATCAAAAAATATTTTTTGGTCGCAATGGTTCAGCCTACTCCACGCTGACGAGCGCCAAAAAGCGCGAAACGCGTTCGTGGATGGCTTTTCTTGATTTATCAAGAAATTGGGTTGGCCAAATATCAGGGAACAGGCTAAATCAATGTTTAGTTGATTTCTGTTCCACCAGATGGCGCTCTGCCTTCTGTAAAGCACATGTGCTCCTGGTCAGGATATGCCATTTTTTAATATTGATTTCAACACCTGATCTTTTTATCTTTTATTTTTTTATTTCGTTTTTTAATGTGCTAAGCGTATTTACGCAAGTTTGGCCTTAAATACCCATTTCTTGGTTTTTCGGGAAGCCATTGGGATCAAAAAATATTTTTTGGTCGAAATGGTTCAGCCTACTCCACGCTGACGAGCGCCAAAAAGCGCGAAACGCGTTCGTGGATGGCTTTTCTTGATTTATCAAGAAATTGGGTTGGCCAAATATCAGGGAACAGGCTAAATCAATGTTTAGTTGATTTCTGTTCCACCAGATGGCGCTCTGCCTTCTGTAAAGCACATGTGCTCCTGGTCAGGATATGCCATTTTTTAATATTGATTTCAACACCTGATCTTTTTATCTTTTATTTTTTTATTTCGTTTTTTAATGTGCTAAGCGTATTTACGCAAGTTTGGCCTTAAATACCCATTTCTTGGTTTTTCGGGAAGCCATTGGGATCAAAAAATATTTTTTGGTCGCAATGGTTCAGCCTACTCCACGCTGACGAGCGCCAAAAAGCGCGAAACGCGTTCGTGGATGGCTTTTCTTGATTTATCAAGAAATTGGGTTGGCCAAATATCAGGGAACAGGCTAAATCAATGTTTAGTTGATTTCTGTTCCACCAGATGGCGCTCTGCCTTCTGTAAAGCACATGTGCTCCTGGTCAGGATATGCCATTTTTTAATATTGATTTCAACACCTGATCTTTTTATCTTTTATTTTTTATTTCGTTTTTTAATATTTACATAATGTACAAAAGTTTTGAGCCGGCTATCGGCGAAGAACAAAAACGAGTTTTTATAGGGGAAGAGTGACCTTTGGCGGTCGATTTAGCAGAGTATTTGGATCTATGAAATTATAATTTAAAATAAAATAATATTTTTATATAAAATTTATATATATATTTTGCTTATCCCTAGTACACGTGGTACAGGCCATGAAAATCATGGTGGGTAGTTAGCGACTGCTTTTTACTGTAAGTGCACCACATGTCTACACATGTGAAAAGCAGTTCGAATTTGCACTTACAAATGTGCCAGAGCCCCATTTGGTTACTTGCACTCGCTGGTGGGGTTGGAATTTTGCAAGAATCGGGGGCCATTGAGGCATTTTTTTTAAACAGAAAAAAAGTTCCCAATGCGGGAATCGAACCCGGGTCGTAGCGGTCGAAAACCAACTATTTAGACCATCCTTCCACCGACCCCCTCAAGTGTAGATATAACATCTAAAAACCAATCGTATATACTATAAATACAAAAAGGAGCAACAAGAGGAATCCAAACAAGAGAAAAGTAGCGGTCCAGTTTGCGTGTTGGAAGACCGCAGCGGTTTTTAACGTCACGCACTCCACGACTCTGTTTCAATTACAGGGTTTGAAGGTCTTGAATCGATCCCAGCTACTGGAGATTTTTGGCTGGAAGCTATCTGGACTGCTTCCATGCCCAGATTGTTGGTTTCTCGTGTGTGCCACTCCTTCCTGATGTCTTGATGTGAGTTTAAGGAAAAAAACAGAAGTTAACAGATTCACTTGCCAATACCGAAACAAGTCAAAAATCTACAAGCTTCTCTCTTTTTGAAAAAATAAAGCAATCTATAAATCGATATTTAATTTAAATATTGGATCAAAAAAATATTTATTTGCCAATATTTCAGTTGTGATTTAGTAATTTATTTAGAGCATATTTTTCATGATTAGATTTTTAATTTGGCTCTAACTGATCCTGATCCCTACCATGTATGGCCCCACAGTTCTTTGCCCTCCACGCAGCGAACAAGCCTCTCCCCACCACCTATCCGGACCATCCATATTTCAGTTGTGGCCAAACGCCAACTTTTTTTCAAAGTACAAAAACGTATTTATGCATATTTATATACGTATATGTCATAATTTGTATAGTTAATTCCAAGAGATATAATTTATTTTCGTCAAAATGAGTATGTAAATATGTAACGCTTGTGTTAAAATGTAAATTCAGCCATCTATAAAAGCTGGACAAAAAATAAAGGTGGCAGACATCGCGGGTGCGCTGTTCGCTTGGCATAACGGCTGCGCCTCTTCATTTAGCTACGACATATATATACACGTATTTATACATAAATACGTTTTTATACTTTGAAAGGCTTGACGTTTAGCCAACTGAAATATTGGTAAAATAAATGATTTTTGGATCCAATATATGCCTTTTTATTAAAAAGAACTCTTGTTTTAATTATGAAAAAGGCATCTCCTTATCGTGCAACTAAAAGTTGATGATGGCTTTCTCCATCTATCGGAATAAATATAAACTATTCTCGTTGATTTATAATTATTCCAGAATTGGCCAATAAGACATTCTTGATCAATCAAGAAAAGCTAACCACGTAATCTATCTACCACTACTTATGCATAGCCATCTACCGTTAGTGTATTGTTCGTACATTGTAACGCGTCAGGAATACTTCTATTCGTTTTATATACTCCAGTAAAAGGGAGAGATACCCGAAAGCTTGAGATTACATTAATAAAGATGAAAACAATCTTTTCTCTAGAAACCAGCTTTACTGTTTTATTGTACCGTCATATCTTGTTTTAATGTTGATGTTGTTGTTGTCGTATCCAATGAAGAGCTTCATATGTCTCCATGCATCTCCACCACAGCAGCAGCAATGTACTCTATCTTTGCACTTCATTGTAAAATGGGTGCCATTGCCACGTTAGTCACCTTGGAAACGAACCAGAATTTGGTCGAATATTCCAAGGGTCCTGGGGGGACTGCAGGGAGGTGTGGTCGAACTTCTCCCCCCCCTTTGATGTGAATGTGGTAATACACCGATGGTTACACAGTTAGATCGTAGTCATTCGAAGAGACGTGGGGCTGAAAACAAGTCCTACAGTGCAGGATAATGGGAACAAAAGAGATGACCTAGGAAAACATAGACGACCACAGAAAAGATGTTGTTAGACTAACCCAGGGTCGTACAAAAGACCAAGACTGTCTATTATGGAAGGATTGCGGTAGAGTCGATAGAAATTAGGAAATTAAGCAAAAACGATGATTTTGTGATAAGTTAGTGTCATAAAGGTAAAACACATATATTCATAGGGAAATATTTGAACACCCGTTTTTATAATTGATAAAAAAAAATGAATACTCTCTTCCATTGAAAATTCTATAAATAATTAAATTTATTTATTTATATTGACCACATTGTGTGTTATGAGAGTTATTAATTTGCATATCTATATATATATATATATAATTAAAGGATTTAAAAGCACGAATGTTTTTTTTTATACATAATATAAACTTCTACTGTTCTTACTGCGATGAAAATATATTGGGAGGGCTTGGCTCATCAGTGGTGAACCCTCCCAGCGGTTTTCGCCAATTTAATCCACCAGACCGCTTCTTAATGCTCTAATACTGTGTTGGACGATTCTGCTTATATACGCAGCAATGAAGGGTGGAATCTCAGAAATGGTTTTCAAAAGATCTATATATATAAATTTTTGTTGTAGGGTCGTGTCAATTTGGAAACATTTAAGCCATTATTGTTTGAGAATAGTAAGAGTGTAAGTTGTTGCTTATTTTCACCTATAAAGTATTGAATAGTGAAATGTGCTGTTGATAAGAGAATAAATCATTTAATATAGATCACTGCAGTATTTATTCGATCTTTATACGAAATTCCAAAAGGTTATAGACATGTTCTTACAATTTGAAAGAAGTCTAATTTTTGTCATTTTCTCAAAAAAAAAAGTTGTTAGAAACTGGCTTCAATCCTTTATCAGGGAAACCGTTGTCACACACAAACACAGAAGTAGAGTAGGAAGTAAACAGTCCCTATATAAGGAAGAAGAAATTGAGAAACTGGGATTTAAAGCCTGAGCTCTGTTATCCAGACAGTATGTAAATAGGGAGAGATGGCGGGAGAGACATATGATCGGTTGTATCTTGATACCTGAGACGAGCCGGTTTCTGTGGAAATCTCTTCGATTCCATATTTCCTTATGTTTCCAGAACTCGTAGTGTCCTAAGAATTAATCACTTTTGTTTAGAACTTTTGAAAACCTTCTTTAGTTTGATAGTATGATATCATAACTCTATACGGAATCTTCATTGGAATGTTATCTCTAGAAAGGATTGTTTAGAAGCTAGACAGTTTTAGAGGTTTAACTCTATCGTAAGAATTACATTATGAAAATTTACAGAATTATTTCTATTTTTATAAATTACAAAAGAGATATTAAAAATAAACTATTCCTATAACTTTTTTAACTTTGTGTTAAGTAGAAACAAACTTATTACGAGGAAGGTTTGTCCATCAAATAGATGGACCACTGAGAAAGCTATAGGGAAGATTTTTACCATTGATTAATTAATCTCTATCCATAGTTGTCCAAGGTTGTCCCAAAAGTTAGTAAACACTTGCAAAAATTGAAATACCAATAGTATACGCCGCTATGTATAATGTCTTTGTATTATGAATTAAGTAATTGTATTATTATGTATTCGCCGTAATAATATTATTCGCCAAGTAATAAGAAAAACGTGAACATTTGGGACAACCGTATATTAATTCATTAGGGACAAAAATAGTATTATTTTAATAAATTATGGTGAAGTATTCAGTAATAAGGAAGTTCAATAGAGTGATATTAGAGGTGTATTTAAACTCCGCCTTTGCCGGTCCCAAGCCCGGATGAAAAAGGAGGAGGGGGAGCAGTAAAAAGCTCACTAAAAAACCTGGGCTCAGCTGGCCCGGCTGATAGTACCCTATAAGGACTCCTAATCCAGGGATACAGGATGAGCAGCGTCTGTACTCCATGTTAGGAGCGGGTGTACATGGCATCTGTTCCTCATGTCAGAGGCGGCCATTTCTTTTGGAGCTAAGTCGGCCTGCCACTGAGTAGTGCTCCCAGTCTTAATGACAAAGGCATTTTACTTCACCCAATCATGATTTAGATAAGAAAGAAGAAGAAGAGGTGTAGTATATATCCTCGCAGTCACCCAAACATGGACAAGAGCAGGTGAAGCAATGCGTGAGAAGGGAAAGAAATCAGAGAGACGTGTCTCCAGATCAATGTGCGTGCAGATGTCAACCTGCTGAGACCACATGCCATAACTCTATCTGATACATTTCTCTGAGCGGCGGTTTGGACACCAGAGGAAATATCCTGTAGTTAATATAGTAAACGGATAGATAGCCTGTTATGAATTATATATTTTCAGTTTTAGGACAACTTCATATATTAATGCAGCACGAACAAAAATAGTAATGAAATTATAGTGAAGTATTTAATAATAAGGAAGTTAAATAGTGATTCAATAGAACATTGATCTGCAGACACATCTATCTGATTTCTTTCCCTTCTCACGCATTACTTCACCTGCTATTGCCCATGTTTCGGTGACTGTGATGGTATATACTATACCTCTAATATCATTATTGAACTTCTTTATTATTAAATACTTCACTATAATTTCATTAAATAATACTATTTTGAATACAATATAATGCGGCCCGTGACTGTAAAACGAAATTTAAAGATTATCCCGCACGAGTTTCTTTTCAAGGAAAAATCAAAATTTATCATTACTCTTCACTATTCATCCTTTCATACCTCATCTCTAAGGTTGGAAATAGTCGTTGTTTCTCCTGAAATAAATTTTGATTTTTCCTTGAAAAGAAACTCATGCGGGATAATACTCTATTTTTGTTCCTACTGTATTAATATAAGGTTGTCCCAAAACTGAAAATATATAATTCATAACAGGCTATCTATTATAAAAATAGTATAAAGCATACTGGGATCAGGTTGATCAATAAGTTTACCTTGATTATAACATATTTATCCCCTTAATAGTATCTCTTTTATTACCTCGTTTATTGGTTATCCGATGTTTCCTAAGAGGCACTCATCTACGCATGCGTAGCTCATTTTCTTTTTACCACCGTTCCGTAGACATAGGTGGGATTTCCGCCGAAGAATCAGCAGTTTCCTTGCCAGCTTTTCGAGATTTTTTTTTTAAATCTTAATTTTGAGATGTTGAGTAGAGACTTAAGTTTGGCGATTGATGTACATATGGCTGGATATTTGTAAAATTTATGTGTGTTAGATTATTTATTTTTTAAGGATACATATTTCCTTCCCTAGTGAGCTTGAACTTTTAAGGAATAAAATTGTTAAAACTGTTTTATTGAATTATATGTTTATTTGAATAGACGAATAAAAGTTATTTGTATACAAATACGATATAATTATAATACGGCAGCGGTGTGATTATAGGCTTTCTTTGGGAAATATTTGCATATTTGTATTATTAATACAAATTGTTTTATTTCAAAAATAATCATACGCATCGTAAATAGGTTTTCATAAATGATTCTTTAATTAAAAAGGCATATATATTGGATCAAAATATCATATGCCAATAGGAATCAATGAATTATTGGTAAAATAAATGATAGAGACATCTTTTAATATTTTACATAGAATCATTTATTTGTTTTAAAAATAGAGCAATCCATTAATAAATCTTTAATTAAAAAGGTATATATTGGATCAAAATATCATATACCAATTGGTATCAATGAAATATTGGTAAAATAAATGATAGAGACCTCTTATAATATTTTACATAGAATCATTTATTTGTTTTAAAAATAGAGCAATCCATAAATAAATCTTTAATTAAAAAGGTATATATTGGATCAAAATATCCTATGCCAATAGGAATCAATGGATTATTGGTAAAATAAATGATATTTTGATCCAATATACACCCATACCTCGCTTTGCGTCGGGGTTACGTTCCAAAAAAAAAAAACACGACGCAAATTGAAACGACGCAAAGTGAAAATATGTGAAGGCGCAATCAAAAACAAAGGTGTTGCCATATTTTAGGAAAAAAAAAATTAAAGACACGAATCCAAAACAACTTCAAAATTATGATACATTAGCGCGCCATCTGTTATCAAAATTCGAAACTATTATAGACGTGTATGATTCTTTTTTAAAAATTGTTAAAAAGAATCATACGCTTCTATAATAGTTTCGAAAGATTTATTTATGGATTACTCTATTTTCAAAGAAATGATTCTCTGTAAAATATTATAAGAGGTCTTTCTCTCTATATAACGATTTTTATATTGAAGAAATATTCTTTATTGACTCATCTGATTTGTGGGTAAATCCCATTTTCTTATCTTACACTTCAATTCTTTGAATCGCTATATTTACTGAAATAAGCGGACAAAGCCAAAATTAAGATTCCTTCATATAACAGAAATCAATTTGAAATATATACAGTTAAACCTGTCTTGGGACTCACCAAAATAGGATGCTATAGAGAGGGGGTGCTATAGACAGGTCACTTTTAATGTAAATCGCATCGTACTACGTATTTAAAATCGGGCCCTATAGAGAGGGAGGCACTATAGACAGGTTTAACTGTAACAAGAATGTGTTTAAACAAAAACACGTAAACTTTGTGAAACTTAATTTCAAACTATAAAATCGCTTCATAAAGTTTTATTTATGTAATGTCTCCGATAAATTTCCAATTAAATTTTCTACTAAATCCTAGCATCGTCAAATCAAGAAAAAGAAAATAATGAAACAATTGAGACATTTAAATTAAGACTCATAGAAGAATCAATGAAAATTGTTTCGTGCAATTAACGTCGAGAGGCTTAAATGATTTGGCAACACGGAAATGAAAGAAAATTGTCTTCCAATTAAACACAAGTTTTTTTTTTACTTTTTCCTATTTAAAGTAGGCCGTATATATTGGGAAGATTGGTGTTTTTTACCGTTAGCTGGAATACACCTCTCTGGCATTGATTCTAATTTAGAATAGATATAAAATTACGAGAGTTTATGGGTTGAATTAGATAGCATAAATGATAAGGCACAATTTGGATTATAGATTACTAGCAAACCCGGCCACGCGTTGCTGTGGCTAAATTGTAATATGTTAAATTAACATTATACTAAACTATTCAGTACAGTAAAGTTAATATTCACTTATAAAGATAAAAATGTTTTAGCCGATCTAAAGCCCTACGGGATTGAGAATGGAACGTTACGTTAAAATTTGAAAGTGATTTTTATATATATAGATAATATAGCCCTTCATTGTAATCATTGATTATAAACACCGCATTAATAAACGTCAGTGAACTCGTTTATACGTATTGTTTTTTGTTTTCGAGATATTCTAATAGAACGTTCTCACATTTTCTGTAAAATATTTTAATATGCACAAACACAGAATATAATCACTATGTCTTAATTTCGCTATAATTATTGTTATAAATATTATTCTAAAATAATTCGCCAGAAATCGTCCTGACAGTATACCAAAAAACTTCCCAAAGTTTCATGGCAAACATCTAAAATAAAATAATACTTTTAATACTTTGCTACAATATTAAAAAGAGGGGGGCTTAGGTGTTTAAAATGTAAAATGTGCTCTAAATAGTATTACATAGAGCCTTCATAACAAACATATTTAAAATAAACCAATCAAAATATAATAATGCTGTAAAAACAGACCTTGCTACAATAATACAAAAGAAACGAAAATAAAAAAGACACCCACGCTGAGCCTCGAACCTAGGTTTGTTACAAATATTATTAAAAAATTGTTAATGTTAATTTTTATTTTAAAAAGCCTACATTTTAAATAAAATAATATTTTTAATAATTTGCTACAATAATATAAAAGAAATGAAAAAAAAAAAAACACCCACGCTGAGCCTCGAACCTAGGTTGCGGGGGTACGAAGCTGTGTACCTAACCTATAGGCTAAGCTTGACGTTACAAATAGGCTCATGCGAGGCTATTTCAGGCCATACGTCTGCCGCGAGGGGGCGCTGATTGCGAGTGAATCTACGTTTTATCGTAAATAAAAGTGCAACGAAAGGTTATTTCTAAAGAGTAATTAGCCAGAAACCATCCCGGTAGTATACTAAACATCTTCCCAAAGTTTCATCACGATTGGTTGAGCGATGTAGAAGATTATCACTGACGAACGGACGGACCAACGCGCGGACCAACAAACATCCATTTTTATATATATAGATAAACACAAGGTAATAAGAACAAATCCAAATAAATAAATAGTGTGTGATGATAAGGTACAATTTGGATTATAAATTATAAACACAAGGTAATAAGACCAAATCCAAATAAATAAATAGTGTGTGATGATAAGGTACAATTTGGATTATAAATTATAAACACAAGGTAATAAGACCAAATCCAAATAAATAAATAGTGTGTGATGATAAGGCACAATTTGGATTATAGATTATAAACACAAGGTAATAAGAACAAATCCAAATAAATAAATAGTGTGTGATGATAAGGCACAATTTGGATTATAGATTATAAACACAAGGTAATAAGACCAAACCCAAATAAATAAATAGTGTGTGATGATAAGGCACAATTTGGATTATAGATTATAAACACAAGGTAATAAGAACAAATCCAAATAAATAAATAGTGTGTGATGATAAGGCACAATTTGGATTATAGATTATAAACACAAGGTAATAAGAACAAATCCAAATAAATAAATAGTGTGTGATGATAAGGCACAATTTGGATTATAGATTATAAACACAAGGTTATAAGACCAAATCCAAATAAATAAATATTGTGTGACGTTTCGGTAAAAGCGTTGTTACCATCTTCAGACAAAAGTACTGAATGAGAAATTTTACCACAGCATGTTTTTGAAAAACTATTTATTTGGATTTGGTTTTATTACCTTGTGAGATAGCATAAATTTATACATATTGAGTTGTGAAAAAATAGTACAAATGTGATATTGTACTGGGATAAGTGGATAATTATGAAAAAAGGCATCTCCTTATGCCTTTTTTCATAATTATGCACCTTATCCCAGTACAATATCTCATTTGTACTATTTTTTCACATTGTGTCGCGGTCTCACGCAATTCTGGCCTTAACTACCCGTTCCATGATTTTTCAGGATGCCTGGATGACCAATTTTTTGGTCGTTGAGGTACAGCTTACACCACGCTGATGAGCGCCAACAGCCCGAAACGCGTCCGTGGTTAGCTTTTCTTGATCAATCAAGAATGGGTATTTGGCCAATTCTGGAATAATTAAAAATCAACGAGAATAGTTGATATTTATTCCGATAGATGGCGCAAGCCATCAGCAACTTTCAGTTGCACGATAAGGAGATGCCTTTTTTCATATATTGGGTTGTAAAGAAAGTTCGTTCGGTTTTATTCGACAATTTTATTTAGACAAAAAACATTAATTATAACAACTAATTAATCAATTATGTATTCTCCGTTATTATTTACGACCTCCTCCCAACGTTCGACTAGTTTGTTGATGCCGTTCATCCAAAAATCGCCCGGTCTGGTGTCGAAGAAGTTGTTGAGGCAGGTTTTGAGGTCTTCTTCATTATCGAAGGTAGTGCCTCTCATAGGTTTGACATGGAGCGGAAACGGTGGTATATATTGTTACTTCAATTTTAATGCGCCTTACATTTATTCAAAACATTCTATGATATTTATTTAAAACAGAATATTTAGATTATCATCATTCCTTTTTATAGTTTCATTCCTTTTGTAATATTTATTGTACATATATCTTGATTGGTTATTG
Organism: Cordylochernes scorpioides; assembly: GCA_030710605.1. Classification (NCBI taxonomy): domain Eukaryota; kingdom Metazoa; phylum Arthropoda; class Arachnida; order Pseudoscorpiones; family Chernetidae; genus Cordylochernes; species Cordylochernes scorpioides. The sequence goes on along the minus strand of CP092883.1, from coordinate 17,163,725 downwards.
GAGGGGGAGAGGACCTTAACGAAAACTGCGGATCACGACCTATGAGGAAGACCACGAATAAATAAACACAATAACGTTGAAAGGTAATTTATTTTTATTTACTTTTATTTATTTACTTTTATTTATTTGCTTTGAATATGGAAACCCGCTCGGGAAACGTGTATAACACCAAGAAGGAAGAAACCAAGGTCGACGACTCTGCAAAGCTGCAACTTGGTGCAACAATATATTATATAAAATAAATTAGACAAATCCTGACCACAAACGTGAACGTTTAGTAAATGCCATAACGTATTCTAATGGAACATAAATCAACTAAACGTTGATTTAACTTGTTCCAAAGATATTTGGCCAACCCAATTTCTTGATAAATAAAAAAAAAGTTAACCACCTACACGTTTCGGGTTGTTGGTTCTCGTCAGCGTAGTGCAGACTGTACTCCAAAGACAAAAAATATAGTTCCAGAGGCTTTCTTAGAAATCAAGAAATGGGTATATAAGGCCAGGTTTGCGTAAATATGCTATTCATCTGAAAAAAAAAAACAAGAAAAAATAGGAGAATGTTTAGATGTGCGTGTGTGTGTGATATTAAAATTAAAAAAAAAAGGCATATCCTGTTCGCTTACATGAGTATTTTAAATGGCAGAGCGCCATACTCATATGAGAGTTCAGGAAATGCCCATTTTTGTTTTAATATCCACACCTGACCTTTTTTTTTTCTTGTTTTTCACACACACATACATATATTATGATGCATTAGCGCGCCATCTGTTATCAAAATACGAAACTATTATAGACACGTATGATTCTTTTTAAGGATAAACAATTTCTACTGTCCTTACTGCAATGGAAAAATTAATGGGAGGGCCTAGCTCATCAGTGATGAACCCTCCCAGCGGTTTCGCCAGTTTAATCTACCATACCGCTGTTATATTGCATTTTTGGAACTTCCGTTTATAGTGATACTGATACTAGACTCTTAGAATTTGAAAAGAATCATACGCGTCTATAATAGTTTCGTATTTTGACATACATATATATAATATCTATTAAATGCGTTGATATGGTTTTATTGTGAAGATTTATTTTGTTATCTTAAATTGTATGTTTCTGAATGTGTAGCTGTCTCATGCGACTAATTGCTGTGGTCAAAGAAGCAAATTTAGTACACTCATTCTCTTTAATTTCCACAAGACCTACTCATGGAACGAAAATTGAATAATAATCTAATCACATGTATGTATTAAAAATAAAAAAAGAATACCCTGACCAGGAATACATGTGCTTTTCAGATGGCAGAGCGCCATCTAGTGGAACAGAAATCAACTAAATATTGATTTAACCTGTTCCCTGATATTTGGCTAATTCGTGGATGGTCGTTATTGATTTATCAAGAAATTGGGTTTGTCAAATATCAGGGAACAGACTAAAATCAATGTTTAGTTGATATCTGTTCCACCAGATGGCGCTCTGATGGTGCTCCTGGTGAGGATATGCCTTTTTTATTTTTAATATAAACACCTGATCATTTTATTATTATTTTTTTCTATTATTTTTTCATATACCTCTGTCGGACTTCACAAACCAAAAACAGAAAAAATTCTGTAAGTCGCGAAGATTAATCTTGAGAAAAAAATATCAAAATAAATCCAATCGTTTTCCCTTCAAACACGTCACTATTTGCGCAAACACACGATTAAAACAAAATTACAGTACAGACAAATTCCTACCGACTTGTGGTCAAAATTCTTTTTTTTTCTCTCACTGAGTTTTAGATTTCTCGAGGTTTCTAGGTCAGGAATATTCTGGAAAAAAATTTGTATCAAAGAAAGTTTTTCTGTGAATTTCAAAATTCTGTCTCTAAGTGGTTTAAAATGGAGGAGACAGGTGGCGCTATGTTTTAAATATTTATTATTCACAGAGAAATTTCTGTTTGTATGCGGAATGAGAAAGTGGTTTCGGAGAATACACGCGTCATTTTTGAAGTAAAGAAACATATAATTTACATATCTTGTCGAATTCCGAATGGTAAAATGATTAGATACCTTGAAAAGTCCTTTACATTCTTGTGAATGATATTCCATATGAAGAAATAGAATCTAATAACGTGTTATGTCCCATCCCATTATCTCAATGTCATATACAGGTTGAAAAAGATAAATAAAAAAATATATATGTTATATTAAATTATTATTTGAAATGTTATATAAAAGTATTATTTTATTTAAAATTATTATTGCATAGATATAAATACTCTGTTTAAATCAACCGCCAGAGTTCGCGCTTTCTCTATAAATACTCATTGTTGTTGTTCCCCGATGGCCGACCCAAAACTTTTGTACATTATGTAAATAAGCTTTTCTTTTTTTATTCTTGCGCCTTAAGCCAGGCAGTACTTTTACCAAATTATGTTTATTATATAATCTTAAAGTTCAATTAAAACAATCTCTCTTATCAAAACTATTTTTAGTAATCATACTTTCAAGATTCAACCACGACTGCATTTCCATTACCATAATCCTCAAGATGATCAAAAATACAAGCAGAATATCTTTTTTTTTAATATAAGATATATGTTCGGTGTTTAAATTATAACATAAGCATATCTACCAAACTTTGTATGCTTGTGACCGCCATCTATCAGAATAAATAATAACTAGACGTTATTTTCTAATATAAAAATGTTGACTAAAATATTTTTTTGTAAATCAAGAAAACTACTCATCTATACACGTTTCGAGGTAGTTGGTCCTCGTCAGAGTAGTGTAGACTGTACTTCAACGATGGTGATCATAAAAGCTTCTTGTGATCAATTAGTGAAAATAAACTTCATAAAATTCCATTATGTATAAATTTACATAAGCGTGATTATGTAAATAATTACAAACTACCGCAACCGCGGGGAGAGATTACCTCTGTTTATACATGCTCTCCCATTTTCTAATTCGATCGAAAGGATTTCATAATTGGGGAAAGGCCATTTCTTCCGATCTTACTGGGCAAAAATTACAATGGGAGAACATGGATCATCATAGGTGAACTCTCCTAGCGGTTTCGTCAGTTTGCAAATATTTACATATCTATGCTTATGTAAATTTATACGTATGGATATTTTACGAGTTTATTAAAATTATGGATCATCATAAGTGAACCCTCCTAGCGGTTTCGCCAGTTTACAATTATTTACATATCCGTGCTTATGTAAATCTATACGTATTGAAATTTTACGAGGTTTATTGAAATTATGGACTATCAAAGGAAACCCTCCCAGCGGTTTCGCCAATTTGCCATTATTTCCATATCCATGCTTGTTTAAATTTATACGTATTGAAATTTTACGAGGTTTATTAAAATTATGCATCATCATAAGTCAACTCTTCAGGCGGTTTCGTCAGTTTGCAATTATTTACATTACCGGGCTTTATGTAAATTTATACGTATTGAAAAATTACGAGATTTATCAAAATTATAGATCATCGTAAGTGAACTCTCCCAGCGGTTTCGCCAGTTTGAAATTATTTACATATCCGTGCTTATGTAAATATCTACATATTCACGAGGTTAATCAAAATTATGGATCATCATAAGTGAGTCCTTCAAGCGGTTTCGCCAGTTTGCAATGATTTACGTATTCACAGGCTTATTTAAATTTATACGTATTGAAATTTTACGAGGTTTATCAAAATTATGCATCAACAGAGGTGAACTTTCCTAGCGGTTTCGCCAGTTTTCAATGATTTACATATCCACATGCTTATGTAAATTTCTACATATTTACGAGGTTAATTAAAATTATGAAAATTAATCGTTAACACCTTCACACCATTTTCATCGGTAGAATAAACAAGGATGGCATTTTAAACTATTCCTTGTGGGTATTATACCTATACAGGTGGCAAAAAGGATAACCTATAACATCTTTACAGCCAATATGTAACTAGAAATAGAAGATTATTGTAAAAGAGAGAGCTATACTCGTATAGATTTGTAAATAAATAAGGAAATGACTTTCATTTTGCTAGAGAATTTTTCTCTCTCCCCAAAATACAATCTTTCTAACAAAAATCAATGGTTATTATTTTTAAAACTGATTGATTTTATCGACTTTTTGAGGGACGAAAATATTAAGAATGGCTTTACAATGTATCGGAGACAAAGTAAAATTAAAGAAAGGGAAAATGAATAATAACTTAAAGAATTTTAATTTTTTAATATATATAATGGATTATTTGTTTGAAAACTTTTAATAAACATATTAATTAAAGGGAGATACACTTTTCTAGGTACATATATCGCATAAAACCTGACCCACTTATTTCTTTCTACTCTTTTCTTATGTGTTAAGCGTATTTATGCTAGTTTGGCCTTAAATATCCATTTCTTGGTTTCTCGAGAAACCTCTGGGACCAAAAATATTTTTTTGGTCGCAGTGGTACAGCCTACTCCACGCTGACGAGCGCCAACAGCGCGAAACGCGTTCGTGGATGACTTTTCTTGATTTATCAAGAAATTGGGTTGGCCAAATATCAGGGAACAGGCTAAATCAATATTTAGCTGATTTCTGTTACTCTAGATGGCGCTCTGCCTTCTGTAAAGCACATCCTGTTCAGGATATGCCTTTTTTTAAATTTTTATATATCAATTTGTATTTGGAAATGCAAAATATTTATCTAGATTTTTTTTAATAATACAATATTTTATTCTGAATTTACTGCAATGATAGAAATACTGGGTGGGGGGGTCTCATCAGTAGTAAACCCTTCCAGCGGTTTCGTCAGTTTAATCTACAATACCGCTTTATTATTGTATATATTGACCCTCCCAATATTATATAAATATTTAAATATGGATTTCTTTAAGATAACAATTCCAGAATCGAGGGAAGAGTGTCTTTTATACGTTGATTTATTGTAAAACGCTCAAGCTTTCGGGCTGGCCGGCCCTTCTACAGGAGACAAGTGAAAACATATGGCACATTGGACACTATATAGGGAAGAAACTATTTACATATTTAAAAACTACAGGGATTTTGCATATCTATGAAATGTTGAGAGGGATAATTAGCATACTAGGAAATTATGGAAAGGCGAAATTAACATGCATGATAATAGCTATTGAATGTAGTAGTGTTAGGAATATTTTCTAATGTCTATGAGGGAGGAGGGGGGGGGGGGGGGGGGCAGCCCTAAAGCTTGAGCGTTTTACAATAAATCAACATATAAAAGACACTCGTCCCTTGATTCTCGAATTGTTATCTTAATTTATTGAAGGGATTCCAGTACTTATAATGGATTTCTTTATTTTCAGAACGATTTGTTCAATGTGTGTATTAAGGGTAGTAGAATAGTTTTATTTATAAGAAAGAGGAACATTCGCGCTAAATAGTCAACATTTTTAAGTATAGATGGCGTGCTAATTCATCAGATTTAATAGCGAAATCTTCATAAATAAAGATTTTTTAAAAGTTTATTTTACGATGCACTAGCGCGCCATCTGTTATCAAAATACAAAACTATTATAGACGCGTATGATTCTTTTTAAAATAAAACAATTTCTACTGCCCTTACTGCAATGGAAAAATTATGTCCATAGTTCATATAAAATACCCATTTGAAGAGTCTTGCATCAGTATCACTATAAAAGGAAGTTCCAAAAATGCAATATAACAGCGGTATGGTAGATTAAACTAGCGAAACAGCTTGGAGGGTTCACCACTGATGAGCCAGGCCCTCCCTTTTTTTCCATTGCAGTAAGGGCAGTAGAAATTGTTTTATTTTAAAAAGAATCATACGGGTCTATAATAGTTTTGTATTTTGATAGAAGTATATTTGTTCCTTCCTCGTACATTTCTTCAATACCTGACCTATTCAATGAATTGTGCTGAAATCAGGTGGATAAAAAAAGTATCTAATGATGCTATCTAAAAAAATCAATGATTAGTTGATTTTTATTCCTACAGATACTGTTGATTGTGAAGTTTGAATCCAGTATTGTGTTTCTCTACAAGGCCTGTAGAAGACGACGCGTCGTGGTGGAAAATATTTAATTTTTCCAACAATAAAAGACACAATTTGCCTAAAATTACCTACTAAATTAATTTATTTTTTATATTTCAGATATATTATAGTCATCAACACTTTTCAAATTACTATATTAATTAATTATATATGGACCCAGAACAGCAGCTTTACACACCCAAGATAAAGAACATTGCGACTGCTGTGTTAGAGATGTATGGAGACATCTGAGGTTCTTCATTGGACACAACAACAACAACAATTAATTAGGTGTTAATTGACATGGTAATGTGAGTATTACAGTAATTAATTCAAGTTGAACACTTTTCATCGATATATGTATTGTTATTATTATTTTATTTCAATTTTAGTTGCACGATGAGGAGATGCCTTTTTCTTAATATGATACTAGTTTCAATAAACAATAACTAATGTTTATCAATATTGTAGTCACATTTAGACAAATTTCTTTGTTTTAATTAAGATTGGGAGAGTTGAGGCTATTTGAAAGAGCTTCCTTTTTATTTTTCAAATTGTCGTAAATAAATTTTAGTGATATTAGATTCAATTTTTGTGTAACACGGAAGTATATTTTGTATTTAGTATTCAGGCTAAATGTTCATCAATACAGAACTTTACAGATGGACAGAGTCTACGATTGTTGAAATACTCAATTTCTTGTTCTTCTAGAGTGAAGTTGTTCCATCACGGCAATAGCTAGCATGACTGCAGGAAATTAAAGAACTGGATTGAGTTATGGCATCCACCTTACAGTCCTGATACTGCTCCCTCTAACTATGGTCTGTCTACTTCAATATGGGGTACTTTTTCCCCAAGGGCTACAATTTGAATCATTACCTGAGGTTGAAAAGGCTGATACAAAACCCAAAGAATGGTTCGTAAGGCCGATTGTTAGAAAAATGTTGGAAATGAATTGTGAAAACTGTTCAAGTTTATGGTGAATTTTAAACACAGTAGAAGACGACGCCGTGACGCGAGTTTTAGTTTTTTCAACAATAAAAGCCACGTTTCGTCTAATGACCCACTATCTTTTTTTTTTAATATTTCAGATAAATAATAGTCTCATCAACACTATTCAAATTACTATATTAATTAATTATACATGAACCCAGACCAGCAGCTTTACACACCCAAGATAGAGAACATTGCAACTGCTGTGATAGAGATGACCGAGACATCTGAGGCTTTTCATTGGACACAACAACAACAACAAATTGACCCAGAACAGCAACTTTACACACCTAAGATAGAAAAAATTCCACTGCTGTGATAAAGATGTACAGAGACATCTGAGGCTCTTCATTGGACACGACAACAACAACAGAAAATTGACCCAGAACAGCAACTTTACACACCTAAGATAGAAAAAATTCCACTGCTGTGATAGAGATGTACAGAGACATCTGAGGCTCTTCATTGGACACGACAACAACAACAGAAAATTGACCCAGAACAGCAACTTTACACACCTAAGATAGAAAAAATTCCACTGCTGTGATAGAGATGTACAGAGACATCTGAGGCTCTTCATTGGACACGACAACAACAACAACAAATTGACCCAGAACAGCAACTTTACACACCTAAGATAGAAAAAATTCCACTGCTGTGATAGAGATGTACAGAGACATCTGAGGCTCTTCATTGGACACGACAACAACAACAGAAAATTGACCCAGAACAGCAACTTTACACACCTAAGATAGAAAACATTCCACTGCTGTGATAGAGATGTACAGAGACATCTGAGGCTCTTCATTGGACACGACAACAACAACAGAAAATTGACCCAGAACAGCAACTTTACACACCTAAGATAGAAAACATTCCACTGCTGTGATAGAGATGTACAGAGACATCTGAGGCTTTTCATTGGACACGATAACAACAAAAACAGAAAATTGACCCAGAACAGCAACTTTACACACCTAAGATAGAGAACATTACAACTGCTGCGATAGAGATGTACCGAGACATCTGAGGCTTTTCATTGGACACGACAACAAAAACAGAAAATTGACCCAGAACAGCAATTTTACACACCCAAGATAGAGAACATTCCACTGCTGTGATAGAGATGTATGGAGACATCTGAGGCTCTTCATTGGACACGATAACAACAACAACAACAGAAAATTGACCCAGAGCTGCAGCTTTACACACCCAAGATAGAGAACATTGCTGTGTTAGAGATGCATGGAGACATCTGAGGCTCTTCAATGGAAACGACAACAGCAACAAAAATTAATTAGATATTAATTGATATAGTAATGTGAGTATTATAGTAATTAAATCAATTTGAGGAATTTTCATCAATTAATGTATTATCATTATTATTTTATTTCAATTTAAAGCGTTATATGTCCCCCTAGGGACACTTGCACTGACATACATGTATGTCTCTACAGTTGTCTATAAATATTTACACAATCATTTTAGATCGTAAAGAATAGTCATAAGATATTAACAAGGAGAAAGAAAAAGAGTAAACATTGTCATATCAAATATTTATAACAAAATTAGTTCATTTATCATCAATATATGTTTTATATATCTGGTAATCTACGGACAATGACAGAATGGTTGCATGGTTTTCCCACTATGTACTAAGTGTCAACCTGCAACCCCAAACTACATTATTGACTGTATTGACTCATCCATTGATGAGCTCTACTCATCTCCGACAGACACCATCAACAAGCTTTACAAGCTTGACACCCTAATATGATTGTTGGGTGGAGATAAGAAAAAAGAAGTAAAACTCGCTCACAGTCATTATTGACTGTATTGACTCATCTATTGATGAGCTCTACTCATCCCCGACAGACACCAGAAGTAGAAGACAAAGAAGTAGAACTCGCTCACAGTCATTATTGACTGTATTGACTCATCCATTGATGAGCTCTACTCATCCCCGACAGACACTATAAAAGGTATCAAGCTCTACAGGCTTGACACCCTAATATGATTGAGTGGAGACAAGAAAGAAGAAATAAAACTCGCTCACAGTCATTATTGACTGTATTGACTCATCCATTGATGAGCTCTACTCATCCCCGACAGACACCATCAACAAGCTCTACAAGCTTGACACCCTAATATGATTGAGTGGAGACAAGAAAGAAGAAATAAAACTCGCTCACAGTCATTATTGACTGTATTGACTCATCCATTGATGAGCTCTACTCATCCCCGACAGACACCATAAAAGGTATCAAGCTCTACAAGTTTGATACCCTAATATGATTGAGTGGAGACAAGAAAGAAGAAATAAAACTCGCTCACTGTCATTATTGACTGTATTGACTCATCCATTGATGAACTCTACTCATCTCCGACAGACACCATCAACAAGCTCTACAAGCTTGACACCCTAATATGATTGAGTGGAGATAAGAAAGAAGAAATAAAACTCGCTCACAGTCATTATTGACTGTATTGACTCATCCATTGATGAGCTCTACTCATCTCCGACAGACACCATCAACAAGCTCTACAAGCTTGACACCCTAATATGATTGAGTGGAGATAAGGAAGAAGAAATAAAACTCGCTCACAGTCATTATTGACTGTATTGACTCATCCATTGATGAGCTCTACTCATCCCCGACAGACACCATCAACAAGCTCTACAAGCTTGACACCCTAATATGATTGAGTGGAGACAAGAAAGAAGAAATAAAACTCGCTCACAGTCATTATTGACTGTATTGACTCATCCATTGATGAGCTCTACTCATCCCCGACAGACACCATCAACAAGCTCTACAAGCTTGACACCCTAATATGATTGAGTGGAGACAAGAAAGAAGAAATAAAACTCGCTCACAGTCATTATTGACTGTATTGACTCATCCATTGATGAGCTCTACTCATCTCCGACAGACACCATCAACAAGCTCTACAAGCTTGACACCCTAATATGATTGAGTGGAGACAAGAAAGAAGAAATAAAACTCGCTCACAGTCATTATTGACTGTATTGACTCATCCATTGATGAGCTCTACTCATCTCCGACAGACACCATCAACAAGCTCTACAAGCTTGACACCCTAATATGATTGAGTGGAGACAAGAAAGAAGAAATAAAACTCGCTCACAGTCATTATTGACTGTATTGACTCATCCATTGATGAGCTCTACTCATCTCCGACAGACACCATCAACAAGCTCTACAAGCTTGACACCCTAATATGATTGAGTGGAGACAAGAAAGAAGAAATAAAACTCGCTCACAGTCATTATTGACTGTATTGACTCATCCATTGATGAGCTCTACTCATCTCCGACAGACACCATCAACAAGCTCTACAAGCTTGACACCCTAATATGATTGAGTGGAGACAAGAAAGAAGAAATAAAACTCGCTCACAGTCATTATTGACTGTATTGACTCATCCATTGATGAACTCTACTCATCTCCGACAGACACCATCAACAAGCTCTACAAGCTTGACACCCTAATATGATTGAGTGGAGACAAGAAAGAAGAAATAAAACTCGCTCACAGTCATTATTGACTGTATTGACTCATCCATTGATGAGCTTTACTCATCTCCGACAGACACCATCAACAAGCTCTACAAGCTTGACACCCTAATATGATTGAGTGGAGACAAGAAAGAAGAAATAAAACTAGCTCACAGTCATTATTGACTGTATTGACTCATCCATTGATGAGCTCTACTCATCCCCGACAGACACCATCAACAAGCTCTACAAGCTTGACACCCTAATATGATTGAGTGGAGACAAGAAAGAAGAAATAAAACTCGCTCACAGTCATTATTGACTGTATTGCCTCATCCATTGATGAACTCTACTCATCTCCGACAGACACCATCAACAAGCTCTACAAGCTTGACACCCTAATATGATTGAGTGGAGATAAGAAAGAAGAAATAAAACTCGCTCACAGTCATTATTGACTGTATTGACTCATCCATTGATGAGCTCTACTCATCCCCGACAGACACCATCAACAAGCTCTACAAGCTTGACACCCTAATATGATTGAGTGGAGACAAGAAAGAAGAAATAAAACTCGCTCACAGTCATTATTGACTGTATTGACTCATCCATTGATGAACTCTACTCATCTCCGACAGACACCATCAACAAGCTCTACAAGCTTGACACCCTAATATGATTGAGTGGAGACAAGAAAGAAGAAATAAAACTAGCTCACAGTCATTATTGACTGTATTGACTCATCCATTGATGAGCTCTACTCATCTCCGACAGACACCATCAACAAGCTCTACAAGCTTGACACCCTAATATGATTGAGTGGAGACAAGAAAGAAGAAATAAAACTCGCTCACAGTCATTATTGACTGTATTGACTCATCCATTGATGAGCTCTACTCATCTCCGACAGACACCATCAACAAGCTCTACAAGCTTGACACCCTAATATGATTGAGTGGAGACAAGAAAGAAGAAATAAAACTCGCTCACAGTCATTATTGACTGTATTGACTCATCCATTGATGAACTCTACTCATCTCCGACAGACACCATCAACAAGCTCTACAAGCTTGACACCCTAATATGATTGAGTGGAGACAAGAAAGAAGAAATAAAACTCGCTCACAGTCATTATTGACTGTATTGACTCATCCATTGATGAGCTCTACTCATCTCCGACAGACACCATCAACAAGCTCTACAAGCTTGACACCCTAATATGATTGAGTGGAGACAAGAAAGAAGAAATAAAACTCGCTCACAGTCATTATTGACTGTATTGACTCATCCATTGATGAGCTCTACTCATCCCCGACAGACACCATCAACAAGCTCTACAAGCTTGACACCCTAATATGATTGAGTGGAGATAAGAAAGAAGAAATAAAACTCGCTCACAGTCATTATTGACTGTATTGACTCATCCATTGATGAGCTCTACTCATCCCCGACAGACACCATCAACAAGCTCTACAAGCTTGACACCCTAATATGATTGAGTGGAGATAAGAAAGAAGAAATAAAACTCGCTCACAGTCATTATTGACTGTATTGACTCATCCATTGATGAGCTCTACTCATCTCCGACAGACACCATCAACAAGCTCTACAAGCTTGACACCCTAATATGATTGAGTGGAGACAAGAAAGAAGAAATAAAACTCGCTCACAGTCATTATTGACTGTATTGACTCATCCATTGATGAGCTCTACTCATCTCCGACAGACACCATCAACAAGCTCTACAAGCTTGACACCCTAATATGATTGAGTGGAGACAAGAAAGAAGAAATAAAACTCGCTCACAGTCATTATTGACTGTATTGACTCATCCATTGATAAGCTCTACTCATCTCCGACAGACACCATCAACAAGCTCTACAAGCTTGACACCCTAATATGATTGAGTGGAGACAAGAAAGAAGAAATAAAACTCGCTCACAGTCATTATTGACTGTATTGACTCATCCATTGATGAGCTCTACTCATCTCCGACAGACACCATCAACAAGCTCTACAAGCTTGACACCCTAATATGATTGAGTGGAGATAAGAAAGAAGAAATAAAACTCGCTCACAGTCATTATTGACTGTATTGACTCATCCATTGATGAACTCTACTCATCTCCGACAGACACCATCAACAAGCTCTACAAGCTTGACACCCTAATATGATTGAGTGGAGACAAGAAAGAAGAAATAAAACTCGCTCACAGTCATTATTGACTGTATTGACTCATCCATTGATGAACTCTACTCATCCCCGACAGACACCATCAACAAGCTCTACAAGCTTGACACCCTAATATGATTGAGTGGAGACAAGAAAGAAGAAATAAAACTCGCTCACAGTCATTATTGACTGTATTGACTCATCCATTGATGAGCTCTACTCATCTCCGACAGACACCATCAACAAGCTCTACAAGCTTGACACCCTAATATGATTGAGTGGAGACAAGAAAGAAGAAATAAAACTCGCTCACAGTCATTATTGACTGTATTGACTCATCCATTGATGAACTCTACTCATCTCCGACAGACACCATCAACAAGCTTTACAAGCTTGACACCCTAATATGATTGAGTGGAGATAAGGAAGAAGAAGAAATGTCTCATATGAGAGTAACAACTTTTCTAGAATAAGAACAAATCCTGCACGACAGTGAGCGAAGTTTTACCATGAAAATATGGTTTTAATTATCATATTTATTAATCAAATAAACTCCGCCTTTGCCGGTCCCTAGCCCAGATGAAAAAAGAGGAGGGGAAGCAGTAACAAGCTCGATAAAAAAACCTGGGTTCAGCTGGCCTGGCTAATAGTACCCTGTAAGGGCTCCTAATCCAGGTATACAGGATGAGCAGTGTTTGTACTCCATGTTAGGAGCAGCTGCACATGGCGTCTGTTGCTCATGTCAGAGGCGGCCATTTCTTTTGGAGGTAAGTCGGCCTGCCACTGAGTAGTGTTCCCAGTCTTAATGACAAAGGCAGATGCATTCTACTTCACCCAGTGTGTGGAGTAAGAAAGAATAAAGAAGAAGATTAATCAAATATATTTCGGCCTCAGACTATCGGAAAAGCAGTGTTAACCTAATTATAAATAGAGAGAAAGAATATAAAAATGTTTAATTTATATGTAATAGAATGTGTGGAAATAATTGTAGTTTCTATTGGAATTTTTAATAGCAAAAGATAACAAATAAAAGATTCAAACTTACCCCCAAATCTGGGTTGACTTCAGGTAGACCTCCCAAGGTGATTGGGTGCACACCGCCATCTATTGACACAAAAAGTAACTACTTTAGAAAAAAGGTCTAGTTATTTTTATCTTAAGAAATATATTTTTATATTTTCAATGTGTTTCGTTAAGTAATTAAATTTAAATAATATAAAGAAAATATTATATAAAATTTAACATGTTCTATATGAATATTTAGATATTTTATTTTAACGTATATATTTTTATTATTGAATAAAATTTGCGACACTCTTCAAAATGATTTAAAATAATATACACTCATGGATAAAACCTTAAGGAAGTTGTACCTTTTAGCATGTATATCGGGATTGAAACAATAACTCTGAAAAATATTTGGTACACAATGATCATTATTAAAAACATACGAGATGACCAAGTGTGAACATAATTGTTTCTGTCCTCTTCAAAAAAAAAAAAAGACGACCGGCGATATCAAAGGCTTTCCATTTCCTTAAGTTTTGTCCATGAGTGTATCTATAAATTACACTCAATTAAAAAAAAACGTAATTTCGGAAACAATCCTTCTCGTTCTCCACTTCAAAAACGCTTTATACACTCACGGCGAGACTTAACTAAGTGGAAAGTCTTTGATGTCGCCGGTCGTCTGTTTTTTTTTTTTTTTTTTAAGGAGACAGAGGCAATTTTGTTCACACCTGGTTATCTCGTATATCTTCAATAAAGGTTACTGTGTATCAAATATCTATCAGAATCTTTGTATGAATCCCGATATACATGCTGAAAGGTAAAACATTCCTTAAGTTTTGTCCATGAGTGTATACCCGAGTCCGTTAGTTTGAAAAGACAATCAATAGATGGTGACTTAGTTTTAGCGTCTATTTTGACGTGAGAGGTGACCTTCGCTTTTATACCCTTCGATATGGATTAACGTTTGGGCGATGGATATATTTAGAGAATGTTTACACCGCAATCACCAGCTGTAACTCTGTTCTCGGATGTACACACAAGAGTCATATAATGTTCCTATCTATAAAGATAAAGGTTACCTCTCTCGTCAAAATAGACGTCATAGCTAGACGCCATCTATTGACCGTCGAAAACAAGCGGACTCGGATCGGTGACAAAGCCAGAAGACCAGTTTTAGTAAACTTCGAAACAGGTATTGTGACTTTGTCACCGACTCTAGGCCGCTAGTTTGCGGCGACGGTCAATAGATGGCGTCTAGTTTTGACGTCTATTTTGACGGGAGAGGTGACCTTTATCTTTATAGATCAATACCCTCCCGGATTTTATTTTATCTATATAATATTTTAGTTATATATAACGTTTATAACAACATTGACTATATAATTGGGGTATAGTTTGGATTTCATTTTAGGTTTCATGATTGTTCAAACATTTCCTCAATTTCCCAACTGGAATTTTGAAAAATTGATTTTGTAATTAGCTCAATTAAGTTTTTAGCTGTTGCTGCTTGTCGCGGAAATATATCTAGAAATATAATATGGTTTTACGGGGTACTAACCAGAGCGCATGAGTTACGAGCAAAATAATGAATGTAGCAAGCAGTCGCAATACACTATAGCAAAGTACCGAGGTGCTGTACGCCACCAAGGTTGTTCAAAAAGGTTAGATTCCCCAGGCCAGGGAAGATAAAAGAAAGACAGGTTTTGATTAGATAAGAAGATTATATAAAAAAAGATATACACCTAGCCATATCTGGTTTATATATATATGTTTATAGTGGTAAGTTATAGTATGATGCATAGCGCTCCATCTGTTATGAATATTTGAAACTATTATAGACGCGTATGATTCCTTTGTAAATTAAACAATTTCTACTGTCCTTACTGCAATGGAAATTGTTTAAGTTTCAAAAGAATCATCGCGTCTATAATATATTTTGAATATTCATAGTGGTAAGTGTCCTGTTTATTTTATTGCTGATTGGTTCTCTACTATCACGTGACCTCATTAGCCAATCAGCGTTGATTTCATTAGACAATAAGCGCGATATGTTCTTTTATCTCCATAATTTCATAGAGCAACAAAGTTCTATATAAAATATGTTGGGTTAGATTTACGAAAATTCCTTCTCATTTTAATTTTGGAAATATTAAAAATATTTTTATTATTGTCATCTACAAGTACTTTTATATTATTTCTGAGAGAGAGAAATAAATGGTTATTTTGTAAATAAAAATTTCTAGTTTGTTATATCTTCTTTCTTATCTCCACTCAAAGATCATATCAGGGTATCAAGCCTGTAGAGCTTTTTGATGATGTCTGCTGCGGATATGTAGAGCTCATCAATGTATGAACCATTACAGTCAATGGGGTTGCAGGTTGACACTTAGTACATAGTGGGAAAACCTTGCAACCATTCTGGAAAGTTATTGTCTGTAGATAACCAGATTTAAGTCTGGAAATCAAATACTGTTGTTTTCTTGGAAGGATTTTCCGTCCAAATTTTGTTGTATGAGGTTTATTTATTCTTTATATTATAGGGATCTGACGCTTTTTATCTCTCCTTCTTCTGTAAATGGAAGGTTTGAGCGTAGTGAGAATGTTTTGATTCGATTACATCGACACATTTTCAGGTTTAGTTCTTCTTGAAATGATCCTTAGGATGTTCAACCGGATAGTGATCTAGAATAAAAATATCTAAGTCAAATTTTCATCTTCTTTAAATGATTCTTAACCTGCACGACAGGTAATTATTTTAGAATAAAGAAATACAGTAGAACCTCCCTGTAAAGGACAACACCTAGTTACAGGGCCAAAGTGTCTTTTAGGGAGAGGTTTCCTCTTACCGGAGAGTTGCTAAATTGTAAAAATGGTAAGGAAAACTCATTTGTGGAGAAGTGTCCGCTAAAGGGAGGTTCTACTGTATAAGTAAATTATTTTCATATTAGTGTACCTAAAATGATAAGAATTGTTAGGAGCTGGATGATAGCGTCTACCATGGTACATTGGTACCTTAACTTAGTACCTTGTCTCATCTGATGGCTTATTCTTATCTTGATGTGATGATTGTATCAAACGACAGAGATAAGTTTTGTTTGGATACATAGATGAACTAGCCAATCAAATTGAGTATAAAATTAGGGCTAAAAAAGAAAGCCATCCGTTGATTAGCTGGCTGAAAACACATGCCGCCTTGTGATTGGTCGTTCAATTAAAGCAGCCGACGCTATCTAGGAGAGCAGACGTGGTTTGTGTCAGGTCAGTGATCCATCACTGTCAGCTGATTCATTACGCTAATTGCACTGGTGGTTCTTCTACAGACCTCTTCCACACTGGATTATTGATACTCTATTAGATTTGCTAGGTCTTGGTGGTCTTGGCATTTCTCGACCGAATGACAGTTGGTTTGGTTATGACACACAATTACCTGTGTGTGTTGAAGGATTTTGAAGCAATATTATAAGAATTGATTAGATTAAATGGGGATTTCGTGATTTTTTTCGAGTTTTGAAGCGAGATTTTGAATTCCGTAGCGTTCACTCTGACGATCATTGGCCATGCAATGTCACCGATGGATGGCGGTGGACTGCCTAGAGACAAACCTGTACGGCTAAGGACAAAAATGACGATATATTGTGGCAACGAAGTTCCTAAGAAGTGACAAGTAGTGATAAACATCGGGAAAACAATCAATAAATACTAAAAACACACTGTAACAACCACTTGAGGACCCCCTCATCGCCTGGAAGAGGACACTTATACGGTGGGGAAGACTCCCCGGCTGATAATTTGAATTTGTAAATATTAATTCTCCTTTAAATTACTATATAAAAGGTAAAATAGCCTAGCTGCGAAAGCTTTCGACTTTAGAACCTGATGTCCCTGGTTCGAACACATTTTTCGCTATCTTTTTATTTTCTCTAATTATTTTGTGATCTCTTCCTCATTTTGTAAATATTGACTGAGTTGTCAATAAATTTGTTTTAATTGTCAATTGTCACTGTAACAATCACAAATATTGCCGTCACACGTCTTGAAAACCGTAAATAATTTCTCAAAAACACACTCTAACAGCCACTAAAAATTTACAACACACGCTTTAACAACCATTGAGAATTAAAAAACGCACATCAGGACACCCACCAAAAATTGCCAATACATACTTCGACAATCATCAAGAATTATTAACACACGCCGAGACAACAATCAAGTATTGCCTTCACCGTGACAACCACCACTAAAGACACTTAACAAACACACACCGTGACAACAACCACAGAGACCTGCTAACAATCACACACCGTGACAACCACAGAGACTTGCCAACACACCTACACCGTGACAACCACCACAGAGACCTGCCAACAAACACACACCGTGACAACCACAGAGACCTGCCAACAAACACACACCGTAACAACCACTACAGAAACCTGCCAACAATCACACACCGTGACAACCACAGAGACTTGCCAACACACCTACACCGTGACAACCACCACAGAGACCTGCCAACAAACACACACCGTAACAACCACTACAGAAACCTGCCAACAATCACACACCGTGACAACCACAGAGACTTGCCAACACACCTACACCGTGACAACCACCACAGAGACCTGCCAACAAACACACACCGTGACAACCACCACAGAAACCTGCCAACACACACACACCGTGACAACCACAGAGACTTGCCAACACACCTACACCGTGACAACCACCACAGAGACCTGCCAACAAACACACACCGTGACAACCACCACAGAAACCTGCCAACAATCACACACCATGACAACCACAGAGACTTGCCAACACACCTACACCGTGACAACCACAGAGACCTGCCAACAAACACACACCGTGACAACCACCACAGAGACCTGCCAACACACACACACACCGTGACAACCACAGAGACCTGCCAACAAACACACACCGTAACAACCACTACAGAAACCTGCCAACACACACACCGTGCCATCAAACACACACCGTGACAACCACCACAGAGACTTTCCAACACACACCGTGACAACCACCACAGAGACTTGCCAACACACACACACCGTGACAACAACCACACACCGTGCCAACACACACACACCGTGACAACCACCATAGAGACTTGCCAACACACACCGTGACAACGACCCCAAGGTTAAGGAGATCGATGCGGGTGGGCCCGGACCTTGAGTCCCCAGGGCGGGGCGCCACAATTAGCCGCGGCCTCCCAGATTAGAATACCATTTGGACTGGACTCTCCGGGACTCCTCAAAGGGAATTCTTTAGTGGATCTTCTAAATATAGGTCTAAACACCCTAGGTCACGTTATGGCATTGACAACTTCTCACATGTCCGAGTTTCCCAAAGCTGGTGTTGTGTGAGGCTCATTCGTTATTACCAACTTAACTTTTTGCACTGGACTTATATCACAAAATGCATTATTTCAATGCATTTTTAAAGGGATAGGTGCTACTTCTGAGGTACTATATTTGCAAAACAAGTTCTTTTAGGACAATACTAAAAGGCAAATATCAGAAGACACATACTTCAACGGGCTGCATTCGTGAGACATGCAGCGAGCAAGGTGATGGAGCCGAGAACAACACCGAAACAATTGGTATCTTAACTTGACCATGCAATAATCGAATATTTCTTAAGAAAACTAGCTCTGATTTCTATTTAAACTGCAAACACGCACCTTTGTTCTTGGCTCTGTTGAACACTGATTGTTTAATAATATAAGCCAATAGCATGCCATCTATAGATAAGAACTATAACTACACTCATAAACAAAACTTAAGGGAGTTGAAAGTCTTTGATGTCGGCGGTCGTCTATTTTTTCTTTTAAGAAAACAGAAGAGAGAATATGGTTTTACGGGCAACTAACCAAGGAAGAAAACCGAAGCAATTTGTTGACACTTGGTTATCTCGTGTGTCTTCAATAAAGGTCACTGTAAAATCTTCCACAGTTATTGTCTCAATACCGATATACATGCTAATAGGTACAACTTCCTTAAGTTCTGTTTATGAGTGTATATTGGTTATCTCGTGTGTCTTCAAAAGGTTCACTATAATATCTTTCAGAGTTTTGTCTGAATACCGATATACATGTTGAAAGGTACAACTTCCTGTAATTTTGTCTATAAGTGTATTAAACACGAATGTTTCTTTTATAAATAAAACAAACTTTCACCTGTTTTTACCGCGATGCTTTTGCATCGCAGTGAAGACAGTAGAGAATTTTAGTTTAAATTCTAAAAAAGAAACAATCATGATAATATTCCACATCAATCACATTTAAATCTCCTGGACATTATTTAAATAATTAAAAAGGTTTCTGGAGATGAATTTCTTCCATTTTAATAAAGAAGTTTAAAGCTTTCAGGCATCTCTGCCTTTCTACAGGAGAACATACGAGGCATAAAAGCATTAGAACATCGCTGGAAAAAGTGTATAGACCTTATAGGGGATTATGTTGAAAAATAAATCATAATAATTTTATTAGTCATTTTCTTTATATGTCGGGCCACGGACTTATGAGACAACCCTCGTATATAAGACGAATAAAACGCCGCCTGATGGCATAATTATTCGTTTTATTCATGTTCTCCTGAAGAAGGGCAGAGATGACCGAAAGCTTTAGACTACGTTAATAAAATAAAAATAAACTCATTTCCAGAAACCTTTTTAATTAATCAATTCGTGATCATAGTTGCGTTTCTCATCAAGAGCTCTATTATATAAAACAACAGGAACAGGCTAAATCAACGTTTAGTTGATTTCTGTTCCACCAGATGGCGCTCTGCCTTCTGTAAAGCACATGTGCTCTTGATCAGGATATGCGATTTTTAATATTGATTTCAACAGCTGATCTTTTTATCCTTTATTTTTTTCTTTCGTTTTTTAATGTGCTAAGCGTATTTACGCAAGTTTGGCCTTAAATACCCATTTCTTGGTTTTTCAGAAAGCCACTGGGACGAAAAAATATTTTTTGGTCGCAGTGGTACAGCCTACTTCACGCTGACGAGCGCCAAAAAGCGCGAAACGCGTTCGTGGATGGCTTTTCTTGATTTATCAAGAAATTGGGTTGGTCAAATATCAGGGAACAGGCTAAATCAATGTTTAGTTGATTTCTGTTCCACCAGATGGCGCTCTGCCTTCTGTAAAGCACATGTGCTCTTGGTCAGGATATGCCATTTTTAATATATAAAACAATCTATTAAGTTTCACCCACCCATTGTATCCATGATCAGCACAGAGAAGCTAGAATTCCTCTATAGAAGATCAAGATACCCAACGAAAGTATGGTGAATGTAATGTTTGTGGGATTCTCCTAAAATATACTTGAATGATGCGGTATGTATGAAATATAAGGATTGTTTTAAGAATTTAAAACTATTTTTGACACCTATGATTCTTTTTTAAATAAATCAATTTTCTACTGCCCTTACTGCAATGATAAAATAATGGGAGGGCCTGGCTCATCAGTAGTGAATCCTCCCAGCGGTTTCGCCAGTTTAATCTTATACCAGATGGCGCACTAATACATCATATTAATAATGAGTGTTTACCTATTAAGACCGGACATTCATTCTATTTTCAATAGAGATATTAAGAAAATAAAGAAAAACATATTTGTAAAGATCTTTCACTAAAGTGTAATTTTAGTTTTTTTCCTGACGAAAAGGACAAAATATTTCTGCCGAAAGGTTTATTTATTTATATTATGATGCATTAGCGCGCCATCTGTTATCAAAATTCGAAACTATTATAGAAACCGCTGTAAGGTTTCACCACTGATGAGCCAGGCTCTCCCATTAATTTTTCCATTACAGTAAGGGCAGTAGAAATTGTTATTTTTAAAAAGAATCATACGCGTCTATAATAGTTTCGAATTTATTTATAGAAAAAAGAGCGTACCTGGATCAGTGAAAGAAAAAATAACATTTTTTTTCTCAAAATATTTCGAGAAAGATTGCTCCATCTTTATCAATTTATTACACCGTTTATTTTTTTACATTTTCACTCTCAGAATTTATATATATGTTATATGAAAATATTATTTTATTTAAAATTATATTTCATAGATTCAAATACTCTGTTAAATCGACCGCCAGATGTCACGCTTCCCCTATAAAAACTCATTGTTGTTATTTCCTGATGGCCGGCTCAAATCTTTTGTAAATTATGTAAATAAGTTTTTAATTTTTTAGATTCTTAGCCTAAAGCCAGGCAGTACTTTTATCAAATTATGTTTTATATATATTCCTTTAGTTTAATTAAATTACTGATCAAAACAATTTTTACAATTATACTTTCAAGATTTTAACCACGACTGCATTACCATAGCATAATCCTCAAGATAATCAAAGGTCAACAGAAAAATCTCCATTTTTAATAACATATATATATATATATATATTATGAGAGAATATGAAAGCAGGTAAAGATATAAAAGTTTTCACATCGTCAATTATTATTTCTATGATGCAAAAAAAAAAAAAAAGAATTTAAAATTAATTTTTGACCAAAAAAAAAAAAAACTACGAGAGTCACGAATCAAATTAAGTTCTCCAATCATGTACCAATAGATTAGTTACAAATTTGATATTTAATAGAGTCTTAATTGAAATTGGCAAAAAAAAAAACATTTTTCCATTATGTCTAAAATGTCGTCTATGTTAATTTGCATTGTAGAGTTTTATGAAGTATATTTTTAATGGAAAATTGAAAGATAGGTATGGAACGAGAATTGTGATGTTAATAGATATACACTCATGGACAAAACTTAAGGAATTTGTACCTTTTAGCATGTATTTTGGGATTCAGACAATAACTCTGAAAGATATTACAGTGACCTTTATTGAAGACACACGAGATAACCAAGTGTATACACTCATGGACAAAACTTAAGGAAGTTGTACCTTTTAGCATGTATATCGGGATTGAGACAATAACTCTGAAAGATATTACAATTACCTTTATTGAAGACACACGAGATAACCAAGTGTATATACACCAATGGTCAAAATTTAAGGAAGTTGTACCTTATAGCGCGTATATCGGGATTCAGACAATAACTCTGAAAGATATTACAGTGACCTTTATTGAAGACACACGAGATAACCAAGTGTATATACACCAATGGTCAAAATCTAAGGAAGTTGTACCTTATAGCGCGTATATCGGGATTCGGACAATAACACTGAAAGATATTACAGTGACCTTTATTGAAGACACACGAGATAACCAAGTGTATATAAACCAATGGTCAAAATTTAAGGAAGTTGTACCTTTTAGCATGTATATCGGGATTGAGACAATAACTCTGAAAGATATTACAATTACCTTTATTGAAGACACACGAGATAACCAAGTGTATATACACCAATGGTCAAAATTTAAGGAAGTTGTACCTTTTAGCATGTATATCGGGATTGAGACAATAACTCTGAAAGATATTACAATTACCTTTATTGAAGACACACGAGATAACCAAGTGTATATACACCAATGGTCAAAATTTAAGGAAGTTGTACCTTATAGCGCGTATATCGGGATTCAGACAATAACACTGAAAGATATCACAGTGACCTTTATTGAAGACACACTAATGGGCAAAACTTAAGGAAGTTGTACCTTATAGCATGTATATCGGGATTTAGACGATATCTCTGAAAGATATTACAGTTACCTTTATTCGAAACACACTAGATACCAGGTGTTTCAAAATTACCTTTGTCTCCTTAAAAGAAAATCGACGACCGGCTACATCAAAAACCATCCACTTCCTCAAGTTTTTGTCATGTGTACATACCGCTGGGTTCAGCACTGGTGATTCAGACCTTCCCAATATTCTCCATAGCATTAAGGATAGTAAAAGTTTGTTTTATCTATAACAAAGCGCGTTTAATAATTTAATTTTTTAAATATAGATAGTGCGTTAATGTTTTATACTTAAATGACGTTTCAAGAAATGCGTACAGAATTCCTCTATACAAATATTTACATGGGAATCTATTCTCCTCAAAGGTTATGTCCCCAGTTTGTCTAAACATCTTCATTAAACCTTCCTCCACCCTGCTGCCTATATAAACCCAATACAATAGTAGAACGGTATGGTGGCGAAACAACTGGGAGGGTTCACCCAAAATTTTCCAAGAAGAGATCGATTTATAAAAATAAAGATCACCTCTTCCGTCAAAATAGACACTAAAACTGAACGCCATTTATTGACCGTCTCTGCAAACTATCAGACCTTTATTATAGATTGGAAACACAATGTTATAATATGATGCATAAGCGCGCCATCTGTTATCAAAATTCGAAACTATTATAGATGCGTATGATTCTTTTTGATAATAAACAATTTCCATTCCAGTAAGGACAGTAGAAATTGGTTATTTTCAAAAAGAATCATATGTGTCTATAATAGTTTCGAATTTTGACAATGGTATAATACCTACCAAATTATATAATGAATCTTTTATTATACACAGACTTTATTGGTGTTTGTATTTGGTTTTATTATATTGTTTTTTAGCAAATGAAAAGATTAAGACGCGAATGTCCTTTCATACAAAACTCTACGCGTCTTAATGTTCTCCTTTGCTATATATCGCGTTATTGTTTATATTAATTGTGTTTCTAATCTTTATTACAAATTGTACCTTATCAATAACTAATAATTATAGAAATACAATATCGAGATTACATTTATCCATCACTAAACATCACGTTAGGGGGTCGGTGGAAAGGTAATCTAAACCGTTGGTTTTCGACCGCTACGACCCGGGATCGAAACCTGCATTGGAAACTTTTTCTTACTAAAATAAATGCTCCAATGGTCCCCGATTCTTGCAAAAAAGTCCAACCCTACCAGCGAATGCAAGTAACCAAACGGGGCTATGTCATATTTGTAAGTGTAAAGTCGAACTGCTTTTCACATGTGTAGATATGTGGTATACTTACAGTAAAAGCAGTGGTTAGCTATCCACCATGATTATAATTACCTGTACCACGTGTACTAGGGATAAGCAAAAATAAAAAGACATGTGAACATTACAGTAAAAACAGTCGCTAACTGCCCACCATGATTATCATGGCGACATGTACTAGGGATAATTTTAAAAATCACGTTAAGTATGATACAAGTGAGAGACAAAGCTACACAAGGAGAGTTGTGTCAGTTGTCAACGATGTCCTCAAGGCAAGAAAAAGTGACTTAGCCAGAAGTGAGTGCGGAAATTGTCTCAGACTGCCGGAAATTGACACTATCAGGGAGAAGTCTCATTGGGACACCTGTCGTCTTCAACATCTACCTCGTTCATTAAGAAATATAGAACGCCCCATTGAAGATACAGATCATTTCTCTGTTATAAAGAGTTTTGTTAAGAAGTGTTATATTTTGTTATTATAGAGTGCTTCTCTCTCTCTCTCTAGATTGCCCCTTGATTTTCAGGCCTGGTTCTTCGGCGTCGGCCTCCATCCCGAGGCAGTGAAATTAACAAGTATGGCGAAGGCTACCATCTACAAGTACCATCTTGGTCTTGAGTTGGGTAACACCAGCCATCACATCGACCTGCCCACTCTGTGGGAAAGAAATCTCGCAGTCCATCGGTGGCGGAGTCTTTCTCGCGGTGGGCCCCACCAATGACGACTTGTATATATTTATATATATATGTATATTTATCAATTATTTTATCAATTTATATATATTTATTCATATTTTATCATTATATAATCATATGTATTCATATTTATGTATTTAACCTTATATAATATTATATGAGCATTGAAATAAATCAGTTTCAATCTGTCTATCTCTAATTATAGCCCAGACAAATCAAAAACGTTACTCTAATAATGTCAAATATAGTGCAAAAGGAAATTAAACTGGGGGCAGGTGGAGAAATTAAGAAAAAGGCATTTCCTTATTGTACAACTGAAAGTTTATGATGGCTTGCGCCATCTTTCGGGAATAAATATCAATCAATCGTTGATTTTTTAAAAAATTATTCCAGAATTGACCAAATACCCTATTCTTGATTGATCAAGAAAAGCTTTTAGTTTATATTTATTCCGATAGATGGCGTAATCCATCAGCAACTTTTTGTCGCCCGATAAGGAGATACCATTTTTCTTTTTTCAATTTATGAACTTTTATCCCAGTACAATATCACATTTGTACTATTTTTTCACAATAATAATGATTGCCCCATTTTCCAAAAAGAGTTACAAGTTACTCTTTAAAAATTAACTGACATATACCACATTGCATGACCAGGATATGTTATTTTTTTTCTCAATTACTCTGCTAAGTTTGTTTAGTTTATTTATTGTTAAAAGAAAAAATAATACAAAGAAACAAATTCTGTTATTGACGTTAGAATTCGAAAACTAGTTAAATCATCCAGAGATATATTTTTCTCTAATAATTAAAAAATTACTATCACACAAAAATATGTTTTTTTAAATATACTATATTTGGGGGAAAGGTATACGAAAAACAAAGTTTACAAAAAAAAAATCAAATTACCACATTAGTAATATATATTAAAATTATTTTATAAAATTTATAAAATTTTAAAAATGCACATGTATTAGTGTAAGGATAATAATAGGAAAAAAACACACACACACACAATGTTAAACCACCAAAAATGGAAATATCAAAATTAGTTACAAAAGCTGTTAACAGATGGCGTCACCTGTTTATCAACTCTCGTCTGCTCTAATAGAAATACTTTAATGAAATTCTCCAAGTTCTTGGAGAGAAAAAATAAAATAAAATAATAAAAATAAATTGCAACAATTATATTACGTTCCATTTAAATTTGATTAGGTGAAAATATACACCATCTAGAAATTCAATTTTCATTTAGACAATTGTTGAATTAAATAAAATTGAAAGGGAGAAAATCTTTAAAAAATTAGTCTAGAAACGATACGCCGTGAACTGTAAAAAACTTCAATTCTATATATTTCTTATTTACTTTGTGAAAAAAGTCAATATTGACAAAATTAAATTAGAAAATCCTTTTAGGAACAAAGATGAAAACAGAAATAAGATATGGAGTTGTGTGAGCTGAGGAAATTATAAAACATTATTTTCGTATTTATATAAATAATAATCATATTGATTTTTTTTTTTGTGTTATCCCTAGAACACGTGGTACAGGCAATGATAATCATGGTTCGTAGTTAGCGACTGCTTTTACTGTAATTTTGTAATTTTCACATGTCTACACATGTGGAAAAAAGTTCGACTTTGAACTTACAAATGTGGCAGAGCCCCCGTTTGGTTACTTGCACTCGCTGGTGGGGTTGGACTTTTGGAAAAATCGGGGGCAATTGGAACATTTTGTAATTATAAAAAAGTGCCTAATGATGGATTCGATTCCGGGTCGTAGTGGTTGAAAACCAACGGTTTAGACAGCCCTTCCACCGACCCCATATACAGTTAAACCTGTCTATAGCGCCCCCTCTAAATAACGCCTCCCTCTCTATAGCGCCCGATTTTAAATACGTAGTACGATGCGAGATTTACATTAAAAGTGACCTGTCTATAGCACCCCCTCACTATAGCACCCTATTTTGGTGAGTCCCAAGAGAGAGGCGCTATAGACAGGTTTAACTGTATAATGAAACATAAGGGGGGTCGGTGGAAGGCTGGTTAAACCGTTTGGTTTTCGACCACTAGGACCCGGGTTCGATTCCCGCATTGGACACTTTTTTCTGTTTAAAAATAAAAATGCTCCAATGGGCCCCGATTCTTGCAAAAGTCCAACTCCAACAGCGAGTGCAAGTAACCAAACGGGGCTCTGGCACATTTGTAAGTGCAAAGTCGAACTGCTTTTCACATGTGTAGACATGTGGTGCGCTTACAGTAAAAAGCAGTCGCTAACTACCCACCATGATTATCATGGCCTGTACCACGTGTACTAGGGATAAGCAAAAAAAGAAACATAAACCTGCGATGGTATTCATTAACCAAAAGAGATACCTCTCCCTTTAAAAATACATTAAAATAAGATATTTTGTTTATTTCCCCAGTACAGAGCATAATTTCCGCTCATAGACAAAACTTAAGGAAGTTTCATAGTTTAAGTATAAACCATTCCTTATTTGCTTATGTAACGGCGGATTTCTCATATATGTAAATTTGAACGTTCTCCTCTCTTAAAAAAATAATAAATAGTAAGGACTTATATTTTATATTTAGAAAATTCTGTAAATATATCTATGATTTTCTCTCTTGGTTAAAAAAAAACCGTAATTGAAAAAACTAAGTACAGTAGAACTTGGATAATTCGAACTTCTTTAATTCGAAAACCTCTTTAATTCGAATATTTATCTTGGTCCCTAGAATTTCATATAAATAGAATTTCCGTTTTTAATTCGAATTTTTGGATAATTCGAATTTTTTTATGGTCCCTTGGGGTTCGAATTATCCAAGTTCTACTGTATATTTATTTGTGGATGGCTTTACTTGATTTATCAAGAAATTGGGTTAGCCAAATATCAGGGAACAGGTTAAATCAATGAATAGTTGATTTTTGTTCCACCAGATGGCGCTCTGCCTTCTAAAAAGCACATGTGCTCCTGGTCAGGATATGCCTTTTTTATTTTTAATAGTTATTTGTGTTTATTTCTATAGTTGGTTGTAAATTCAAACATGATTTTATTATCGTAAATATTGAGGCTGCCTGGCCGGCATTCATATTTCTTGAAAATGAAGATACTTCGGCCAGTAAATCTTTTTATTACCTCGACGTTTCGACAAAAATCTTTTGTCTTCGTCAGGAGCAAACAAAAATTAAACATTCAGCAAGGCGTTAAAAATATTTCTAAAGTTCCAAGGGCGTTCTCACGCGATATTCAAAAATTTTGTACAACATCTAAAGCACGAGTCAAAAATAAATATTTAACTCACAAAAGACTATGATCTTTGAAATAAATTATAATATACATATATAATGAGAAATTATAAAAAAATAAATATAAAAATAATAATAATATTTACAAAGATTTTCCTATAGTATATATAAATCGATATCTATTACTTACAATTTATACTTATACTTTTAACTACTTTTTTAAATTTATAAACGAATTGTATTGTAGTGGAATATCTTCAAATACATTTATACTTCTTGCCCCCATTTAATTTTTGTTTGCTCCTGACGAGGACAAAAGATTTTTGTCGAAACGTCGAGGTAATAAAAAGATTCACTGGCCGAAGTATCTTCATTTTCAAGAAATATGATTTTATTGTCCTTTCCTTTATTTTCTTCTTTAAATTTCTACTCAAACCTTGTAATTATACAATTGTTTATGTAATATAGTACCTGAATTTAGTGTAGTGTGACGCAAGCATCCCTTGTGGGGATATCACGTCTGATTTGATCATTAATAAATAAATAAATGTTTAAAAAACGTAAAATATTCATACTTATCAATACTAATTATTTTATTTTTGAAAGTTAATTTCTTCATCCTCCAAAAAGATGATTGAAAATTTCGTGAGAGCTTGTTTCATCAGTAATGAGCCCTCTCAGCGGTTTCACCAAATTAATCTCTAGACCGCTCTACTATTGTATAAGATTGGGATATACCCTACACTCTCTATTAGTAACTTCTGTTAGCTTTTGTTGATTATAGGAACTGATTGACGTTATGAAATATTGAATGATTTGAGAGACTAAGTGACGAAATGTTGAAACCTCCCCGCCGTTTCATCAATTTGATCTACAACTGACGTATTGTCCATTGTAATAACACTTTAATACTCTCGATATTCTGGTTATTAAACGAGAAATATCTTTAAAAGATTTCATCAATGTGACCATCCTTTTTGTGTGTGCACAAGCATCCTAAAATATATCTTCTCTTCAACAGATGTAAATACTATCTCATAGCAATTTCAAAAATTGGCATGGACCCAGAGCAGCAGATTTACACACCCAAGATAGTGGACAGTTCTGCTTCTGTTATGGAGATGCATGGAGACATTTGAGGCTCTTCATCGGACACGACAACAATAACAGAAAATTGACATTGACCTAGAGCAGCAGCTTTACACATCCAAGATAGTGGACATTGCTGCTGCTGTGATAGAGATGCATGGAGACATCTGAGGCTCTTCATTGGACACGACAACAACAACAGAAAATTGAAATAGACCCAGAGCAGCAGCTTTACACACCCAAGATAGAGGACATTGCTGCTTCTGTGATAGAGATGCATGGAGACATTTGAAGATCTTCATCGGACACGACAACAACAACAGAAAATTGACATGGACCCAGAGCAGCAGCTTTACACATCCAAGATAGTGGACATTGCTGCTGCTGTGATAGAGATGCATGGAGATATCTGAGGCTCTTCATTGGACACGACAACAACAACAGAAAATTGACATAGACCCAGAGCAGCAGCTTTACACACCCAAGATAGTGGACATTGCTACTGCTGTGATAGAGATGTATGGAGACATCTGAGGCTCTTCATTGGACACGACAACAACAACAGAGAATTGACATAGACCCAGAGCAGCAGCTTCAAACACCCAAGATAGTGGACATTGCTGTGATAGAGATGCATGGAGACATCTGAGGCTCTTCATTGGACACGACAGCAACAACAGAAAATTGACATAGACCCAGAGCAGCAGCTTCACACACCCAAGATAGTGGACATTGCTACTGCTGTGATAGAGATGCATGGAGACATCTGAGGCTCTTCATTGGACACGACAACAAGAACACCCACATAGAACTTTCAGGGAAATGGTTTCTTTATTAGAGTAAAATGATGTTTAGAGATTAACAATGGAGATAGATGTATTTGCGATGTTTGTAGAAATCATCAACACGCTCTTCTATTAAGTATGTTTGAATACATTTATTCTATACAAGAGATACATTTTTATTCACTATTCACTAAGATAATCCCTTATATTAATATTAAATTGAGAATTTAAGTTGTGTGTGTGAGTGAAAGCCTGGTGTTTTAAATTTAAAATAAAGTTTTGCAAATAAGCCAATTTGCACAACTTCAAGTTGGAAACACCAGGCTTTCACACACACAACTTGAATTTTCAATTCTCTATGCACGCCTTCTTCAGAACTTTGATTATATTTGAAAGGTGAGTGGTAATATACGAAAAGATGAAAAGGTATGGATTTATCATCTTTAATATAGCTTTATTAAAGATGATAAATCCATACCTTTTCATCAATTGAAAAAGCCCTGTATGATTTATAAATGAATAAACCAAAGCATCAAGGGCTGCGTATCTTTATTAGAACAAATATATACGAGCTTTCGGGCACATACGCCCTTCTACAGGAATTAATGAAACAATAATCCAACTAGTTTGAAATAAGATTTATAAAATTGTTTCATTAATTCCTGTAGAAGGGCGTATGTGCCCGAAAGCTCGTATATATTTTTTCTAATAAAGATACGCAGCCCTTGATGCTTTGTTTTATTCATTTATGCCTTTTAATCTTTTCTTCTATTACCACTCACCTTTCAAATATGATCAAAGTGTATGAAGAAAGTAGAGAAGTGAGAGAACATATGGCATCTTTACAGCCACCTATTGAATGGTGTTAAAGCAACCTTCATCACGAGGTGTTGACAACTGCCCACGTACTGGAGCGACTGCATCCGGCGGCCGGAAGGCAATCTGCTGACGCCGCCTACAGAGCCAATCAATCCACAGACTTGAGGGACCATAGACTACATCCCCTTGTTGGACCTTCTATTGAATCTTCTATTACTATATTAACAATAGCTAACTATAAGTTAACACTATAATCCTCTTTATATGCTGGTTATTAAACGGGAAATTGCTTAGGAAATGTTTCTTTAATGTGATCATCCTTTTTGTGTGTGCAAAAGCATTCGAAAATATCTGCTCTTCAATAGGTGTAAAGATTATCTCATAGAAATTTCAGTGAAAGAATTTATTTAATGTTACAATCCTATGTGCATAAGAAATCGAGAATATCTTCCCTTCTTTCTCTCTCTCAACAGGTATAAAGATTATCTCATAGAAGTTTAAAGGAAAGAGTTTCTTTAATGTGATCATCCTATGTGCATAAGATTTCAAGAATCCCTGCCCTTCAACAGATTTAAAAACTATCTCATAGAAATTCCATTGTGTGTGTGTGAGAGAGAATTTTCTCTCTCTTTAATCTGACAATCCTATGTGCATAAGATTTCGAGAATCTCTGCCTTTAAACAGGGGTAAAGACTATTTCAAGGGAATTTCAGAAAAAGAGGTTTTTCAATGTGACAATCCTATGTTCACAAGATTTCAAGAATTTTTGTCTTTTAAGAGATATAAAGACTATTTCATAGAAATTTTAGGGAAAGATAATTTCTTTAATGAGACAATCCTATAACACAAAGCAATAACGCGCCATCTATACATATAAAACAAAATGATTTAAAAGCGCGAATGTTTCTTTTATACATAAAACGAACTTCTACTGTCCTTACTGCGATGAAAAAATATTTCGGGAGGGCTTGGCTCATCAGTGGTGAACCCCCCCAGCGGCCTCGCCAATTTAATCCACCAGACCGCCTCTCAGAGCTCCAATACTGCATTAGATAATTCTGCCCTTATATGCCACACTGAAGGATGGAATCCCAGAAATGGTTTTCAAGCAAACTATGGACATAAGCTTATAGGACAGTAGAACTATATTCAAATATTTGCTTCGAGCAATGCTCTTCAGCAAACTATAAAGACAATCCTATGTCACAAGATTTCAAGAATCTTTACCTTTTAACAGATATAAAAACTATCTCATAGAAATTTTAGGGAAAGATAATTTCTTTAATGATACAATCCTATGTCACAAGATTTCAAGAATCTTTACCTTTTAACAGATATAAAGACTATCTCATAGAAATTTTAGGGAAAGATAATTTTTTTAATGATACAATCCTATGTCACAAGATTTCAAGAATCTCTGCCTTTTAACAGATATAAAGACTACATCATAGAAATTTGAGAGAAAGAGTGCAGTTTCAATTGAGTGCCTTAGGATATACCTATATATATGGTATCATTCATGATATAATGAAGATATGCTTAATAGAGCATTTGTCAACCTTCATAATGTTCTTTGTTGTTGTAAGGATAAAATTCGAGATGCACTTTCCACAGTGTAGACATGTTTTGTACTTAAATAAATCGAGGTTCAATCAGAATATAATGTGTTACTGCCGTTGGAAGGTTGACGGTAAAACCGAAATTGAGTTCATGAATAAACATCGATAAAGAAACTTAACCTCAGTTGGACCTTTGATTTATTTGATTGAGCACAGAGGATTAATATTTAGAGTTCAGGTTCAATTGAGTGCCATAGGATATACCTATATATATGGTATCATTCATGATATAATGAAGATATGCTTAATAGAGCATTTTTCAATCTTATAATGTTATTTGTTGTTGTAAGGACAAAATTTGAACTGCACTTTCTACAGTGTAGACATGTTATGTACTTAAATAAATCGAAGTTCGATCAAGATATAATGTGTTATTCCCGTTGGAAGGTTGATATGGCCTAAATTGAGTTCATGTAATAAACACTGATAAAGAAACTTCGGTTGGATCTTTGAATTATTTGATTGAGCACAGAGGACCCATTATATGTTGTGCACTAAGAGTAAAAGCAGCTGCTTACTACCCACCATGGTAATCATGACGTATTTGAGATAAATACCACTATATAATGTTCTTCAAATTAAAGATACTTCGGCCAGTAAATCTTTTTTAATGTCTCAACGTTTCGACAAAAATCTTTTGTCTTCGTCAAGAGCGAACAAAAATTAAAACATTTGGCAAAGCGTTAAATATTATTATATAGAATAATTTTTAACGCTTTGCAAAATTTTTTAATTTTTGTTCGCTCTTGACGAGGACAAAAGATTTTTGTCGAAACGTCAAGACAATAAAAAAGATTTACTGACCGAAGTGTCTTTAATTTGAAGAACTATGAATGCCGGCCAGGTAATGTATATCTTTACTATATAATGTCATAGAATATTGTCAGTATGTCCATAAAGTTGGTGATGGTAGGGCGGGGTGTTATCTATGATGCCAACCAACCAAGAGCAGCCAATAGAGAAAGAATTGATTCAGGGAGTGTCCTGGACGCTCTCCAAGCTCGAGACATTGTCGGGGCGGATTACTCTCGACATGGAATTTTTCATCCACTGTGGAAAACAACTGCAAGCATCCTCTCAGCAGCAGCAGCAGCATTCTCTATAAGCAGATGTAGACCCATCACTTCTTGGTCGAATTCTTCAGTATGGTAGATTGATTCATTAGCGCGCCATCTGTTTTCGTTCTACAATCATAAGCCGCATTATATTGTACTAGCGAACCCGGCCACGCGTTGCTGTGGCTAAATTGTAATATGTTAAATTAACATTATACTAAACTATTCAGTACAGTAAAGTTAATATTCACTTATAAAGATAAAAATGTTTTAGCCGATCTAAAGCCCTACGGGATTGAGAATGGAACGTTACGTTAAAATTTGAAAGTGATTTTTATATATATAGATAATATAGCCCTTCATTGTAATCATTGATTATAATCACTGCATTAATAAATGTCAGTGAACTCGTATATATGTATTGATTTTTGTTTTCGAGATATTCTAATAGAACGTTCGCACATTTTCTGTAAAATATTTATATATGCACAAACACAGAATATAATCACTATGTCTTAATTTCGCTATAATTATTGTTATAAACATTATTCTAAAATAAATCGCCAGAAATCGTCCTGATAGTAAACTAAACAACTTCCCAAAGTTTCATGGCAAACATCTAAAATAAAATAATACTTTTAATACTTTGCTACAATATTAAAAAGAGGGGGGCTTAGGTGTTTAAAATGT
Organism: Cordylochernes scorpioides; assembly: GCA_030710605.1. Classification (NCBI taxonomy): domain Eukaryota; kingdom Metazoa; phylum Arthropoda; class Arachnida; order Pseudoscorpiones; family Chernetidae; genus Cordylochernes; species Cordylochernes scorpioides. The sequence continues at coordinate 17,129,088 of CP092883.1, read as the reverse complement.
AAAATGTGCTCTAAATAGTATTACATAGAGCCTTCATAACAAACATATTTAAAATAAACCAATCAAAATATAATATTGCTGTAAAAACAGACCTTGCTACAATAATATAAAAGAAACGAAAATAAAAAAAGACACCCACGCTGAGCCTCGAACCTAGGTTTGTTACAAATATTATTAAAAAATTGTTTATGTTAATTTTTATTTTAAAAAGCCTACATTTTAAATAAAATAATATTTTTAATAATTTGCTACAATAATATAAAAGAAATGAAAAAAAAAAAAAAAACACCCACGCTGAGCCTCGAACCTAGGTTGCGGGGGTACGAAGGTGTGCACCTAACCTATAGGCTAAGCTTGACGTTTCAAATAAGCTCATGCGAGGCTATTTCAGACCATACGTCTGCCGCGAGGGGGCGTTGATTGCGAGTGAATTTACGTTTTATCGTAAATAAAAATGCAACGAAAGGTTATTTCTAAAGAGTAATTAGCCAGAAACCATCCCGGTAGTATACTAAACATCTTCCCAAAGTTTCATCACGATTGGTTGAGCGATGTAGAAGATTATCACTGACGAACGGACGGACGGACCAACAGACCAACAAACATCCATTTATATATATATATATTATAAAATATAAATATTGGTTTTGTTAAAACTAATCGAATGGTTTTATTTACGTCTTTACTTTTTATTTTGTTGTATTTCTGAGTGTACTCTCTGTGTTAAGTTACTTTAGGCCCTAGTAAATTACACTTTGTGTGTTAATCCGTAAAAATTAACATTTGTCAACTTCCCAACATTGGAGTCATGACAAAGTGTCCGTCCCAATTAAAAAAAGCCGAAGTGAAACTTCCTGTAATTAACCAAGCCTGACTGGATTGCGGCGGCAAAAAGTCTGAAAGGTAAAAAAAAAAAAGGAAAACTAATTATCCAAAGTCAGGCCGGAACAATGTCCTATGGCCACCGGAAATGTACCGTCATAGGGACAACACCCCCCACTGACTGTATGTCTGATACATAGACAGTATCTTCTTGGGAGCCTATGTCTTTCTATTCACTATTTGGTTTTATCCCTAGTACACTCATTAATATAGCCGTCTTCTCAAGGGATATCTCATTGTGATGAAAATTAGAAACTATTTTAGAAGGATTGATGTTCATATGTAGTTAAGTATGATGTCAGTTTTATTCGAGCTCTGATTGGCTGATTAAGGATACGTGACCGTGAACAGCCAATCAGAGAGCGAATATAACAACATATATGTCATAATTTGCCTAATACCCAAGAGGTAGAATTTATTTTCACCAAAATAACTATGTTAAACTGTAAATATGTTAAGTTTGTGTTAAAATGTAAATACAAATTCATCCATCTATAAAATACACTGTACAAAATAAACTCAAACTATTATAGACGCGTAAGATTCTTTTTGAAATAAACAATTTCTACTGCTTTTACTGCAATATGGAAAAATTAATGGGATGGCCTGGCTCATCAGTGGTGAACCCTTCCAGCGGTTTCGTCAGTTTAATCCACCATTGCAGTAAGGGCAGTAGAAATTGTTTAATTTAAAAAAGAATCTTACGCGTCTAAAATAGTTTCTAATTTTAATAACAGATGGCGCGCTAGTGCATCGTAATATATCTCAATATGCTGGAACCGTCGATTGAATTCTCCCATCCCTGTTTCTAGCGAAGTTAGTCTATTTTACAATCTATATTTTCTAATAGGAGCTCCATCTATGCTTCCTTTCTATGGTGAATCTGTATAAGACCGGTGATCTTAATAAAGCTCTATGTGTGTCTTATCCCTAGTACACGTGGTAGAGGTCATGATAATCATGGTGGGTAGAAGTTGGCAACTGCTTTTACTGTAAGTGCACCACATGTCTATACATGTGAAAAGCAGTTCGACTTTTGCACTTACAAATGTTGCAGCACCCCGTTTGGTTACTTGCAATCGCTGGTGAAGTTGGACTTTTGCAAGAATCGGAAGCTATTGAGCATTTTTTTATTAGAAAAAAATTGCCCAATGCGGGAATTGATCCCGGATCGTAGCGGTCGAAAATCAACGGTTTAGATCATCCTTCCACCGAAACTTAACAGACTCCCTAAAAAATCAAGGAATGACAATTTAAAGCCAAAATTATTTGTGGTTAATATATATATTATAAATCAACAAATAATATTATTATTCGAGAGATTGGCGCAAACTATCATCAAATTTAAGTTGCATAATCAAGAAAGATGCTTTTTTTCTTTAAAATCTTTATAGATAACATTTTAAAATTGAAACAAGTCAGGGAAAAGAGCTTCTTTATATTTTATCCCCAACTTGTGTTTCTTTTTTCTATAGCAAATAGGAAAATTATCGTCGTCTTAATTCTATATTAACTTTATTAAAACGTATTTACACTTTAAAAATTGGAGGAAGTTCAATAATTTTACCGAAAATTTTAATAGCCAATTCTCTTGTTCCAAAATAACGTTATTAGATACCACTCAAAAAGAGCAACTTAGCAAATGTTATTTGCAATAAATAATATTTTGAAAATAAAGCAATCCATACTTAATTCATTAGATAATAAAAGGTATATATTGGATTGAATAAAATATTTATTTTGTCAATATTTCGGCTGGCTGAACGCCAACCTTTATCAAGGCATTACATTTATTTTTGGTGTATACAAGAGTTTGTGTATACAAAAATGTAATGCCTTGATAAAGGTTGGCGTTCAGCCAGCCGAAATATTGGCAAAATAAATATTTTATTCAATCCAATATATGCCTTTTATTATCTAATAAATAATATGTAGAGGTTCTCCATATATTTAAAAAAAGTGTCCAATGTGGTATTCGATCCAGGGGCTGTCGGAAATTGATGGTTTATATCGCTCGTTCAACGACTGTTTTATTATTATTATTATTATTTATGGTCATTCTGGAATAATTTTTAAAAATCAACGATTAGTTGATAATTATTCCGATAGATGGCGTAAACAATCAGCACAACTTTTTGTTTCACGATCAGAAAATGTCTTTTTTTTTTCTGAATTTGTTCAAGTCAGTTTATAGGTCCTGTCAAATAAATGCATACATTGTTGTTAGTTGTTAAGTAGGACGTCGCTAAAAGATACATTAATAGCAGAGAAACAAGTGAATAGATAGATTAAAAAACTATGTGTATAATTCAGCCATCAATATATATCTTTTTATTTTTTAATTTTAATTTTAATTTTTTATTATTTTTTATAGAATAAAGGCAGTGGAGGATTCAAGTTGCTTTTGTGGTATTGAGGAACAAACCTCAAGACATCTACTAATCGATTGCCCAGCATTTCAAGATTATAGAATGAAGAATGAACTAGTTGTTTGTGAACTTAACGATTTGATTTCCGATAAAAAATCATATTTAAAGTTCAATTCATTTTGTAAATACATTCTAAACTTTCTACAAAATCTGGATCTCTAGTGTTTTCACGTGTTGAATAATGTAAATAACTTATGTAAATAAACTTTTCTCCTTGTTTGGCGCAAGTATCCCTTGCGGGATATAGCGCTTTGGAAATAAAATAATTGGAATTGTAATCAATATATCTCTTCAGTTGGCTAGTATTTATGACCAGGGTGGATGGACCGATCTGTTCCATAGACACTACATCAATATATCTATAGAGCCAATTGGAAGGAGATTTATGAAAGAGGAAGGTCACCAACCTTTTTATATTGTTTAGTGAAATTGAGCTCCAATCTGGAACACGACCTTATATCCTATTATTGACTCTCCCCCCGCTCAACTATTTTGGTCGCTGTGGACCACTTGACTGGGGTTGACTTTCCTAATGACACCGTCTCTACTTGCTTGGTTGACTGAATCCCTGCTTGACATTCCGTCCGTTTTGGCGACATTTTAGACACTGGCTGTTTGAACAACCTTTATTTATATGGTAAAATAGTATTAAAGTGTGAAATTGTACTGGGACTAAGTTGATAAATTGAGAAAAAAGGCATCTTCTGATCATGTTACTGGAAGTTGATGATGGCTTACGCCATCTGTCGGAATAAATATAAAAATAGTGCAAGGTTGATAAATTGAGAAAAATACATCTTAACAAAAGATATAAGATACCACAACTCTTTTTATTAATTGTATAAAGTAGCTTTCGGACAGGTCCTTCCTCAGTAAACTAAAACTAAAAAAGGGTTGCAGTGTCTTATGCCTTTTTTTGTTATTTGTCGAAATCCGTAAACCTGTGATAATGAAAAATACATCTACTGACCGTGTAACTGTAAGTTGCTGATGGCTTGCGCCATCTATCAGAATAAAAATCAAAATAATATAAAATTTAAATTGTACTGGTGTCAAGTTTATAAATTGAGAATAAAATCATCTTTCCTGATCGTATAACTGGAAGTTGCTAATGGCTTACGCCATCTATCGGACTAAATATCGAAATAATACAAAATTGTACTGGTATCGTGTTGATAAATTGAGAAGAAAAAAGGTATCCTTATCGTGTAACTAAAATTTACTGATAGCTTACGCCATTTATCGGAATAACTATATCAACTAATATAGTTGCTTTTTTAAAATTATTCAACGGATTATATATTTGATATATGGATTGATAAAAGAAAGGACATTTTTTATGGCCAATATCTAATCTGAAATATTTTTTAAATGAAAGATTTTCACAATATATCAAGCAAGATAATTATAATATATTTTTTATTATTATGTTAAAATAGAAAGCTTTCAAGCATTATCTCATCATCAGGCCAATAATGCGCATTTAACTTGATAAAGAAATTTATTACAATTATATTGATATACTGTGGGTATATTTTTGCAATTACAAGGTTGTCCAAAAAGTTCGTAAACACTTGCAAAAATTGAAATACAAATATTATTCACCGTTATGTATAATGTCTTTGTATTATGTATAAAGTAATTGTATTATTATGTATATTAACCGTAATAATATTATTCGTCAAGTAATAAAAAAAACTACGTTTAAAGAAAAACACAAACCTTTCGGATAACCTTATATCTTAAGAATCAAAATTTGTTGATATTTATTCCGATAGATGACGCAAACCATCAGCAACTTTCAATGGCACAATCAGATGTCTTTTTCAAATGTCTTTATTTAGACATTCAGTGTCACAAAGGATTCTCCTTGAAGGCTCCAACAGAGGAAGAAGTAAAAAAGAAAGGTAAAGGAAGAAACTAAGTAGGATTATAAAAAGTGAAGAACAACAACCACCAAAAAACAGATCTCCTCGACCATTATAAAAACATCTTGATTTAAACCATGTTTGTTTCCCCTAATTGTCTACAGTCCATCTTTATTTTCCCTGTTTGTAGCGTCTATTTTTGTATACCTCATCCGTTTTTACATACAATTTCAAAATTTTGTTTTTCAAACAGAAATAATGTAATATTTTTTTCTCTCAATATATAATAAGTATTTAAAATATGTATATATTAATGTGTATATAAAAATTGTATTTATTATTGAGTTCTTAAAGTGATACTCCTGTTGAAGGACTGACAAGTCCGAAAGTTTGAAAATAAAAAGTTGTACAAGAAACTTAACCCTAGAAGCTTTATTTATTTTATAATAGTTTGCATATATATATACGTCGGTTCTGAACTTGTTTTTAAAAATCCTATTTCGCTTTAGATCTATGCAAATCATATTTCGCTGTATCTGAATGTTCATTAGAATGTTAACCGTATGCCTGATCCGTTTTACATAGTTTGCATATATCCGTCGGTTTTGAAATTTAACACATGTGTTATTTTTATCCTATTTCGCTTCAAATCTATACAATTCATATTATTTTTTGTATCTGAATACAAAACCTGATCCGTTTCTACATAGTTTGCTTATATCCATCGGTTCGGAAATTTTACACATGTTCTTCTTATACTATTTCTCTTTAAACCTATGCAAATCATATTTCGCTGTATCTAAATGTCATTAGAATGTTAACTGTATACCTTATCCGTTTTACATAGTTTGCATTTATCCGTCGGTTCTAATATTTAACACAAGGTGTTATTTTATTCTATTTCGCTTTAAATCTATACAAATCATACTATTTTTCTGTATCTGAATACAAAACATAATCCGTTTTTACATAGTTTACTCTGCCTTTATCCATCGGTTCGGAAATTTTACACATCTTCTTCTTATCCTATTTCGCTTTAGATCTATGCAAATCAAATTTCGCTGTGTCTGAATGTTCATTAGAATGTTAACTGTATACATTATCCGTTTTTACATAGTTTACATATATCCGTTGGTTCTAAATTTACACTCATGTTCTCATCCTATTTCACTTTAAACCTATGCAAATCATTTTAAATTGTATCTGATTGTTCATTAGAATGTTAACCGTATACCTGATCCGTTTTACATAGTTTACTTTACATATATTCGTTGGGTTATGTATTTAACAGAAGGTGTTATTTTATCCTATTTCTCTTTAAATCTATGAAAATCATATTTCGTTGTATCTGAATGTCCATTAGAATGTTAACCATATATCTGATCCGTTTTTACATAGTTTACATATATCCGTCGGTTCTGGAATTTAACACGTGTTCTTTTTATCCTATTTCGCTTTAAATCTATACAAATCTATTATTTTTTTGTATCTGAATACAAAACCTGAATCATTTTTACATAGTTCACTTTGCTTATATCCATCGGTTCTGAAATTCAACACGTGTTCTTTTTTTAATCCTATTTCGCTTTAAATATATTCAAATCACATTTCGCCGTATCTGAACTTTCATTAGATTGTTAACTGTATACCTGATCCGTTTTTACATAGTTTACATATATCCGTTGGTTCTAAATTTACACACATGTTCTTATCCTATATCGCTTTATACCTATGCAAATCATTTTTCATTGTATCTGATTGTTCATTAGAATGTTAACCGTATACCTGATCCGTTTTACATAGTTTACTTTACACATATTCGTTGGGTTTTATATTTAACACATGTGTTCTTTTTATCCAATTTCGATTTAAATCTATACAAATCTATTAATTTTTTGTATCTGAATACAAAACCTGATCGGTTTCTACATAGTTCACTTTGCTTATATCCATCGGTTTTGAAATTCAACACGTGTTATTTTTTTAATCCTATTTCGCTTTAAATATATTCAAATCACATTTCGCTGTATCTGAATGTCCATTAGAATGTTAACCATATACCTGATCCGTTTTTACATAGTTTACTTTGCATATATCCATCGGTTCGGAAATTTTACACACGTTCTTCCTATCCTATTTCGCTTTAAATCTATGCAAATCACATTTCGCCGTATCTGAATGTCCATTAGAATGTCAACTGCATACCAGATCCGTTTTTACATAGTTTACATATATCCGTCGGTTCTGAAATTTAACACATGTTCTTCTTATCCTATTTCGCTTTAAATCTATGCAAATCATATTTCGCTGTGTCTGAATGTTCATTAGAATGTTAAACGTATACCTGATGCGTTTTTACATAGTTTGATTTCAGGAATTTTAACAAGGTATTCATGAAACCTTACTAATTTAACAAAGAAATGTTTTAAAAAATCAACAAGCAATTCAGGACTAGATGAAGAAACCTAGCCCTAGAATGCTTGTCGATATGATTAAATTGTAAAAGCAGAGATGAACATGTTTTATAAAAGAAAAGTTTAGTTTTTAAATCTACTAGGCCAAGTAAGTCGATATTTATATACCCATCTACAATTCTGTGTTGTATATACAACGCAGGATTAATTAAAAGCTGGACAGAAGTGTCGTAGTGTTTGAAACAAGTCTACAGTTTGGACGACAGTGTCGAGACATCTACGTGACAGTTGGTAGATAACATTCAACAAGGTGACTGTAGGACAGAGCTGTCCAATTATCGCGTTAGAACAATTGTCACAAAGCGTTAAAATCTGACAGGCATTGTCCCAACGGGTGAACTTTCACTTTGACAATGGGAGAGACGGGAAACTTTCAATTGGATTGAACACAGCTAACGAGCGACAACAATTATTATTTATGGTTTTTAAAAGTGAAAACGTGAAATTATATACACTCATTTTTTTATATATTTCAATTCAAAACGCTATGTCCCCCTAGGGACACTTGCGCTAAATGTACATACAAATATAACAAAGAAAATATTCAACATGGAAAGATACACAGAAAGTAACTTAGAAAGATTCATAAATATTATTTACATATACAGATATTCTTTGAATTTTATTTACAGTTACATCATTAAATTTAAAATATATACATATATACACACATATACACGCATACACCTATATATTGTTTACAACCACAAGATATGTCCAATATTTCCTTGAGATCGTTACATCAAAGTCCATTTTTCTTAATGAAATCCAAAATATATTTACAAAGGAAATTAAATTTTATATATGTGTCCTTACTTGAAATTAAATCACTAGGGCCTAAAGCTATTAAATCGTTGTTAACTCTGTAATCTTGAAAGACAGGGCACTCTAGCAAGAGATGTATTGAAGTTTGTTCCCCCAATCCACAGAAACATGTCGAACACTCATGGACAGAAATTAAGTAAGTTTCATATTTTGATTATGCTGGTCCTGTTTTTTTTTTTTAAGTACACAAAGGTAATTTTGTTTACACTTGGTTATATAGGAAATGAGAGAATTAAAGCACGAATGCTACTTTTACCCATAAAACAAATATTTCTACTGTTCTTACTGGGATTAAAAATATTGGGAGGACTTGTCTCATCAGTGGTGAACCCTCCCAGAGGTTTCGCCAATTTAATCTACCAGACCGCTTCTCTCAGAGCTCTAATACTGTATTAGACGATTCTGCTTATATACTCAACACTGAAGAGTGGAATCTTAGAAATGGTATTCAAGAAAACTATGGACATACCCTTTTAGGGCAATATAATTACTTATAAATATTTTTTTTTATCTCGAGTGTCTTCAATAAAGGTCACTGTGTTTCAAATATCTTTCAGAGTTATGGTCTGTATTCCGATACTTATGCTAAAAGGTACAACTTACTCAAGATTTGTCCATGAGTGTATTCGGATCAGGTGAATAAATTAAGAAAAGGCATGCCGGTCCCAAGCCCGGATGAGAGGAGGGGGAGCAGTAACAAGCTCACTAAAAAAACCTGGCCTCAGCTGGCCCGGCTGATAGTACCTTGTAAGGACCCCTGATAGCAGCGTTTGTACTCCATGTTAGAAGCGGCTGCACATGGCGTCTGTTCCTCATGTCAGAGGCAGCCATTTCTTTTGGAGCTAAGTCGGCCTACCACTGAGTAGTGCTCCCAGTCTTAATGACAAAGACATTCTACTTCACCCAGTGTGGAGATAAGAAAGAAGAAGAGAAAAGGCATCTTTCACACACACTCCTACAGATGGCACAAGCCATCAGAATTTTTAGTTGTTAATAGATGCATTTTCTAAATTTTTTAATGCTCCTAGGCTCGTGTTCAATTTTAACATGTATTACCCGTAGATTACACCAATAATTTGTAATATTAGAGAACAAAAAGAATAAATATAGATAGAACAAGTAATGATTTGAGAAAAATGACGTTATGAACTAAAAACAATATCCTTCTTTTTATTAGAAAACCGCGAGCCTTCGAATGTAAAGCCTTCTTCTTCTACCGGTCAAATAGTCGCAATTTTAACAATGCTTTGCTTTATTAGCCAGAAGAAAAGTCTTTAAAACACCGCTTTTTTTTCAATAAAAAATAAACATAACGTTTTTATTCTATCGCAAATGTTCATATTTCCAAGTATTTTATCTATATTTTTCGTTAAAAAATATTTTAGTTGTATAGTATTTATTTAACATTAGACATATCTCTATCGAGAGTTCTTTGTCAATTCTACATGTAAGTTGTTTCCTAATAAAAAAACGTGTAGATTAATCATGATTTAAGCTCTTTTTACATTATATTATGTCTCTCTACACCAAATATATAATAAAATTAGTAAAATAATGTTACCCTACTTTTATATAATTAAAAACTTATTTCTCGATTACAATAAATTTTATGAAACAGGCTAAAAAAACGAAGAGTTGCCATAAGAGTCTACTATATAAGCATCTGACTAAAGAGCTACCACAGCCAGAAGAGACAAAGGGTTATCATGAGAGACTGACAAAGAACACCAGTCTATCTAGTACAATCTAACAAGGAGATGACTAATCCTATACTCTAGTCTACTATGGAAACCTGCCATCGAGTGAAGAACTAACTACCAAAGGTGTACATTGAAGGACAGACAAAGATAACCTGAATGTCTATCTGCCATGGAGACAGACAAAGAACACCAGTCTATCTAGTACAATATAACAAGGAAATGACCAATCCTATACTTCCAGTCTACTAAGGAAACCTGCCACAGAGTGAAGAACTAACTACCAAAGTTGTACATTGAAGGACAGACAGAGATAACCAAAATGTCTATCTGCTATAAGACAGACAGGACGTTCTCCTTTGTTTTCCACCTGGGAGAAATATGCCCCCGAGTAAATCTCAATCTATCAATCTGGCAACAATGGAACTTTATTTGAGCAGCGTTGTCGGGTCTCTATTGGCTTACTCTGTGAGTTGGTCCAGCCAGAATCACTTTCGTCTGCTCCTTCCTCCAGCCAGATTGGATGGATAAATTCCATCTAAGTTTATGTGCGCTTAACCTAAATCTAGATTATATCTGAACAAATATAAATATATAATCGATACAGTAGAACTACCTCCCTGTAAAGGAAACCTAGTTGCAGAGCAAAATTGTCCTTTAGGGAGAGGTGTCCTCTTACAGGAGAGTTGATAAACAGTAAAAATAGTAATTTTGCAAATGAAAAATGTCCTTTATAGAGAGGTGTCTTCTAGTGTGAGTATCCTCTCATGGAGGTTCTACTGTATATTATAAATAAAAGTAAATTCGCTGTAGGAAAAGTTCATTTTTTAATCACAATGAAATATATATATATTTTTTAAATGAGGTAAGTCATTTACACATATGAACAAAACTTAAGGAAGTGGAAAGTCTAATGTTGACGGTGGTCTATTTTTTTTTTTGAAAGAGACAGAGGAAATTTTGTTCACACTTAGTTATCTCGTGTGTCTTCAATAAAGATCACTGTGTATAAAATATATTTCAAAGTTATTGTCCCGCTATACATGCTAAAAGGTACAACTTCCTTAAGTTTTGTTAACACTTGGGTATATAATTCTTAAAAAGATATAGTATATCCCGCGATTTCTCTCTTCAGAATTTCAAATTGGTCACTGGAAACCTTGTGAGATCTTTCATTCGCTTTGCTGCTGTATTGGATGCCCAACACTATATTTGACCAACACAGACATCCGATGACTTCTTCACACTCCAGTTTTACTGATGGCAAATAGCATCAATAAATCACTGATGACTTATCACCCAACGAAGACACCATATAACGACGTCATACAATGTCGTATTTAAGACTGTAAATTTCTGTTCTCGTGTCTCTCGGTCTTATCTAGACATTCAACTAGGTTTGGATTAAACATAAAGAAAGAGAGTAACACGAAGAAAATTGGAAAGAAATTTAGTAAAAGAATTTTAACAGGAAGCCAAAAATAGGAAGGTATTTTTTTTTCCTTAAAGGAATTCGATTTAATAGAAAAAAGGGAGAGAGTGAATTTTGAGGTAACAACATACCCCCCCTTTTTTTTCTGGGCTATTTCCTTATTTTATTTTAAAATTAGAAACCAAATAGGTACAGGGGGAAAACATCAAAACTAATCAAATACAAGATTGTAACATTCAATATTAGTGTGATAATAGTAATAATGATAGGGGGATAGTGATAAAAAGCTGTTTATTAACTGCTAGGTTGTTATTTACATACTTCTCTTTTTTAAGCTCTAATAGGGATATACGTTTTTTTTTTTTTGCCCAAGGAGACCGATTTTGTTGATTATTGAGATTGAAATTGCCACGTGGAAAATTAGGAAAGGCGAACTTCGGGAACGGAAATATCTTTATTTACGGAGCTGCTAACCAGAATGAATGATTTTTGAGCCCCTAAAAGGTAATAGCTTACAGCACCCGGTGTTCCCAGGTGGTCACCCTCCCAAGTACTGACCGACATTACTTAACTTCGGTGATCTTACGAGAACCGGTGTTTTCAATGTGGTATGGCCTTAGGCGAACTTCGGGATGAAACAGCAATTTATTTAAGACAAGAACAAACTATGAATGATAAACAAAAGATAAGTAATGAGTGAAGTTTACAGAGTAACAAAATATAATGATACTCTGTTAATAAAATAATAAATACTTTGTTACATATCTAGACTTTACACGCTTCGATACCGCTAATATTGACAATGACAAAATTCACAAGTATAAAGACAAGTAACCAATAGAACAATCGAAATGATTTTTTTCTCTTTATAATAGGAATGTAAGCTATAAAAACAATTCAGAACTGTTTCTGAACTCTAAAATTATTATCATATATAGCATCATGAAAAAATAATAGAAAACAAAAAAATCAAAAAGGTCAGGTGTTGATATTGAAAACCAAAAAGGGATATCCTGACCAGGAGTACAAGTGCTTCTGGCCAGGTTATGCCTTCTTTGTTTTTATTTCATGTTAGACTCTTGAGAATTAAAAAAATGAATGCACAATACACTTACAGTATTTAGATAATGAATTTAATAAGCCGTCAATTATGAAAATAATGGGTAAAATAATGCATTGCTGGCTGAAATAACCAGAATGGTATTCAATTGGGAATGAAAGACTGAAAGAAAAAGAAGATATTAGCTAGAATGGAAATGTGGATTTGGAGAAGAATTACGAAGAGAGAGATTAAGAAAACCTATATATTTCTTGTTTTTAGAATTCTAAGAATATTTGAGGAGGAAAACACTGAAATAAAGAAAAAATATAACCTGCTATATATAGGGCACATTAAGAAAAAACTGATTGCGAAATGAAAATTTGTAAATTACGTTGCATGGAAGAATAATAGGAAGAAGGAGAAAACATATGCTTTACATGTTCACGAATGGTCAGTTGGTAGTTTAGCCTTATTGGTAAATAGCACAAACTGGCCGCTATAGCCGAAAATTTTGGTCGAAATGTTTAATTGGTACTTCTGATCTTACACACATACTCTGTGGATCAATTAATTAATTAAAATTAAAATATATATATACAACACAGATTATCTATTTATTTCCATTGAAACTGCAAGCAAGAGAAGTCAAAATGTTCTGGAGTCTTAGCAGTCAGACAAACATTAGAGGTTTCCTCAATAAATCTACCAACCATAGCTTGTACCTTCATCTCTTTATCCTATACTTTCACATATTGTCTCTTTGTTTCCATTGAAACTACAAGAAACCTTGTAGTTCCAAGCAGTCAGACAAATAGAATAAGCTTCTTCAATAAACAACCAACAATAGCTTGTACCTTCATCTCCTTATCCTATACTTTCTCAGATCCTCTTTCTTTCCAATGAAACTACAAGCAAGAGAAGTCAACATGCTCTGCCATACAAGCAGTCAGACAAATAGGCAATGTTTCTTAAATAAATCGACCAAATATAGACTATACCTTCATCTTATCCTATACGTTCATAGATTGTCTCTTTGTTTCCATTGAAACCACAAGAAAGAGGAATAGCCAACATGCTCCGTCGTCCTAGCAGTCAGATAAACAGAGATGCTTTTTCAATAAAGCTACCAACCACAGCCTGCACCTTCATCTTCTTATATCCTATACTTTCAAAGAATTTATCTTTGTTTTCATTAAAACTGCAAGTAAGAGAAGTCAACATATTCTGTCGTACAAGCAGTCAGACAAATAGGAGATTCTTCTTCAATAAATCTACCAACCACAGCCTATACCTTCATCTCCTTATATCCTATACTTTTACAGATTCTCTCCTTGTTTCCATTAAAACTGCAAGTAAGGAGAGAAACTAACATGTTGTGTCGTTCTAGCATTCAGACAAAAAGAAGACGTTTCTTCAATAAAGCGACCAACCATAGCCTATACCTTGATCTCTTTATTCTATATTTTCACAGATCCTCTCTTTGTTTCCATTAAAACCGCAAAAAAAAGATAAGTCAAAACATTTTGACACAAGTCCTATCTCCCTGTCCCATCAAGTGACTGCACCGGGCGCTGTCAGAGTTAAAAAAAAAAAAAAAAAAACACAACTCTAGGAAATGCTCAAATTTCTTTAAGTGCAACATTACGTTCAAGGCCTTGTTGTTGCTGTTTTTTCTCACCAGAATGTGTTTATTGCCTTTTTTTGGTCCAAGTTATCATCATTTTGCTGCGTGTTATTTAATATTGACGATTTTCTTATTAACATCTTCAAGTCAACCTTTTTTCTTGATTTTTATTTTCGAATTTAACTTTTCATTATTATTTTAAAGGTAGTTTTAGTTAATAAAAAGAAAATACTTTTCCGTGTGTGCCTTAGAGATCGTCAATTTGAACGAACACTTATTTAACGTCACAAAATACAAGGGTCACTCCTAAAGTTTTTGCGATTAATATAAATTAATTAGATTATAAAAATAAATTATACCAATAAAATCTACTTTATTTTTTTTTACCTAACATAAATATTTTCGTAGAATAATTACAACAATTATCATAGAGGGAGCGACTTTGTTTACAGCGGCAGCGGTAATTTCTAAACATTGCATTAGACACAATGGAGTTGACTAGAGAAAGTTTACGCGCCATGATCTTTTATGATTCTAAAAGTAATTTAACTTCTAAAGAATCCTATGAAAGATTGATGAAAGCGTTTGGAGATAAAGCTCCTTCTATTAAAACAGTTTTTAATTGGTTTAATGAATTTATATTTGAAAAACCAGCGTTGCAGATGAACCTCGTTCAGGTCGACCACCAACAGCAGTTACCCAAGACAAAAATTGAGCTGGTAAGATTTTTACTCAGAGAGGATCGACGTACCTTCAGTTGGAGAAAGGTGTGGGCATTAGATCGGCAGCAATCAACACCATCATTAATGATCATTTAAAATACAGAAAACTTGTTAGTAGATGGGTACCTCACAGCTTGACTGAAGATCAAAAAAACAATGGTTGCCTGTAAAGTCGGTTTTACGGGCGAAGATTTTACGTGACAACGGTAGAATATTTATTGATATGAATATAATTAAATTGCACAATAGGAACAAGGAATTGAATGAAAATAAGAATTGCACATATTTTAACTATAGAAATATATTTTGTTTACTAAAACATTGTACATGTAAACTTAAACTTAACTAATTCCTATTTGAGTGATTTTGTTGAGGATAGGACGATGATAGGAGAAATATGAAATGAAAGGAAGTGTTTCTGCTGTAATGTGTCTTGCGAAAGTCAAGTCGATAGTTGTTCCTTTTAACGTAGTTGACTTAGAAACGTTTGATACGCAATCAAGATTATACGTATTTTTCATGAATTTAAGAAACGAGTTGTCAGGCTTTACGTTTTTGTTAAAATCACCACACAGAAGAATCGGTATACTAGAATCAACTTGCACGAACGGTGGCACGTACTGGCTGTTGTGAATGTACGGACCGAGTCCTTGCCATAGTAACATTCCAATATCCTGCATACTAGCTCCTGGATGAATATATACAGCACCGAGTATAAACTTGAAGCTAGTATTAGCGGCGAAGCAAGTAACTTCAGTCATGCACATGTCACCCTTGGTTTTAATGACACGAGTTACGTCTGTAATCGCAACTTGGAACACTTCCGCCGTAGATGTCGATGATAATTTACGATAGATCGCCACTCCACCAGCCGCGTTGGTATTTGAAAATCAAAACACTTATTCAGATCGAAGGTTCAAATTTTTGCTAAATAAATTTGAAATTAAATAAAATTTGTAATTGTAAATGATGAAGTTGAAAATTAAAACATTTACTTAAATTAGATGTTAGAATTCTTGCTCAACACAGTTTAAATAAAGTTTTCTTATATCTGCCACTTTTTCTTAATATTTGTAATTTTAAAGAATCAATTCGAAAATCAAAACATTTATTCAGATCGAAGGTTCAAATTTTTGCTAAATAAATTTGAAACTATTTAAAATTTGTAAAATAATAATTAATTAATTAATTAATTTTAAACTAATAATTTACTTAACACTATCAACATTTATCAATAGTATGACATAACCTATAAACTCAGTTTCTCAACTTTTGTGTCAATCTAACAATTAATCAATCAATCATAGTTTACGATAATGAAATATCAGTGTACAATTATTTACCTTTATTGTTGTAGTTGTTGTAAATGACGAATCTAAGCACTCCACATTTTCACTACAGACACAGCTGACGATACTTTAACCACACGTGTGAACTTGTATTATGACGCTTTCTTGTTTTTCCAACGCCAAGAACGTTCGAGAAAGACAAAGACAGAGACAAGCATGCGCCGATTCAATGCGCCTAATTCTCTAGCGCTGCGCGCGCAGCTGCGCGCGCAGCTGCGCGCGCAGCACTCTCGTTCGATGACTCATCGTAACGTTACCGGGCGTTACACTTTTTCATAAGTGACTCCCAGCCGCAACCTAATTTAAGACGTTGTCACGTCAAAAACTTGGTCGCGTTGAATGGTGTAATTTCACGCTGAAAAAATTGATGAAGGCAAATCAAGATTTTAGATCCAGAAACAAAACGGCAATCTACTCTTTAGTGCTCTTCAAAATCACCTCCTCCTAAGAAAGTTCACAGAGCTCGAAGTGTTGGAAAACAAATGGTCGCTTGTTATTTTTAGAAAAAGTGGTTTCATTGATATTGTGAAGTTAAAAAATTGAAAGACAGTTAATAGTGACTAGTAAACAAAATGCCTTCCAGCAGTATTTGAAAAAATCAAGCCAATCAGACCAAGAGCTCAACTTAGAGGAGTCCTTCTTCACCATGACAATGCAAGACCGCACATTCGTGGATGGCTTTTCTTGATTTATCAAGAAAATGGATTGGCCAAATATCAGGGAACCGGATAAATCAATGTTTAGTTGATTTCTGTTCCACTAGATGGCGTTCTGCCATCTAAAAAGCACATGTGCTCCTGGTCAGGATTTGGCTATTTTTATTTTTATATATATAGAAATTGACCCGATATATGTCTTTTTAATTAAGGATCTATTTATGGATTGCTCTATTTTCAAAACGATTTTAACCAGTTTTGGTTCTGACACTCTTCATCTAGCAAGAAGGTGAATATATTAATTTTTAAATCCAATATATTCATTTTTAATTAAGTATAACCTGTCTATAGCGCCCCCTCTTGGGACTCACCAAAATAGGGTGCTATAGACAGGTCACTTTTAATGTAAATCGCATCGTACTACGTATTTCAAATCGGGCGCTATAGAGAGGGAGGCGCTATTTAGAGGGAGGCGCTATAGAGAGGTTTAACTATATATATATGATGTTAGGAGACGCACACACCTGGTTTGGTTGAAGGTTCCCAAGGCCACGGTCCCACGGCATCTTTGGGAACGTCACGATTCTGGAATTACGGGAGGGGTTCACAAAGTGAGGGGAATTGTTCTGTTGTCACTTCCTTGTAAACTTTTTTTTATCATACCAAGTGGCGGCCATGATAATCATGCAAGGTGAGTGCACCGTATGGCTACACATAGACAAATATTTTGAGTGTTTCCTCTACAAAATGACTGTTGTATATTCGTAAAGTTGTTATCTTCTTCTTTCTCTTATCTCCACTTAATCATATTAGGGTATCAAGCTAGTAAAGCTTGAAACTCTTGATGGTGTCTGCCGGGTAAGAGTATAGCTCATCAATGGATGAGTCAATACAGTCAATAATGTGTTAAAGTTGTTATAAATATTCTTAATTTAATTGTGTAAATAAACAGAGTAATATTATCACTGATAAGACCATTCGATCTATTATTATAGATATGTAAATATATTACACACAACAAAATATTCAGATGGATATGCAAATAAATAAAATAATTAAACCATCCCATCATTCCCCTGGCTGCCCATGAACTAGTAACTGCATTATAACTCTAATGTTCACTTTATACTTTCACTAGCCGAATGACCCGGGCAACGCCCGTGTTTTACCCGATTGAATGTTTTGATTAAAATACTATTTGTTACAATTATAAATTGGCGCCTTATATAAATGCATATGTTAGTTAATAACTATAGCCTATGTGCTTTATCTGTCTATGTACTGTTGGCTTCCGTAGGCGTCTCTTACTGGGAAAAAGAAAGAGAGGATTCCATTTGGTTATTAACTAATATATGCATTTATTTAAGGAGCGACCCGCTCCAACACAATGGTTACAAAAACGAAAAAGCGAGTGGGGGGCATGATGGGGGGGAGGGGGCAAAGGTGGCGTGATCGTAGCCGACCAATAGGAGGGCGCCATTCCAAAAAAAAAAGCAAACGGTGACAGAGATGTCTGATGAAGAATGACGCTCGTAACTGTATATAGAATAACCTTTCCTTAACTATCTGCTCACTACAGTATCACTGTACATATCCGGGACTCACCTCTTGACTTGTTCTCATTACCAGATCCATCACTAAACCTTCTTCAGATGGAAAAGTCGCCAGATGGACTTGAGTGGGCGATGTAAGTGGAATTTGTCCAAATTTTGGGCGAATGTTGTTGTTATCAGATTGATATTCAGAATAAATCTTTAATTTAGAATCAACTGGCAAATAATTCCTTCTATTCATATAAATGACTTAATAGTGACAAAGTTCGGTTGTTAATTGCACCCATTGAGATAATATTATACATGTGTAATTTTTTATTTTTTTTATTTTGGCAAACTAATTCATTGCTGAATTCAGATAAAGGTTTTAGCTAATACGTTATTCTTTATATTTATTACAAACAACTTCAGACGTATATCCTATATTGATTTATACTTATTATATAGAAGCATAGGGCGCCTCTCCCGTCAAAATAGACGCCAAAACCTGACGCTAAGTTTTTAATATACAAAGTACGAGATATCTAAAAAAGCAAACAAACTTTAAAAAAAAATCGAGATTTAATATCAAATATAAAATAAAGTTAATTATTTCAGAAAAAATGCCTAACAAATAAGACTGGCAACACTGGTAATAGCGCATGCGTAAATCTCATTGTTGAAAGATAAAGGTCCTTTGTTTATCTCTCGCATTGGATTTCAAATGTCGGCTTTAAACAAATAACTAACATAAAATATTGATTTTTTGAAACAAAATATAATATCAAAATTCGAAACTATTATAGACGGGTATGATTCTTTTTAAAAATAAACAATTTCTCTTGCCCTTACTGCAATGGAAAAATTAATGGGAATCATATGCGTCTTTAATAGTTTCGAATTTTGATAACAGATAGCGCGCAAATGCATCATGATATAAAAGTTAATTGTTAATTTTGTTAAATTGTAAAGGTAAGGATGAATATGGATATATATATTGTTTTAAATTTAAAGAAAATTTTACTGTGAGAAATTGAAATTGTTAAAGCAAAGAAGATGAAACAATTTCAAAAACTAAATTAGCATTTCTGATACAATAGATTTAAAGATGACCGTCAGAGTATCTAAGATAATCCAAGGTCAGGGAGCCCCTCAACTTCGACAACAGACCACAACATCCAGTGGATTAGGGATATTCAAAGAATTTTGGTGAAAGCGATGAGATGACACGTACTTGGAACTGACGTCCCATTTATTATTGTAATCCCGTTTTCATTAGCGTCATCCTCGACTGCATAGAAATGAGCAAGGTCTTTGTCTCAGTCTGACGTCACGCATTGTTGCATAGATTCTCTTTGGTAGCAGTTTGGGACTTTTGTTAAAGACCTCTCCTAGTTATAGCATTGTGTGTTGAAAATGGAGAACACGTATATAGTGGTTTCTTTAGCATATACCACCGCTAGGTAACGTAAGTTTATGATCTTTTTGTCATTTATTTATGCATCTTACACATGTAGGATATAGCATATAATTCTTGTAAGATATAGTCGATGTTTTTTATTAAGCCCGTTGAAGAGCGATATCACTTTTTTTTGCTTATCCCTAGTACACGTGGTACAGGCCATGATAATCATGGTGGGTAGAATTAAGCGACTACTTTTACTGTAAGTGAACTACATGTCTACACATGTGAAAAGCAGTTTGACTTTGCACTTACAAATGTTCCATAGCCCATTTTTTTATTAAGCCCGTTGAAGAGCGATTATCACCTTTTTTGCTTATCCCTAGTATACGTGGTACAGGCCATACTAATCATGGTGGGTAGAATTAAGCGACTACTTTTACTGTAAGTGCACCACATGTCTACACATGTGAAAAGCAGTTTGACTTTGCACTTACAAATGTTCCATAGCCCCGTTTGGTTACTTGCACTCCTCGCTGATGGGGTCGATTATGGCTTGAAATCTAGCATTTTAAAATAAAATGAAACTAATTGTGATAATATGTTTTTGTATTTTTTTAACGTTTTTTTTTCACAATTTTATGATGAATAATATAATGCTAGGGGTTTTTGTTATTTTTTACCTGAGTGAGGAATATATTTGTGGTTGGTGGAGGAGTGCATAAATACCCTAAACTTTGACTAGCATGACCCAGGATCGAATCCCGAATTGGGCACTTCTTTTTTTATGAAGGACGAATTGCTTCAGTGACTCCTGATTCTTGAAAAGTCCAACCTCACAAGTAAGTATAAGTAACGGAATCCATTTTTATATGTCTATCTCTTCTTCAAAATTGAATAATATCATCTTTAATCCCAGATTTATATTCAATCCAATGTTATTATGCAAATTTGAATTGTTATTATTGGAGGGGATATTGAATATACTTATTTTAATTCTCTTTCTCTACTTTTTATTCTTTATTTTATTCTTTATTTCGACTTAAAGCGCTATGTCCCCCTAGGGACACTTGCACTTTAAAGATAAACAAAATTATCTTTCTTTACTGTTTTCCTAATTTTTTAATACAAAATTCTGGTAGAGTGTAAACTTGTTTACCTATACTCAATGGTAGGGTTGAACTTTTGCAAGAATCTGGGGGTAATTTAGGCAATTTTTTGTTATATTTTCAGAAAGAATTGTGTCCAATGCAGGATTCATTCGATAAATCAAGTATGTATCAAGTATGTATAAAGTCTTGATTAATATGTATATAAGACACATGTGAGATTATATAAACCAATATAGTAGGGAGAGAGATTGGTATATGTAAGAATAGTAGTATGTAATTATAATCTCCTGACTAGAATATTGTGATGTCGTGACGTCACCGGACGTGACGTAGCCGCCGCGCATGCGCGGAGGTAGAGAGGAAGTAAGCCTATCTCGAGTGGTGGCATGAGACCACGCGTATATTTTAAAAGTAAATAAACTATGTTTCCTTCTTCACTATATAACCTTTAAACTGGCCTTTGTCATTAATTCAACAAACATAACAAATATAAATTAAGAAAAAGACATCTCCTTATCGTGCAATTGAAAGTTACTGATGGCTGGTGTCATCTATCGGAATAAATATCAACTATAAGTTGATTCTTAATTATTCCAGAATTGACTAAATACCCATTCTTGATTAATCAAGAAAAGCTAACTACTGAGATTAGATGGCGCTAGCCATCAGTAACTTTCAGTTGCACGATAAGGAGATGCCTTTTTCTTAATTTATTCACCTTATCCCAGTACAATTTCACATTTGTGCTATTTTTTTTGTTCACATATAAAATGAATGTTTTTAAACAATGGCGCATTCTAAGCCTAATCCTTGGCAGATGTTTGCCCTAAGAAAAATTAAGGCAGGTGTTGAAAATGTCCGTTAAAACTTGACCTTTAGCACGCCAAAACCTTGACGCATCCTTTTCTGGTATTTTATATCGGAATATAGGGCAGTGTTAAAGTGAATATATATATAGCTTTAATGGATTTATTTAGAACGCGTAAATTATATAAATTAAAGAGAAAATGAAGATTTTTCTTTTCAGTATGTTCATGTCGGCTTTTTACATGATTTTTCCTGAATCTACTTTATCATAGGTGAAAGAATACATACGACTCTATTATAAAAATGTATTATTTAAGTTTAGGAATTTTGAATTTGGGTATTTTGAAATTTATTTCTAAATATATTTTGATTGATATAAAGGGAGATTTCCAAATTTAGTTAAGAAAATATGATAAACAACAAAATAATTCGCATTGTATTTATAAAATTTTGCAAAGGAAATTCCGCAAGTTCTAAAACAGCAGTCCAAATTGGCAGTTCTAAGATTTGCATAACCACGTGCGGCGTTGGCAAAACATTAGCGAAGACTTCACCAAAATAACTCCAGTCAAATACTTCCGATAGCTAGGGCCTTCCTTGTTCACATTCTGATATTTCAAGCATCACAGATTGGGTCGTGTAATATAAAACATTTCTTTACTCATCAATCCTCTCTCGTTGAATTTCATCATAAGAACTAAAACCATAAAAACACGAATATTTCTTTTAAAACCTAATGGCAACACTCAGCAGCCAATCACGTAAGAGAATCTCTTCGCGCCCTTTTAGGCATCAAACCATTTTTAACACCTGATGAAACAAACTTATACCGCCCTTACTGCGAAAAGAAATATTGGAAGGGCTTGGTTCATCAGTAGTGAACCCTCTCAGCGATTTCGTCAATTTAATTTATCAGACACAGCGCTTTTATAGCTCTAATACTGTATTGGATGATTCTGCTTATATATATGCAACACTGTAGGGTGGAATCTGAGTTATGGAATTTTAGAAAACTATAGGGAAATCTATACTGCTTGCAAGTTGGCGTTCTGAAAATATAGTTTGAACATTGGGGTTCTGTTTGCATGTTCCTGTTTTGAAAAATCAGTACGAAAGTTGGATTCTGAAAAGACAGCTTGTCAAGCTAACGTTCAGCAATGGCATTCCTCAACATGGCGTTTTGCAAAGGCAATTCCTCAAGTTCTAAAACAGCAGTCCAAATCCAAAGCTTTCAGGACAGTAGAATTTGCATATTACAAAAAAAAGATATAAGACGCCACAACTCTTTTTTATTAATTGTATAAAGTAGCTTTCGGGAAAGCTCTTTCTCAGCAAACTAAAGAACTACATATGTTCACAGTTTGCTTGAATACCATAACCCTAATTTCACCGTTCAGTGTTGCATATCCACGTAAGAGTAAAATCATCTAATACAGTATTAGAGCTCTAAAATCGGTCTGGTGGATTAAATTAGAAAAACGGCTGGGAGGCTTCACCACTGATGAGCAAAGCATTCCCAATATACCTTTTTTTTCATGGCAATAATGACAGTAGAAGAAATCGTGCTTTATAGATGGCGTGTTCAATATTGTTTGGATTTCGACCGGGTGATTTAGAAATGTCCAGCTACAGACCCTCCTACAACCGGCCCCGTAAGACCCCGAACATCATGATCTTCCTGGACTGGACCACAAGCCCAGCACTGCACTGAATAAACCATCTGAGTAGTACATCCCTGCCTTTGTCTCATAATACTAATTATTACAGATAACTTCATTAAATCAACTTCCATCATTGCTTAACATACAGTAAATAACTACCTTGCGATTTCTTCTATCTGCTTATGTTGTTGCTTATTTGTTTAATTAAAATTTTACACAAATAAATTTACTGGCAATGCGTTTCTTTTAAATATCATCAAATATTATCTCTACAGACCTTACTGCAATGATATGAGTTATTGAATGAGAGGGCTTGGCTCATCAGTAGTGAACCCTCTCAGTGGTTTCGCCAAATTAATCTCTAGACCGCTTTACTATTGTATTGGACTGGTTTTGTTATATACCCTGCATTCAATAACTCATATCATTGCAGTAAGGTCTGTAGAGATAATATTTGATGATATTTAAAAGAAACGCATTGCCAGTAAATTTATTTGTGTAAAATTTTAACGATAGATGGCAATAAAATTTAATTTACTAATATATATATTTTTAATGTATATGTTTATTCTATGTATTTTTTCTTAATTGTTTATTTTCTATTTGATAATTCTGTTACCTACTCTACTACAATTATTGTAAATAGTTTCACGCGCAATTATCCAGATCGGATATAGCGTGTCTTATTTGTGCAACTGGTAATAAATAAATTTCAATTATATAATCATGAAATCATAGATGATATAGAGGAAATAATACCTCAAATACATTTTATTATTATAACTTCTCATATAGGACAAAAAAACTAAATTTAGGATTATCTTTTCATTATATAATAAAGTATATATATACACACTAATGGCCTAAACTTAAAGAAGTGGTAGTCTTTGATGTCGCTGGTCGTCTGCTTTTTTTTTTAAGGAGACAGAGTCAATTTTGTTCACACTTGGTTATCTCGTGTGTCTTCAATAAAGATCACTGTAATATATTTCAGAATTATTGTCTGAATCCCGATATACATGCGTTGTTATACATGTCATTATAGCGTGTCTTATTTGTGCAACTGGTAATAAATAAATTTCAATTATATAATCATGAAATCATAGATGATATAGAGGAAATAATACCTCAAATACATTTTATTATTATAACTTCTCATATAGGACAAAAAAACTAAATTTAGGATTATCTTTTCATTATATAATAAAGTATATATATACACACTAATGGCCTAAACTTAAAGAAGTGGTAGTCTTTGATGTCGCTGGTCGTCTGCTTTTTTTTTTAAGGAGACAGAGTCAATTTTGTTCACACTTGGTTATCTCGTGTGTCTTCAATAAAGATCACTGTAATATATTTCAGAATTATTGTCTGAATCCCGATATACATGCTTAAAGTTACAAATTCCTTAAGTTTTGTCTATGAGTAGATTTAAACTATTCATTCATAGAGAAGAAATGATTAGAAAAAAATCTCTCTCGACTAATTAAAAAAAAAAGAATATATTCAAATACCTATAAATGAAAATTTATTCTAAAAGATTCCCAAAAAAAGATATATAATACATATTTTCAAAAGGAAAGTCAAGAAGAGGAAAATATAAAAAGAAACGGTTTTTTGTATTCTATGAATGTCATATTAGCTTTTAAGAAAAAAATCTGAAAAAAAGATTAAATCGAATTTTTTTTCTAAAATATTTTCTTATTATTTTCTAGAGTTTGCCCTCTCCCTATAAAAGAAAACGCTTTAAAGGGGAAAAAAATCTATTTACATATATGTGTGGAAGCTTCGACCTTTTCGATGTAGGTACAAGACTGGCGTGTATGAAAAATGTGGAAATTATATATTTTATAAAAAATTACGGAAGTTCATTCCTAGATGCATCATATATTTAATTAATATGGCAAATTGCTGATTTTCAATTCGTTTTATTTTAAATGTATATATTTACTTAATTCTCTATATATTAATGTTTTACATATTATATTATTATTAATAATTATATTCATAGAGGCATGCATATTGTAGATTCTAGATATTTAAATTTTATAGCGGTTGTATATACTCGCGAAATGATACACGAGCTTCTCTAAAGCGATTTTGTTCCCAGAGGAAGTTTGGCGAGTTGCCTCACGAAATATCGGAAATAAAAACTTTATGATCCAAAATAGGCATTTTTAAATAATATAATATATTTAAATAAAAAAAGATATTATTTCTGTTGTTGTTTTGGATCATCTTGATGATTATGTTATGTTGATTGCAGTCGTGGTTAAATTCTTGATAGAATAATAATAAAAATATTGGTTTTGATCTCAGTAATTGCTTTTATTGTGCTAAATGAATATATAAAAACATAATTTGGTAAAAAGTACTGCCTGGCTTAAGGCGTAAGAATAAATAAAACAAAATATTATTTACATAATTACAAAGTTTTGGATCGGCCAATCGGGGAAGAACAACAATGAGTATTTATAGAGAAAGCGCGACCTCTGGCGGTCGATTTAAACAGAGTATTTATATCTATGAAATAATAATTTTAAATAAAATAATACTTTTATATAACATATATATATTTCTTTAGTGTTCTAGAGAAGCATATGTTTACAGTTTTAAAATTCGAAACTATTATAGACGCGTATGATTCTTTTTTAAAAATACACTATTTCTACTGCCCTTACTGCAATGGAAAAATTAATGGGATAGCCTGGCTTATCAGTGATAGATTAAACTGGCGATTAAACTTCCATTGCAGTAAGGACAGTAGAAATTGTGTATTTTTAAAAAAGAATCATACGCGTCTATAATAGTTTCGAATTTTGATAACAGATGGCGCGCTAATGCACCATAATATAAATGTTTACATAGGATATAGGAGCTGTGAACAATCTAATACAATATTGGAGTGTGGTATGGTTGATTAAAATACGAAACCGCTGGGAAGGTTCACCACTGATAAGCCAGGCCCTCCCATTAATTTTTCAATTGCAGTAAGGGCAGTAGAAATTTTTTAATTTCAAAAATAATCTTACGCGTCTAAAATAGTTTCGAATTTTCATAAATGTTTACAGTTTGTTTAAAAACGCCGTTTTACTGTATTCACAATAGCAAGTGCAGGGTATATAAGGAACTCGGTCCAATTATTGTGCTCTAAGCTTATTTCCGATATTCGCTAAATACTTAAATCACGAATTGTGTTAAAGTTCAGGATAGAGAAGCTGTGAACAATCTAATACAATATTGGAGCGTGGTATGGCGATTAAAATACGAAACCGCTGTGAGGGTTTACCACTGATGAGCCAAATCATCCTAAACCTTCCCCATTTTAATAAGAACAGTAGAAAGTTTTTTTTTAAATTATTTTTATCCCTAGTACACGTGGTACAGGCCATGATAATCATGGTGGGTAGAAGTAGGCGACTGCTTTTACTGTAAGTGCACCACATGTCTACACATGTGAAAAGCAGTTCGACTTTTGCACTTAAAAATGTGCCAGAGCCCCATTTGGTTACTTGCACTCGCTGGTGGATTTGGACTTTCACAAGATTCGGGGGCCATTGGAGCATTTTTTTATTTAGAAAAAGTGTTCAATGCGGGATTCGAACCCAGGTCGTAGCGGTCGAAAACCACCGGTTTAGACTACCCTTCCACCGACCCCCCTCTACAGTGATCGACCAAAGACTTGACTGAGGGTCAACTACCCACCACAGGTAGGGAACGGCTTGTCCCATCGCCCACTGCCAAGACACCGCAGTTTTTTGCTGCCCAGAAGATGATGTCTAGATTGACACTTGAAGTCCAGTACCAAGGGATCACGGCTGGTGGCCCGGTACTGTAGAGGCGCTACTTTAGACCATCCTTCCACAGACCCCCCCCCCCCCCCCACATTAGAAAGTGGTTCATTTGAGAAAGAAAATAATCGTTCTAAAAAGAGTTTTATTACTTCAACTGAGTCATATACTGGTTATAGCAATATACAAGAGTTATAGAAGGCCTATAATGGAAACTCCCCGGCAAGTCTAGATGATTCAATGGCAGGCTTGTGGTTAAGATAGTAGTGAAGAATGGAGATGCTGTGTGCTATCAGATCGACGTTGACCTTAACCAAATGAAGTGCGACACAAGCGTGCCATTTACGTTTTTGCAATCGTCTCGGGTGTCGGTTGTTCTTGACCGTGGCGCCAGCTTTGTTGGGATAGAGAGAGCTGTACGTAGCAGCTAGCATAATGCTACCTGGATATCGTCACAAGTGGAAACTTTTCATCGCTAAACATTTGAAAACGTAATAAACGTAAAGTTTGTTTCAAACTTCATAGATAAAACTTAAGAAAGTGGAAAGTCGTTGAAATCGCATTTTTGAAAGAGAGAGTCAATTTTGTTCACACTTGGTTATCTCGTATGTCTTCAATAAAAGTTACTGTAATATCTTTCAGAGTTATTGTCTGAATCCCGATATATATGCTAAAAGGTACAACTTCCTTAAGTTTTATCCACAAGTATATATATATACTTAGTATATATACAATCAAATCTGTCGATAGTATACATCAACCTATAATAGCCAAATTTTGAAATGATTCAATATTTTCTATCAAAACATCGTTTTGCAAGCCATCTCTAAGATCTAACTAGCTGCGGCAAAAAAAAGAATGACCTCCATTTTATTTAACAAATATTTCTTAAATTACCGCAATTTTTGAAAAGCTTTCAAACCGAAATATGATAAATTAAGCCGAAGGATGTTTTAAACTAAGCTTTCCTTACCATTAATTTCATCTAACTTTGAGAGATCGACCTCTTTTCAGAACAGTTTTCTGTAATACGTAAGCGATCATTCAAGTCGATTCTTGTCCAAATATCAGACATGTATTATAAAGTGATTGAGCGCGGTCACTTAAAAACCACAAGCTTAGTAGTTTGGTGCATTAGAACCTTCCGTAAAAGGCCATAGACCAAACGTATGCTGTCCTTGTTCTCTTCTGGAAGTATTCTCTAATTGGAAGTTGAATATGATCAGACCATGTCATTTTTGATTCTATAAAAGTGACTGTACAGGGAGATTATCGCTATCAGATAGATGGTTCAAGGAAGATTTTATTGCTCATTCTTTTTATTGAGGAAATAGAACTCTGGATATGTGGCACACACTATGATTTGATCTAGATATTTAGCCTGTTAAGACAGCTAGCTTTCCCTCTCTTCAAGGCATCACGTATTCATTACATCATTCTGCACCAATAAAGAGATTTATTTTTCAGTGTGCGGAGAATGTTCTAGAATTAGCTTCCTATTGTCATTCAAACCTAGGTCAATTCCCTCTGTTGATTGTCAGAGGATTTCGTAATTGGCACGGGATCGCCAGCTCCTGAGGGTTTCCATATTTAGAACTGTGTGGATAGAGGAACGACATTGCTCAGGACAATGCATGTCGCGCCATCCTTGTTTACATGGGCTTAGATGAATGTAGGGCCTTTAAAGAAGTATTTTCATAGTGACTTAAATATGATAATTAGTAATATAATATAATGCGGCCTATGATTGTAGAATGACATATGAATTTTATCCCGCATGTGTTTCTTTTAAACGAAAAATCGAAATTTATTTTAAGGAGAAATAACGATTATTTCCAACCTTAGGGATGAAGTATGAAAGGATGAATTGTGAAAAGTAATTATAAACGAAAAAAATAAGCCTAGTGGACATGGCATCTGTCCGGTAAGCGGAACACTGTGGGTTCGATTCCCATCCCTGGACACTTTTATTTTCCGTTTATCATTACTCTTCACAATTCATCCTTTCATACTTCATCCCTAAGGTTGGAAATAATCGTTATTTCTCCTTAAAATAAATTTCGATTTTTCGTTTAAAAGAAACACATGCGGGATAAATTTCAAATGTCGTTCTATAATAATTAGTGTTTTTTCCTTCTGAACACATCGTCATATGCACATACGTGTGCTTAGATAATCCTTTGTATGCACATGTATCTTCAGATATAGCTTCGTATGCACATACAATATCGTCCCTGCATATATTCCTTCGTACGCATATGAATAATTATTTCTACATATACACATTCGTATGCACCTGCGCCAGTATATGCAGCTACGCCATTGTTTCTGCACATACAGTTTCTTATGCAAATATACTAGCGTGTCTTCATATACGTCTTTGTATTCACATGCGCCAGTATAGGCAGATACAGTTTCCTATGCACATGTACCAATATATGCATATACAGATTTGTGTGCATATGTATCAGTATATGCAAATACAGATTCTTATGAACATGCACCAGTATATGCAAATACAACTTCTTAACCAAATGCACAAATATATGCAGATACAGATTCGTATGCACATGCATCAGTATATACAAATGCAGCTTCTTATTCACATAAACATTATATGCATATAAACATTATATGCAGACACAGATTTGAATGCACATTCACTTGTATATGCAGATAAAGCTTTGCATGCACATGCACCAATAAATACAGGTACAGCTTTGTATGCACATGTACTAGTATATGCAGAAAAAGATTCGTATGCGCATGCACTCGTATATGCAGATACAACTTCTTAATCCAATGCGTCAGTATATTCAAATACAGCTTCTTATGCACATGCACCAGTATATGAAAATACAGCTTCTTATGCACATGCACCAATTATGCAGATACAGGTTCATATGTGCACATGCACCAGTATATGCAGGTACAGATTCTTATGCAGATGCACCAATATATGCAGATATAGCTTCTTATGCAAATGCACCAGTATTCTTATGCACATGCACCAATTATGCAGATACAGCTTCATATGTGCACATGCACCAGTATATGCAGATACAGCTTCTTATGAACATGCACCAGTATATGAAAATACAGCTTCGTATGCACATGCACCAGTTATGCAGATACAGTTTATTATGCATATACACAAGTATATGCGGAAATAGATCCATATGCAAATGCACTAATATATGCAGATACAGCTTCGTATGAACATTCACCATTATTTCTGCAAAGGTACATTCACATGCATATGTATTATTATTTCTACAGATGCACCTTTGTATGCACATGCACCGGTGTGTCTGGATAAATCTTCGCATCGACATGCACCTGTTTATATAAATCTTCCTAAGCACGTGTACTATAGTACAGAAGGGAATTTATCACAATGAGAGTTCCTAAAATAAGATTGTAAATTTGACAATGTGTTTTAGATAGCGAGACACGCCATTTTGAGTTTGAAATTTCTAAGTTGTGAAGAGAAGGAGTTAATAATTAGGTACATCCAAATTCACAATTGTCTTTCATTATATTAAAAGAATGCAAGAGTTCTCTATAAATATAGCTATGAGAAATTTAAAATCTAATTAACAAAAATCAGAGAATTGGTTAAAATTTCTCAGTAATGAGTACTAGTTAGCGCATAATTAGGTTTAATTATCGAATAAAGGCAGTAGATTAGGTAATCCAACCTGTGGTTCCCCAGATATGGTTTTCCAAACTTAATTATAGTCTCGTGTGTTTGCTTTTAATTACATTATATCCCATTAAATAATTCTCATTGGAAGTTACTTTAAATAGTTAATGACCTGAATCCTCTCCCTGAGATGACGCACTAATGGAATTGGGTGTTCGATGTTGTCCTAAATTTCTTGATGCGCACTTTCAACCAAAAAACCTTTTAGCCAATATATTTTTGTAAAATGACTTATTGAAAGAAGATTCCATTAAAGTAAAAAGTTGGGGGGGGGGGCGTAAACTATTGATCTTCTTTTATAAAAAAAGTTGATTCTCTGAGATTTAATTTGTAACGTTATCAAATTCGTAAAAGACACTTAGAGATGATAGTATGATTTTTTCCCACTGAAATATGTCACGATGATTGAATCGGTAATACTTGTCAGTTTTTATACATATATATAGAAGCACAGGGCGCCTCTCCCGTCAAAACAAACGTCAAAACCTGACGCCATCTATATTCTATATCTATATTCTAGCCATAGATTTAGCCCAGCCACCTTGCCAGAAAAACACCTCTTTGGTAGATTGTGAAGATTCAATTAGATCCCGTGTGGATCTCATGGAATAAAGTCCGCCCTAGACTGATGAGGGCCATTAGCCCGAAACCATGGTCTCTAGGTGGACGCTTTTCAGTTTACCAAAGCTGGTGTTGTGGCTTTGTCACCGACCAGAGGCCGCTAGTTGCGGTGACGGTCAATAGATGGCGTAAGGTTTTGACGTTTGTATTGACGGGAAAGGCGCCCTGTGCTTCTATGGATCAATTTCCTCCCGGCAAATTTTCCATATATATATTTGCACTTATAAGACGCTAGAGCCCCATTTGATACTTACACTTCATATGGGGATGAACTTGTACAAGAATCAGGGTCCATTGAAGCAGAAAAAAAAGGTTCTCACAAAGAGGGATTCAATCTCGGGACGTCAAGAATCGATGGTATGTACCATTCCACTATCTACCTCCATATATTAACATATAGAGATACCTTTCCTTTCTGGTGACAGTTGACAATTCGAGGAGAAACGTATGCTTCCGATAGCTTACGAGAACATTGTAAAATTACAAGGACAACAAAAAGCTCTTTTAAGACTTATTGGTCTTATACAGAATCTTCGAGAAGAAATACAAGGCACATGCAGGAACAACAGTAATAGTACATTGTAGAACTAAAGACAAGATGGGTGGAGATTTTCAAATGTTCGTAACAAGCTATCCTATTAGGAGCTATATTCCCGAATGAAACTACTGATTCAGGACAATAGAGTATCGAGCAACATTTGGACAAGATGCGTGAAGATTTTCAATTGTTCCTAACAAGCGCTATCCTATTATAATCTACATTTCCAAATATAAAACAACTGGATCAGGACCATAAAGGATCAAGCAACATTTGGACCGACTGTCATCAAACTCTAAGAAAGAAGAAGGCAAGCTATCTAAAAAACAATTAGGTATTTATAATCACATCTAGGTATGGATCAATTATAGCTTTGATAAATACGTGGAGGATGTGTACCAGTCTGTAAACAGGATACAAGTCCTCTGACGATACCTATGGGTTTATGTTTTGACATTTCCAACAATGGTAGCTGGGAGAAACTGAAGAGTTTTATATGATAAAATTGTTTTGATTGAAATTTGTTTTACGTATTGAAGGCTGGTGAAAGAATGGATCCTCTCATCATTAATGCTGAACTGTGATAAATTTTTCTGGTTTCACATCCTCGCGGCTGGAGATCTGCTAACGCTCAAAAAAAAAAAAGAAAATTTCTGCAGAAATCGAAATGTGATTACAAAGCTATTATTCATTATGGATAGCGTCTATTAATGATTCTTCTTATTTTTACCCGGATCTGATTTTTATTTGAAATAATGCTTTCTGCTCGATACGTTGAGTCACAACCATCATGACTGGGTGAAGTAGAATGTGTCTGCCTTTGTCATTAAGATTGGAAGCACTACTCAGTAGCAGGCTGACTTAGCTCCAAAAGAAATGGCTGCCTCTGACATGAGGAACAGACGCCATGTGCAGCCTCTCCTAACATGAAGTACAGATGTTGCTTATCCTGTATCCCTGTATTATTGGAGCCCTTACAGGGTACTATCAGCCGGGCCAGGTGAGCTTAGGTTTTTTAGTGAGATTGTTACTGCTCCCCCTCCTCCTTTTTTATCCGGGCTTGGGACCGGCAAAGGCGGAGTTGAAACGTCGAGTAAATATAAAACTGATACATGATGAATTATAAAATAGATTATTGAAAGGAAGTTTTAAAATATAGGACGATTTGTACCGTAATTAATGCTCTCAATTTTATATGAACTTTCTCATCAAGCAATGAATGATGAAAGAAACAAAGACAGAGTGATTTCTATATAGAATTTCGAGGACAGTTTTCGATTCAGAAAATCTCTTATTACATACAAAGATATTCTGACCAAGCAAATATAGAAAAATAAGAAAATAGAATGGGAATTTCATGTCATATCATACGTGTATCTCGAAGCTTCACGACAATCTCTAGAAAGCTAAAAGGAAGACTAGCAAGTATGTATAGCAAACTTTGAAATTTTATTGAATAACAATTTGACTATTAACATTTTTCTTTAAAAATTCACAGATGAAAAAGGGTTTATGGAAAAAATATATATTTGCACCCACACAGATTGGATATATAATTTAAATTGGTTAGAAGGAGTTTAAAACTCAATTAAAAGTGAATGGAAACTAATACAAAAATGAAATGTTACAAGGATCAAGTGGATAAAATAAGAAAAATACATCTCATGATTATGCAATTTAGAGTTTCTTATGGCTTTCGCCATCTGTAGGATTTAATTTAAACTTATAGTTGATTTTATTTTTCTTTCGTATCATAATATTGGTCGAATAAACTTTCTTGATAATTTTTTTTTAAAAGCCAACTTCTAGATCCCGTACAAATTTCCCTTGTGTGTTTATTATGTATTATTTTGTTTGCTTATAAAACATTTAAGAGCGCCATGTTGAAGGAGATAGAGTGTATACAAGTCACACTCACCCAACCATAAATACACACTCTCTCTCATGGAAAAAACTTAAGGAATTTTTACCTTTCAAGATTAATATCGGGATTCAGACACTAACGCTGAAAGATATTATAGTGACCTTTATTGAAGACACACGAGAAAACCAATATACACTCATGGAGAAAAAAATTATGGAAGTTTTACCTTTTAGAAGGTATATCGGGATTCAGACAAATAACTCTGAAAGATATTACAGTGACCTTTATTGAAGACGCACAAGATAACCAAAGTGTAAACAAATTTGCCTCTGTCTCCTTTCAAAAAACAAATGATCAGCGATATCAAATACCTTTTACTTCCTCAAGTTCTGTCCATGAGCGTAAATAAATGAAAATTTACAAATCTATAGACAGATGGACAGAAATAGAGGATAGGGGGATGGTCGACGAACCCTGGGGTGTTGGTATTCCATCAACGTGGGATGTTTGCCAAAACAAAGGCTCTCATTAACATCTCTCTTTCATAATGATGATAGGACGCCTGGGAGAGAGAGAATTCTCTGATGGTATTACTCTGTTTCCTTCCCTCTTATTTACACTTCCTTACATAAACATCTTGTTTCAAAATCACTTTAATAGATACAGCTCAAAAAGAACAACCTAGTTTATGATAATTCCAACAATGAATAATATTACAAGAGGAGGAATTGCCTGAACTCATCTTGAAGAAGGAACAAAATTTAACAGCGACGTGTTTCTTTTATTAATGCTGTAAATTCGGCAAGTTTTCGGACTTTGATGTCCTTCGACAGGTAACTTTCCAAGAAACTGAGAGGTAATATTTATATACAGGTAACCTGTTTATTGGAAAGTTGCCTGTCGAAGGACATCAAAGTCCGAAAACTTGCCGAATTTACAGCATTAATAAAATAAACACGTCGCCGTTAACTTTTATTCTTTCTTCAAGATGAATAATATGTGAAGGTTATTCACATATTAAAACAAAATGTTAACGCAGGATTCAATCCCGGTTCATGACTGTCGGGAATCGAGGATGTTACCCATCCGTTCACCGACTCTTCACATTAACATATCTGTGTGTGGGATATATTCTTCAGTTGAAAACAAAATGAGAAAGATAAACTCTCTCAGCAAACTTTTACTTTGATTTATCGTCTTTCGGCGATCTATTGCCGCCATTTTCAAGGCAAAAAATGAAGCCTCAATGTGTTGTTAAGCTGTTGTGTTTCAGATATTACCGCACTTCGCGTCTAATAATTGAACTTTATACAAAATATATACAACAGCTTGTCAGCATATCAACCTTGAAAATGGCAACAGTAGGTACCTGAAACGTCCGGAATTCAAAATATAAGATTTCTTATTTCGAATTTATTCTATTTCTCTTAGCAATATTTAGTGAGGTGGGATTTTAGAATAAACTGGCGAAACCACTGAGATGGTTCACCATTGATGAGCTAGTCATTTCCAAATTGTAATTTCTCTATGCAGAAGTGAGACGGTGAGAAATTGATTCAATTTTTTTTTTTAAGATATAATTATTTATAAAAGATTAATCCTTTCGCAATCAATTTCTTTTGAAAACTGAGAGTTTTCGAGCTGTCGCATTTTTAACAGACAAAAGGTGACATTTAGAGTAAAGGTGGAAGGAGTTATCTATGGCACTCTCACTATTGTTTCATAAGATTATCTCTAATATGGAACTGTTCCTATATTTCTCCTGTCGATGTACTGTTCTTACCTTTAGATATTAGGGATTCTAGGGTCAACTTTTCTGATTTGGGGTAGATATGTTACTGTAATGGTAGGTAGGGTTATCCAGATTGAAATTAGGGTCAGTTTTCGCTATGAAAATAGAGACATATAATTTAAAGCTTCTGATAATAAAAAAAAAAAACATATATTGCATTGAATAAAACTATTTATTTGCCAATATTCCGGTTGGATGAACGCTAACCTTTGCCAGGACTTTAAAACGTATTTGTTTATTTATTTTAAAAAAATAAATACAATTAAATGCTTTGGGACAAAGGTTGGTGTTCAGCCAACCGGAATATTGACAAATAAATCTTTTTATTCAATCCAATACATACCTTTTTACTATTTAAAGTATTTTCTGTATGATGATAAATTAGGGATCTTTGTTTTTGGTACTATATTGCCACATGGAAAATTAGTAAAGACAAACATCAGAATGACACAGCAATTTATTTAAGGCAAGAAAGAGAGAGAGAATATGGTTTTACGGCTACTAACAAAAGTGTATGATTTTCGACAAACTATGAATGATAAACGAAAGATAAGTAATGAGAGAATTTCACAGAGTAGCAAAATATAAACATAAAAATATGATACTCTGTTAATAAAATAAACACTTTGCTACAATATTAATGTTCTTTGATTCTCGTTTATATTTTCCTTCTACTTTCTTATAGAATTTTTCGTGGGTTCTGCGCTGCCTTAGTATATCTATGCTTCCATCTATGCTTCCTTCCTGTGGTGAATCTGTATAAGACCGATGACCATAATAAAGCTGTATGTATGTGTATTCACTTTTTTCGTAGGCTTTGCGTTGCCTGGATACCTATGCTTCCATCTATGCTTACTTTCTTCCTGTGGTGAATCTGTATAAGACCTATGATCTTAATAAAGCTGTAATTTTATGATGCATTAGCGCGCCATCAGTATCACTATAAAAAGAAGTTCCTAAAATGTAATATAACAGCGGTATGGTAGATTAAACTGGTGAAACCGCTGGGAGGGTTCACCACTAATGAGCCAGGCTCTTCCATTAATTTTTCTATTGCAGTAAGTACAGTATAAATTGTTTATTTTTAAAAAAAGAATCATACGCGTCTATGTAATAGTTGTAATTTGTATTATATTTTATATATATTAAATTATAAATACAGTCGAACTTGGATAATTCGAACCCCAAGGGACCATAAAAAAATTCGAATTATCCAAAAATTCGAATTAAAGATGTTAAATTATTTATAGGAAATTCTAGGGACCAAGATAAATATTCGAATTAAAGAGGTTTTCGAATTAAAGAAGTTCGAATTATCCAAGTTCTACTGTATTATATTTGTAAGTTGTATGTAATAGTTTCGAATTTTGAAAGCTGTATGTATGTGTATATACTTGTGTTTCTAAGAAAAAGATCAGAAATGTAGTGTTCAGATTCTTGTTCAAAGAGAGACGTGAATGTAGGGAGAGGGAGTCCTATAGTAAGTCAGAAGGTAACCACGGCAAATCCTGGCCAGCGATTAGCTTTCAAGGACCGATGATGGAGAGGACATTGTTCCCCACTTGACCCTCTACGGGACAATGTTGCGACATTACGTGATGGTCAGTAATGGCCGACGTCTCCCTACCTGACTGTCAGGTTGGTGACACTCTTTGGCTGGTCCAAACTTTTACCGTACATACTCTCCATAACTGGTGCTTTATACATACGTTGTCGCTTCGTTCATACAAGGTTAGGTTAATAAGTAATTCACATCTAGCATAATATATAAATAATTTATCATCATAAAATACATGTTTTCTAGTAAATAAAACACTCTGCTTTACATATCTGCAATCAGAATTGATTTATACTTTGTATTTCTTCAGATATGGAGTCTAATGTGAACATAAGAATCCGACAACGGTTGGTGACTAAGTTCCTCTTTAAGACCGGTGACATTTCAGCCATTCTGTGCTATACGTGCTATACTGTGCTATACATACGTTGTCGCTTCGTTCATACAAGGTTGGCTCAATAAGTAATTCACCCCTAGCATAATATATAAATAATTTATTATAATAAAATACATGTTTTCTAGTAAATAAAACACTCTGATTTTCATATCTACAATCAAATCTATTGTATATTTTTCAGATATGGAGCATAATGTGAACAAAAGAATCCGACAATGGTCGGTAACTGAATTCCTCTTTAAGACCGGTGACATTTCAGTCATTATATATGATGGCAACACCTATTGCAGATTCGATAAAAATAATCCCTTGAATCAATATTAAAATAAAACATTAGGGCTCTAGGGAAAAAGTTTCTTTTTTACAAATTTGATTTAAAAATCTCTCTAGCTTTTGGGCTAGAAATCTACTGTAGAAGGGCCTTCTTGCCTAAAAGCTAGAGTGATTTGTAAATATTTTTTTAAAGAAACTTTTCCCTGAAGGTCTAATTTTTTATTTTAATAACGTATTAGGGATGTTGTGTTTCAGTGAAAAAGAAAAAAAAAGGGAATACTTCTTCTAGTTTGGAAACCCGGTATGGTATATGCAGCCATTTTGTTGTGTTGTCATTTTTGTATATCAAGATAGATATTAATAAACATAGATCGTAAATTCTTAAATTAAGAAGATATATTTAATTTTTCCCTCTCTCTCTCTCATTAAGAGACCAATATATCAATTATTTTAGAATAGTAGATATCTATAAGAAAAATTAAAGCGGAGAGTTGAAATCTACAACTGCAATCTTCTTCTTCTCTCTCTCTCTCTCTTCTAAATATTCAAACAACACTTACCCATTCAATATATTAATAGGAATATGGTACTTTTTTATATAGGTGGAAGAGATTAATGTTTATTAACATTTTGTGACCAATGGATCCATAATATTTGTGAAAAAAATTACCGGACCTTTATTTTTGAACAAAAATCTATACTTAGTATTAAAGAACGGTAACCTAAGGTTTTAAAATATTATTATTTTTTGTCTTGATTCTGAGAGAAATCGAGGCATTATTAAGGTAAAAATATGGTACAAAATTATAATAATTTATTTATTTAGAAGAATATTTTAACATAGATGAGTAAAAATTCTCCGTTGACGAGTTAAAAATTCCATTAGAACAAATTTCAAGAATCGTAAAGTGTTCCACTTAGAAAGAGCTGATGTTGAAACCTGGCATGAATGCACAAGCAATCACATACACCCCGAGTGATTTGAACTGAGAATAAAATGTATATTGATATAATTTAGACGTTTTCCATCCACACACAAACACACACACACACAAATGGACTTATTTATTACACTCTAAACTGACTTAAATTAAGCTAAATTCTATGTATTTTCTTCCAACTCTTTCTGGATGTAACATTTTCTATTTCCGCCGGTTTATATAACGTTCAGAACAATCTAAATTGGTGCGAGAAAGTACATGGAAAAGAAACGATATGAAGCCAACAAAGAGCTCAATCTTTGTTCTAAAATAAAAGTTGGAAGGAGATCCCCAAACAATACAATTGAGGTCTTTAGTCTTAACAAGAGACAACGACAAAAAAGAAAGGACCGTCATACACTGCAGGATTCGCTAAGGTTTCTGAGACTTTTTGCGCTTTCAAATAGTTTTTAGAATATTTTACCTTCTTGAGTATATGAACAGGGTTAAATCCAAAAGACAAAAAACCTCTCGCAATCAGTATCTTTTATTATTACAAATAACGGACGCTAGCTTTCGAACAATTAGCGTCCGTTATTTGTAATAATAAAAGATACTGATTGCGAGAAGTTTTTTGTCTTTTGGATTTAATTTTATGCGCAAGTTCTTTGATCTTAGAATGAACAGGGTTACAAGGATCAATTTAAACGTTCTTAAATCATTAAAATTCCACAAGGATCTCCTTAGTGAGTCGAAACGATACAAACAGGCTGACGAGGAATATTTGCCTAAACAATGCACTTGGTTGTTTTTCGCGATATTCTTGTAAAAGGAAAATTGAATCTTCTTTTATTGACACTTATTACGATAGATACTCTTTTATGACCTGCCCAGAAGTCCTCCACTACGTGGCATGCGGGAGAAGCAGTACAAGTAACGGACTGTAGTACGGTGTCGTGAGCCGCTACGGTAACCGTGAACAGGGAACTCTGAAATGTGGCTGACTAACGGGGCAATGGCACCTCCCCTTTCTATGGAGCAACAAAACGGACAAGACACTACCACAACTCTTTTATGATCAATATATATCTAGGTCCAATAAAGTACATGTCTTTTGCTCATCAACTAAATGTCTAGGATCTTCTTTTTCGCTTCTTTATTATAGCAAAATATTTCATTATATAATAAAAGATTGTGTGTGGAATGGAGAATGAAATTGAGTTAGAAAAAAAATAGAAAGATAATATATAAAAAGTGATATATTTGTTTACAATAAATTGAGTCTAAATATTGCCTGGTCAAAGCTATATATGTCTGTGTGGCGCCGTTTCATGAAGGTGTAATTATTTAATCGCTGAATATGAATGGAATTGCGGACAAAATATGTAGAAATACAGGACCACCTACAATGGACCGTATATTGAGGTTGCTAGAAGCTGCCAACAATGAACCGTACAGTACGGTTGCTAGGAGCTGCCAACAATGGGCTGTACATACGGTTGCTAGGAGCTGCCAACAATGGACCGCACAGTACGTTTGCTAGGATTTGTCAACAATGCACCGTACAGTACGGTTTCTAGGAGCTGCCAACAATGGACAGTACAGTACGGTTGCTAGGAGCTGCCAACAATGGACCGTACAGTATGGTTGCTAGGAGCTGCCAACAATGAACCGCACAGTACGTTTGCTAGGATCTGTCAACAATCCACCGTACAGTACGGTTTCTAGGAGCTGCCAACAATGGGCCGTACAGTACGGTTGCTAGGAGCTTTCAACAATGGACCGTACAGTACGGTTGCTAGGAGCTGCCAACAATGGACCCTACAGTACGGTTGCTAGGAGCTGCCAACAATGGACCTTACAGTACGGTTGCTAGGAGCTTTCAACAATGGACCGTACAGTACGGTTGCTAGGAGCTGCCAACAATGGACCATACAGTACGGTTGCTAGGAGCTGCCAACAATGGACCTTACAGTACGGTTGCTAGGAGCTTTCAACAATGGACCGGACAGTACGGTTGCTAGGAGCTGTCAACAATGGACTGTACAGTACGGTTGCTAGGAGCTGCCAACAATGGACCGTACAGTACGGTTGCTAGGAGCTGTCAACAATGGACTGTACAGTACGGTTGCTAGGAGCTCTAGAAAAAATATATAGTAATAACATTTCTAAGTCGATATTAAGAAATACAATATTAAAACGAAATAATTATACCTATGGTGGACACAGAAACATATGAATTTAAAATTCCTTCAAATTTAGGTGCTTTATGAAAAAAAATAAAATAAAAGGTAAATATCACTAATCCATCACTTATATACAGTAAAACCTCCCTGTAAAGGACAACACCTAATTGCAAAGCTAAAGTTTCCTTTAGGGAGAGGTATTCTCTTAAAGGAAAGTTTCTAAATAGTAAAAACTGATCATTTTGCAAATGAAAACTGTCCTTTGTAGAGAGGTGTCCGCTAAAGAGAGGTTCTACTGTATCAATAAATGTAATATCTGTTAAAGGTTTTATTTTACATTTACTGCGCAAATGGCGACACCGCTAAGAAAGGCCTCGCCATAGATGAGCGATAGAGAGGCCATCCAAATATTTTTACAATTGAAATAGGCGCCACTAGTAAATTATCTTTGAATGAAACATATCAAACCTGTAGCCCTATATTAATAATAAAAAATAGATATACCATTAAAGGTGAGGTATATATGTTATATAAAGGTATTATTTAAAATGTTATATTAAAATATTTTATTTAGAATTATGTTACGAGTATATTAGGGTGTTATTTTATTTAAAATTATATTTCATCGATTCAAATACTCTGTTTAAATCGACCGCCAGAGGTCGCTCTTTCTCTATAAATACTCATTGTTGTTGTTCCCCGTTGGTCGGCTCAAAACATTTGTACATTATGTAAATAAGCTTTTCACTTTTTTATTCTTACGCCTAAAGCAGGCAGTACTTTAATCAAATTATGTTCTTATATATTACTTCAGCTCAAATAAAACAATCTCTGATCAAAACC
Organism: Cordylochernes scorpioides; assembly: GCA_030710605.1. NCBI lineage: Eukaryota > Metazoa > Arthropoda > Arachnida > Pseudoscorpiones > Chernetidae > Cordylochernes > Cordylochernes scorpioides. Next base: position 17,087,085 of record CP092883.1, on the reverse strand, counting down.
ATTTTTGTTATTATACTTTCAAGATTTTAACCACGACTGCATCACCAATACCATTTAGTCCTAAAAAAGAACCAGCAAATAACTAACATAGTATAATCCTCAAGATAATTAAATACAAGCAGAAAATCTCTTTTTTTTTCATTTATAAGATATATATATATATATGTTATGAATATTTTGTTTTGTTTTTGAAAAAGATATAGAATTGAAGGTGCAGTCGTGAAAAAGTAAAGCTAATTATTTACTTATCAAGTAGTTTTTATTCTCAATTACTTGAAGAGAATTGCACATTAAATATTTTTCACGGTAATATAGAATTTAAAATTGAATCTTATATTATATAAAAATAGGTAGGTTAACTATACATATTTACAACAATAATCAAAGTGTTTTCTAAATTTATGGTCAAAAATGAAAAAATAGTCAATAAGGAAAAAAAATACATGTTTTTTAAATATATATCCTAAAAGTGTCTTTACCAGCATCAGGTTACAAATCACACTTTCTACCCTCTAAGCACGAAGACAGAATGGTATCAGTAATGCCAATGTTACGCCTTAAAGTAAGTAGGAAATGAATTTCTTTGTTTCCCAAACCATTCCTATTTGCTAGTCAGTAAATAACAATCAGTTTGACACTCCTCGGTGGAATTCTCGATTTGGTTTCTTCCTAAGAGATTCCAGATTTGGACTGAGCGAATTTGAATCACTTCCAACGATATTCCATGTTTCACATTCTTCCATATAGTAAATCTTCAATCATAAACCACATAGCTTTATACCTGATTCATGTATAGCCCTACAGCTAATAGAGCTCTGACTATGGGAAGCAAGCTGAATATTAAATATATACTCATGGACAAAACCTAAGGAAGTTGTGCCTTTTAGCATGTATATCGGGATTCAGACAATAACTCTGAAAGATATTACAGTGACATTTATTGGAGACCCACGAGATAACCAAGTGTATACACCCATGGACAAAACTAAAGGAAGATGTACCTTTTAGCATGTATATCAGGATTCAGACAATAACTCTGAAAGATATTACAGTGACCTTTATTGGAGACCCACGAGATAACCAAGTGTATACACTCATGGACAAAACTAAAGGAAGTTGTACCTTTTAGCATGTATATCAGGATTCAGACAATAACTCTGAAAGATATTACAGTGACCTTTTATTGAAGACATACGAGATAACCAAGTGTGAACAAAATTGCCTCTGTCTCCTTCAAAAAGACAGACGACTAGCGACATCAGACTTTCCACTTCCTTAAGTTTTGTCCATGAGTGTAGACCTCCATGCAAAAATATAGAATAAATTTTCATATACCACATACACACAAACTTCAGACATTCTCAAAATATAGAGAGACCTTGAGATAGATTTACATCCTGGTGAAATATTGGATTTCGAAAAATAATATTTTTTATTATATTTTAACACAAACTATATATAAGCCCTATTTTGTTAATATATAAAGCTTATGAAAAGAACTAATAAGAAATTTCTCCTTTATGGTTTTATTAGATGATAAAAAAGAAGAGAAAAATGTTTATTGTCGTTTATGTCATGTTTAAAATACGTTTATTAAAGAAACATTTTTCTCTTCTTTTTTATCATCTAATATAAGGCTTATACCAAAGATCATAAAAAGAGCTTATACCAAAGGTTATATAAAAGGCCGTACAAAAAAAAAACATTTATCAAATGCTATAAAAGACCATTAAAAAGGATTATACCAAAGGGCTTATTTATGATGGGTTATTCACAGCCTTATACCTAAGGCTGTATAAAAGACAATACAAATAACTTATACCAAAGGCTGTTTAAAAGGCCTATACCAAATGTTATATGAAATGTCATAAAAATAGCTTATACCAAAGAGGCATATAAAAACGTACACAAAAGAGGCATTCAAAAGAAACTCTATGAAGGTGAAACAAAAGCTATATCCGAAAGGTTTTGCTCTGTCAAAAAGATAATTCAAAGTTCAATATAAAATGGTTCCATTAAAGGCTGCCTATTTGAATTCTTAGATATAATGTTGTTATAAGACAGACGAGAGAGAGGAAGTCATACAGAGAGTAATTCAACAGTAAAACGTGATCTGAAATTTCACATTAATTTCATTTATAGATTCCCTTTTTCAAGACAAGGCCTATCATCTCGATTGAGAAAATATTTTTACATTAATATGCAAATAGGGAGCATCAATAGCTAATCTATGGTCTATGGATCTTTCCAGATGGTCTCGAGGACCACGCCATCTCCTCAGTGGCGAAGCACGCGATCTACGTATTCTTCGTAGATCGCGAAATACGTGGTGTCGCTGGAGACCCGCTGGTGATTCTCCACCAAACTCTGCAGCGGTGGCAGAGGCGCCATATTCTATGTATATAGCATCATATATATATAATATATTTTTAAAATAGTGCAGAGTGAGCACTTTTGCATGTATTGACAAGATGTCGATAAAATTATTTTAATTGCTATTATCTACGGTCTAAGACACATTCCTTATATTTTGTCGCTTCAACTTTAGATTTTGATGGAGGATAACACTGATAGACAAAACTTAAGGAAGTTGTACCTTATAGCATATATATATCAGGATTCAGAAAATATCTCACAGAGTTATTTTCTGAATCCTGATATATATATGCTATAAGGTACAACTTCCTTAAGTTTTGTCTATCAGTGTAACCGGAATGTACACATGGTTATACATCAGCAAAGCGATTAATTCATTGTTATGGATTTCTATGTGTGACGGCCTCATTTTAGATGGGATCGTAAATTTTAAAAAAGGGCTAGATTTTAAAAATGTCTTTGTTGTGAATCTTTATATAAAAGTTATTTCTTGGAAGAGAATCAGAATATTTAGAGAGGTGTTAAAGTGTGTATTCTTGAAACATTTCATTGCCTGGAAAATTACATAAGAAGAGTTCGTTGAGAAATAGGGATGTTGTGCTTTAATTGTGTTGGTCGCAGACCATTCCATACTTTTGAATGGGACTACTAACGGCATGTGTTGTTTACAAAACTATTTCATATTTGTCAAGGATAACTTCTAACTGTGAATGTATTGTTTACTAGACCCCATTACATTCTTGTCAAGGGGAGTGCTAATCGTATATGTGTTGGTTATGAAGGCCATTCCTTCCTTGTCAAGGAGATCTCTAACTGTATATGTGTTGAATCTCTAGCTGTATATGTGTTGGGTACGAAGACTATTCTATCCTTGTCAAGGGTAGTGCTAACTGTATATGTATTGGGTACAAAGACCATTCCATCCTTGTCAAGGGGAGTGCTAACTGTATATGTGTTGGGTACGAAGACCATTCCATCCTTGTCAAGGGGATTGCTAACTGTATATGTATTGGGTACAAAGACCATTCCATCCTTGTCAAGGGGATTGCTAATTGTATATGTATTGGGTACAAAGACCGTTCCATCCTTGTCAAGGGGATTGCTAACTGTATATGTATTGGGTACAAAGACCATTCCATCCTTGTCAAGGGGAGTGCTAACTGTATATGTGTTGGGTACGAAGACCACTCCATCTTTGTCAAGGGGAGTGCAAACTGTGCATGTGTTGGGTACGAAGACCATTCCATCCTTGTCAAGAGGAGTGCTAACTGTATATGTGTTGATACGAAAGTCACCTATCCTTCTTAAGGGGAGTACTGACTGTATTGTGTTGGGTACGAAGACCACTCCATCCTTGTCAAGAGGAGTGCTAGCTGTATATGTGTTGGGTAGGAAGACCACTCTATCCTTCTTAAGGGGAGTGCTAACTGTATTGTGTTGGGTACGAAGACCACTCCATCTTTGTCAAGGGGAGTGCAAACTGTGCATGTGTTGGGTACGAAGACCACTACATCCTTGTCAAGAGGAGTGCTAGCTGTATATGTGTTGATACGTAAGTCACCTATCCTTCTTAAGGGGAGTACTGACTGTATTTTGTTGGGTACGAAGACCACTCCATCTTTGTCAAGAGGAGTGCTAACTGTACATGTGTTGGGTATGAAGACCACTCCATCCTTGTCAAGGGTAGTTAAATACTAGGCTATCAAGCTAGATAAAAGAGCGGTCCTAGAAGTCAAATAGCTCTCATGAGACTCACTGTATTAAGTTTATCGAAGCGAGCAAAGCAAAGCCATCCAGCCGGGACTTACTAGGAGCGCCGTGGAAGGCTGAAGGCAGAGACAGTCGTCGAGAGAACACTTTCTTGAACATCTCGACCGTCCTGCTGGGGCGGCGTGCAGACGGTTGGTACTCCAGGACTGTTGGCGTGACGCAACCTTACGTCGCCTTAACTGGAAACCTAGCTCGCTCTAGATGGCGCTCTGTTCTTTACACAGAGCATCTTTGTCGTTTTAGATTCGAGCGACTTGGTACTCTGGCTTGTGTATTCTCTTGTTGCGTTAAATTTGAGCAAGTTCATATTATGTTTTTGTCGTAAGCTTCTCAGTTATAACGGATTCAAAGCCCACTTGTCAGTTGAAATGGAAAATAAGTTATATGTAAATAGGGAATAGATTAATGAAGAGCACGGACTCTATGTTTTATTCTTCCCTTCTTACCGAGTAACATTGTTAAATTAATGCATACCGACTTTTTTGTAGTTTACCATCATATTTGTTTTAAAATGTTATCATTATACGTTGAAGTGTAAACAAAGCGATTTATTTTCTAACTCATCATTGCTACAATGAGGCCACCTCTAAATCTCGGATGAATCTATGTCAGAGTGCGTCTAACAGAATTCATCTGGCATACTGTGAGTGCAACGTCGAATTCATTCTACATGTAGAAATCTGTAGAGCAGATTTACAGTACATGCTATCGAAATCCAAATATTTACAATGATCCTATATCCTTGTACTACGTAGTCTTTAATGGGATATTTTGTAAAACTCGCTATAATATACGTCTTGATTGTAATAGATATTGGTGTAGATGCATAATGCTGATGTTCGCTCTTAACTGGCTTCTCTACAGCTGGTGTTTTCGGCGGCAGTCAATGTTTTGGCACATGCGCGTTTAGTACGTACCAGTAGACTACCTTCAAGTAGTCATTTTTAGTATCATATATCAAATGTATTCATTTTTCTATGCATATCTTCACTCCAAGTCAATTTTTCGCAAACATACAAACATAACTATCTACACCAGGCATTTCGAAGGTCTTGTAAGAACACCACAGCAGGTGTAGATGTAGGTACACCACAGCAGGTAGATGTAGGTACTGTATAAAAAGGTGTAAGACAATAAAGCTGCCGCCACCATAGATAAGTGAAGGATTATCTACCGTGCAAATAGACAGCTTATCACCCGGGTAAGTCCCTTGTCATCTACGGGATTTCAGGCCAAGGGAAGGATTTACTGTCTCTCTACTTCTAGTATTAAGGAAACTATATTGTAAGATTATAAACTCAAAAGGAGCTTCTTCTATAGAACATGTTTATTTCGCTTACTCTGGAACGACATCGTTCTTCAACGGGCGTAAAGACAGTCGTAAGTCGTAAAGTTGTCTTTACGCCCGTTGAAGAACAATGTCGTTTGAAAGCTAGCAAAATAAACATGTTCTATAGAAGAAGCTCCTTTTGAAATTATAATCTTACAATATAGTTATGGTAATGTTGATGTCTATATCCCCTATAAAGAAAACTATTTCGTTTCATTTTCCCAAACATAACAACTTTTTAAATTAAACTATTGAGAGAGTTTGACACTAAAGAGCCTCGTTCTTTCAATATTTTCCATATTGCAGTAAAAACAGTAGGAAGTTGTTTTATTTTTGAAAAAGCGAAAAAAAAAGTTTCGCGCTAAATATATATTTTCTTAGATAGAGGTGGTGCCTCCTATAAAACGCTCCCAATAGATGAAGTGAGTATACTATTATATAATCTGTAAATATAATAAACTATTGTATACTCTGCTTGGAGTACAAGACTTCAGCTCTACTTCCTGACTCAACCTGGAACTACTTGGTTCACCACAGCAATCTGCCCCCCTCCCATGACTAGACTTCTAGACTGTAGTTGTATAGCCCGGGTAGTTGGTGATTTATGTTCCAGGAGTTACCTCTATTTACTCTCTATTACATGAACTTATAAAAGTATAAACGGCGAAGTGCATCCTCCTTATTTGAGTATCATTAACACAACCTCTCGAACTTGTCAGTTCTTAGCTAGGTAGAAATCTCAACACCTGTCTCAAAACCTATTGATATTGGCTTTAGGCTGACAAAAAAAAAAGCATTGATACCGTATCGATATTGGCTTTATGCTGCCAATTAGTATAATATTGATGTTAGCTTTATGTTTCCAAAAACCAGTATTAGCATGATATCCATTTTTGGATTTAGGCTGCCAAACACCAGCATTGTCATCGCTTCAAATGTAGACTATATACGGTATAGTATTCTAACTAATTATTTGACAAAATAATGTTTTAATTTTTTCAAAATTCATTTCAGCCTTCGTCTCTTTTGCGTCGCAATAATGAAATTTCTGTTTAAAAGGGCAATAAGAACAAAATCTTGTTTATAAACCATAATTTCTTATAGATGTCTATATGTATTAATCTATATAGTCCAATTCTTATTTTCTAAGAATCAACAACAACAATAAGAATACACAAAAAAAAAAAAAAAAAAGAAAGAGAGGGAGGGAAGGAGAAAGACAAAAACAGCTAAACTACTTTACCCCCTTAGGAAATATCCGAAAATTGTATTTTCTAAAAATTGGGTAAACTTTTGACACATCCTTTTTGTACGTTTGCAAATCGATTTTAAGTGTTTTTCTCTTTGTGAAATATTTAATGAAATTGTTGAGTGAACACAAACACAATGTATATATATATAATATTAAATATGTAAATATAAATATATATTTAGTATATATCTACTTGCACTATAAGTTATACAGTTGGGCAGAAAAGCTGAGAATTTTGTTAAAAATGTAGATGACTAAAAGACAGTGTTTGTAATGCTTGTCTACAAAGAATGTATAGAGCTAATGGCTGTTTACTTGTTGAAGTATAAAACCTTTATCTGCTTTTGTTTTCTTTTCTTGAACTCCAGGACAAGTCTATATAAGACGAAATTTCTTAATAAAAGTCTTATATTGTTGTTGAATCTAAATGTTGATTGAATTTATAGCAGTCGAATATATGATTCAATTCCATTCTTAAATAAGAGTGGAGGAAAAGATATAAGTATATTTTGGATATTTAAGGATATATATATTAGAAGTCGTTTTGGGTCAATTTCTTATCTTCACATACGGTACATGTTATCAACTATGTTTATCATCTAATTATCAACATATACACTAATGGAGAAAACTTAAGAAAGTAGAATGTCTTTGATGTCGCCGTTCTTATGATTTTTTGAAGAAGACAGAGGTGCCTCCACTTGGTTATCTCGTATATCTTCAATAAAGGTCATTGTAATATCTTTTCGAGTTTTTATCTGAATCCCAATATACATGCTAAAAGGTATAAATTCCTTTTGTCCGTGAATGTATATATATGTATCTTTTTCAAATATCAGTATCCAAAATATATAAGCTATCAATTTGGAAAAAACAGTCAATATTCTGAAGGTTATCAATAAAAAACTCGTTCCATGAATCTCAACAAGATTGGCACTGTTCTTACCAAAAATATAGATGATACAAAATAATACTTTATGTTATTGGCAAGTCAAACCTGTACTCTTCAAGTATTTCACTTGAACTTTGCTAGAAGAATCTAAATTAACATTGGACCAAAGAACGATTTTTGAAAATTGCGTTCTCTATGAAAGTTATAGAACTATTTAGCGATAAATATATTTACAAGTAAAAACTACTTTGTACTGTCCTTTGGCGAAGAAAATTATTCATTGCAGAAAGGACAGTAAGAATAATTGGTTTATTTTGTCTAAAAAAAAGATAAAATATCGTGCTAAGTAGTTTGAAATTTCATTAACAGATGGCACGCAATGTCGTTGTAATTAAAGCTACTAATCTTTATAATTTGACCAGATCAATATTCTAGGAATACTGAGCAATTTCTATTTGAGAAAAAATGAGAATATTTTGAGAATATCTTTGTGTATTCTTGACAATATTTATATAAAAAATAGACACTTAGGCAAGTTGGAGTTTTTTTATTTTCTCAACGTTTCGACAAAAATATTTTGTCTTCGTCAGGAGAAGTAAATAAAAATAAAGCATTTGGCAAATTTTTATTTACCTTTCCTGACGAAGACAAAAGATTTTTGTCGAAACGTTGAGAAAATAAAAAACTCCAACTGGCCGAAGTGTCTATTTTTTATATAAATATGAATGCCGCCGGCCAGGCAGCCTCTAGCTTTACGATATTCTTGATGTTTTACTTGGATCTGAAGAGAAGAAATAGAAGATATATAGAAAGAGCTTGTGATTAGACACGTGGAGTAGGGAGAAATATCTTCCACGTTCTCGATTCCATCCATGACCTTCTAAACACGCCACGGCTCATTTTGTCATGTTGACTGCATGCTTGATTTATTGGTCTTATTTCCACAGATTGTTTCCAAACTGGTTTAAAACCTTTTATTCTGTTTGAGGGAATATGGTTCTCTGGAATATTTCTTAATATATTTTGTATTCCATCTTATTTGGTTGGAATGGGATAGTTTGTCTTTGAGAAAATTCGCGTTAGATTCTCGTCTCTTATTTTTACATTTTCAATATTTTTTATACTTTTGACATAGTTTTGTTTGTAAATTCAAGGAGATTGGAAATAGAAACCTGAATATTCATGGTATAAAGCCAATCATGGATGAGGGCCATTACCTCAAAACCTTGGTCACCAGGTGAACGCTTCTCAGTTTGCCAAAGCTGGTGTTGTGGCTTTGTCACCGACTCAAGGCCGCTAGTTTGTGGTAAGGATCAATAGATGGCGTCTATTTTTGACGTCTATTTTGACAAGGGAGAGGTGGCCTTTATTTTATATACATATAAAATAGTCAAGTGTTGGATTTTTACAATTCTAAATTGAAATTTTCTCTCTCTCTCTCTCTTTTTTATCCTTATATAATCATATTAATTCATTTTTATATTTATTCTGTATTTAACCTTATATAATCTTATATGGACCTTGAAATAAAGTAGTTTCAATCTCTGGGTCCGAAGACCTGTCACTGGCCCACCGCTACTGGTCCTGTAGGCGGATCAGGCCTGCCATCCTGGAGGCCTTCACTATCATCCAGCGGCCCCCTGACCTGCAGGGATGGATCTTCGGGCATGACCTGGAGGACGACGCCCTGGCCATCCTGGCGTCTGCCAAGACCCGTATCTACAAGCACTTCCTGGGCCTGGAGATGCGGGCCGTCCAAGAAGACCCTCTCATCGTCTGGAGGAGGACTCTAGCAAGATGGTGGAGCCTTCCTCAATCATAATTTCATTGTATTATTCTCATTATTTTTCATTCATAATTGACTAGTCAATAAAGTATGTTTAACTGTCTCTCTCTCTCTCTCTCTCCTAACTCATCCATTTTTGTACAATTCTAAATCTACTAGATAATCTACCAATAAATACAAGGAGTACAAACAAGAGTGTAATTTCTTAAATATGAATAGAGTAGATATGGGGCTGAGGGTGAAGTCTTTTATTGGTGGAGAGATTCGAAAATACTGTCCTTCTACTTGTTAATAGAAAAACATTCCTCTCTCAACCAGTAGAAAAACATTGTGGTCGAAAGCTTGCTATTTATCCATCAATACAAAACATAAGGACCGTTGGACGACTGGTATAAACCGTATATTTCTGACAACCATGACCTGGGATCGAATCCCGCATTGGTTACTTTTTTTTCTGAATAAAATATTGCTTCAATTGGCCCCGATTCTTGAAAAAGTCGAACTGCTATCTACATGTATAGACATGTGATGCACTTACAGTAAAAGCTATCGCCATCTACTACTAACTATGATTATCATTGGGGGTCGGTGAAAGGCTGGTTAAACCGTTTGGTTTTCGACCACTACGACCCAGGTTCGATTCCCGCATTGGACACTTTTTTTCTGTTTAAAAAAAAATGCTCCAATGGCCCCTCGATTCTTGCAAAAGTCCAATCCCACCAGCGAGTGCAAGTAACCAAACGGGGCTCTGGCACATTGGTAAGTGCAAAGTCGAACTGCTTCTCACATGTGTAGACATGTGGTGCGCTTACAGTAAAAAGCAGTCTCTAACTACCCACCATGATTATCATGGCCTATACCACGTGTACTAGAGATAAGCAAAAAAAAAAAAAAGATTATCATGACTTGTACCACGTGTGTGAAGGGCTCCCTGACCTCCAGTCCTGGATCTTCGGGACAGGCCTGATAGAAGATGATCTGGCCATCTTCGCATCGGCGAAATCAAGAATCAACCGATCTTCATCCAGGTCGGACTGGTCCAGACCATCGAGGACCCCGTCATCACCTGGAGGACACTATCGCGGTGGGGAAGAACACCTGGCTGATTGTATATATAGTTCTCTTGATCTTTTTCATGTAAATATTGACTAAAAAGTCAATAAAAGTGTTCAAATTGTCAAAAAAAAAAAGTGTCATGTGTGTGAAGAGATACTAATAGCTTCAAAAAAGACTTCACACATTACACTCTCGATCTTTTTCCATTATTTAATCCATTCTAGTAGAGAAGAATGGAGTTTTGAAAAAACAACGAGATATTAAAAGAGATTTGTTAGCTAATAAAGGAATGTGGAAACACCGAAAGTTTCACTAAGCCTAATCATTTTGACAGTAAAAAAAAAAGAGCGGAAATGACAACCTATTTTTAACTGACAGTGTTTAAACATCACGGGAGAGATTTCTAATGGAAACAAAATATCGGATTGAAATATATATTTTTGTGCATATGTCCGTGGTTAGCTTTTCTTGATTAATAAAGAATGGGTATTTGAATAATTCTGGAATAATTAAAAATCAACGAGAATAGTTGATATTTATTCCAATAGATGGCGCAAGCCATCAGCAACTCTCAGTTGCACGATAAGGAGATGCCCTTAATTTATGCACCTTATCCCAGTAGAATATCACATTTGTACTATTTTTCATATTGAAGTATGTAAATATTATATAATTGAATATCTAGGAGATATAGGATGTCATTTTATTCTTTTATAAATAGAGCACCTTTCCTTTCAAAATGTAAATGGTTTTGAAGATTTATGAAAAAATGGATTATCATAAATTTTATGATTCCCTATTTTAGATGGAAAATTCAATTTTTCAGTTGATCCTTTCCGCATTATTGCAATATAGTAGCTGCACATTTCAGAAGGACTCTAATTTGTTTTTAAATTGATTCTACAGAAATCTCGTATGAACGCTGCATGACGATCAAATAGAAAAGGTTTTTTAAAAAATGCATTTCAAAAAATATTTTAGAATTTTGTTTAAGATCGTGGGGTTATGTAAAGATATGTAGTTTAAAGGATTTCAGGATGATACACAAAGAAGATATAGTGTATTGATAACCTGTATATGATATATGCAACTATGATTTTTAATATATACTTTTTAATATTAGTAATGAATATCTTTTTATTAGTGTGTGTGTGTTTCTGTGTGCAAATTCCAAGGAATATTGGCTATTTCTGTTGGATGTTATTGTCAAATAATATTTTTATTCTATGATTGTAATAATCTGTGACTTAAATTCTGTGGTGTCAGGAGTATATATATATGTGGCAATATAATAATAATAAGGTGGGGAAAGAGAAATAATCACACCACAAGTTGGAGAAGGGACCCAGGCAACGTGAGCGGCCGGCTGTTCGTATCGCACACAATTCCCCAACTGTCTTAATTAGTCCCGAGAAATCAGGGGCCCCTCTGGTCGCCCCTTGGAATGTCGCTGGTGTCTTGAATGACCGGACTTTAGCTGTTTGTCTCTCTCTGGGTTGACTGTAGGCTTCGCACCCGCGATGTCTGCCACCTTTTATTTTTTGTCCAGCTTTTATACATCGATGAATTTACATATTTACATTTTAACACAAGCGTAACATATTTACATACTTATTTTGACGAAAATAAATTATATCTCTTGTCATTAACTATACAAATTATGACATATATATATATAAAGAAAAAGGTCGCCTCTCCCGTCAAAATATATATAGGTGAGAGTTAATAGAGGTGTGTGTTTAGAGAGATGTTATTTTATTAGTAATGTTTACTTAGATATATTTAGTAATTCCTTTTTTTTTTACCTTCAATAAAGAAGATTTATATTTTAGAAGAGAAGTAATTATTGAATTCACCATCAACTATTTCTATATTTAAATTAAATACATTTTTGTGATATAAATATAGAGAGAGAGAGAGAGCAATAACTTTTCCCCGCATGCGTAGACAGATATTCTACAATAATGACCTTTATTTCAAGCACAAAACCCACTAGAGATCAGTATTAAAAGAGAGATACTATGTAAGGCGAATAAAACGATATTTTTCGGGGAATTCCCCATCATATTTACATACTCAACTCGGTCCAATTTCAGGTAACTTATTGAATTTGCAATATTCAAATTTGTTCATAGAGGGCATATCTTGGATTCAATAAATAATTTTTATTTCCGATATTTCGATGGCTTGCCGCGAAAAGGGATGAGATCCTAGAAAAAGATGGTCGTTTAGCCCATCGAAATATCGGAAATAAAATATTATTTATTGAATCCAAGATGTGCCCTTTATGAACAAATATAACAATATGGATTGCTCTATTTTCAGAATAATATTCAAATTCTAATGTAAAAATCGCTAATTTTTTTTATTTTTAAAAGATTAATTCTATTATATTTTAACCAAAATATTATTCTTGTTTATACTTGTGAAAGTGAGGAATTACAATTATTTTTGGTACTAATCATTATTTCCTGGGGATAAAGTTTTAACCACTAAACGGAAAGATATTTTCAGAGAGAAATACTCCCAGCGGTTTCACCATTTAATCTACAAGACCGCCGGAACACTATTATATCGCCTGTTTTGAATATATAGTCTGCCATTTTTTTGCTACTCAATTAGGAAAATGGCTTTAGTTTATCTAATGAGAATATGTTTTTGTTCATACGTATGTTTTTACGTAGAAAGAGAGATCCAATAAGAAGTAGAATAAATCGGATACAATATATATACCAATATATGCCTTTTTAATTAAAAAAAATATATATATATATGTTTTGAGAAAATATATTTCATAGATTCTAATACTCTGTTAAATCGACCGCCAGAGGTCACACTTCCCCTATAAAAACTCATCGTTGTTGTATCCAGCTGGCCGGCTCAAACCTTTTGTACATTATGTAAATAAGTTTTTCATTTTTTAGATTCTTACGCCTTAAGCCAGGCATTACTTTTATCAAATTATGTTTTTAATATATTCCTTTAGCTCAATTAAAGAAATTACTGATCAGAACCATTTTTATTATTATACTTTTAAGATTTTTGCCACGACCGCATACCAATACCATTGACCTAATACTAATATATTCCAAAATATATCAAATCTCAAGATCATAATCTCAATCTTAAAAATAATTCAAAAATCAACAGAAATATCATTTTTATTTATAATATATATGTATAGAAGCTGTATATCCCTACTCGGGAGGTATGCAAATACGGTGTATTGGGCTATGATAAGGCACGAAACCTTTCAATAATAGCATGAGATATCAATCGAAAGACAGAAGAATTTGGGTAGATGTGATGCAACTCAACCTTGATGAATAAAAGATTGGCTTTCGGAAAAATAGGCTAACATGTAGCACTCTTACGTTGGAATATTTTAATTCGGTAACCCTGGGTGTTTCCATTCTCTTCTTCTCTTTTTTTACAAAATTTTCTTGAATATCGTGCATAGCGCCATCTAACGATTTAAAATATAGTTAGCTTTGCACTACTTTGGTATTTGGTTTCTATTTTTGCGCTTCTTTGGCAATGGGTCGCTGTTTTAGCACTACTTTGATCGCTGTTTTAGCACTACTTTGGTAATAGGTCGCTGTTTTAGCACTACTTTGATCGCTGTTTTAGCACTACTTTGATCGCTGTTTTAGCACTACTTTGGTAATAGGTCGCTGTTTTAGCAGTACTTGGTCGCTGTTTTAGTAGTAGTAAATCTTCTAAATATAGATTAAAATAATACAACAGGCTTCTGGAAATGAATTTCTTTTTACTAATGTAATTTCAAGCTTTCGGGAATTCCTGCCCTTCTATACAGGAGTACATAAAACGAATAATAATAAACGCTGTTCGAACAACGGGGAACAGCGCTTATTATTATTCGTTTTATATACTCTTGTAGATGGGCAGGAATTCCCGAAAGCTTGAAATTATATTAATAAAAATAAACTCATTTCCAGAAGCCTGTTGTATTATTTTAACTAAAAAGGATATTAAGACTTTAATTGAATATGGCCCTAAGCAATGGCAACAGAATTGATGAAGTTGTCTAAAACCTTAAACTGTCAACTTATATTGACAAAAATTTGCACTTTTATCTTAACTCAGTTTTTAATGGGAAGAATTTTGTTTTCGTTTGTTAGTAAACCAATCTCTCCTGCCTTCTCATTGGACGAATGTGGCCATGTCTGTATATAAAGGGGGGCTATAGTTTTGCGAGAGCGCAGTGTGGTGGATAATCGTGTGGAGACACTTAAAGTGTTCTCTGCGTGCTCTATCCATGTCTGATGATCTCCTCGCATACCTGTGTGACTCCGGTCCTATTCCTACCAACGCTACAATAAATATAAGTACTTTTGTTTTTATTTAGTAAATCGTGAGTTTTTATTTTGCTCCTTTTTATTTTTGTTGTTGTACTCTTGAGTGTACGCTTTTCTGTGTGTTAATTACTATTACTTTTTGGGCCCTAGTAATATGCAACTTTGTGTGTTATCCCGTTCTATTAACATTTGTCAAAACAACAGCCAATGAATTTGAAAAAAACCCAACGTAGAATATTTGCCTTTATGCTATTGAAGCAGGGTACAGTCCAGAGAGGGGATCGGGGAAATGTAGTGTGGACCGTTGCGGCGTGGTTCCGTGGGGTGCGTGCGGTGATTTAATGAGGGCATTGTGGGGGGACGGAGTCAAGGTTACGGACGCACCCAGCAGGGCGAGAGTACCGGAAGATGTTAAATTAGGACACGGCGAGACTCATTGTTTTGGAGCCATCGGAGCGTCGGTGGGATATCCGGCTGGAGATGCTCGCTACCAGAGCAGGGGATTCATCTCAGAAGAGAATTATTGTTGAGGCTTCTGGTATATATAACAATAGACGAATGACCCGGGCAACGCCCGGGTTTACCCGATTAAATGTTTTATTCAAACACTATTCGTTATAATTATAAATTGGCGCCGTGGATGTCACTCTTGTGAAACGTCCCGCTCCAAACTTTACATGTACATTAGGTCAGCTGATATTACCTCCCATCTTCACCGCTAGAGGCGCTGCTCGCGAGCTAAGTAGAATAATTTGAATATATAGTTTTAATAATTGATTTATATATTTTTTAAAATAGCCTATCGTCTTCCCCGTATTTTTTACCTATGTATGAACATTTTGGTTTGAATTAGTGAACTACTGCGAATTTGTATACAAGACATACAAACAAACATACAAACATTCATTTATATATATATAGATAGAATCTCGTTGTATAAGACAACACCTAGTTACATAGACAAAGTGTCCTTTAGAGATTTAGAGGTGTCTTCCTACAAGAGAGTTGCTAATTAGTAAAAAACGGTAATTTTGTTAACAAAAACTGTCCTTCGTATAAATATTTCCAATAGCGGAGTATCCTCTCACGAAGGTTTGACTGTTTATGTATAGAGGTAGAATCTTAGTTGAATCTTTTTGAAATTGTGACGGTATTTGCGAGGTCTCTGGTATATATACAGTAGAACCTCGTTGTATAGCACAACACCTAGTTACAGAGACAAATTTTGCTTTAGAGAGTTTGAAGTGTCTTCATACCAGAGAGCTGTTATTAGTAAAAAACGGTAATTTTGTTAACAAAAACTGTCCTGGGTATACAAGTTTCCTATAGCGGTGTGTCCTCTTACGAAGGTTTTACTAAATGTACAGAGGCAGAATCTTAGTTGAAACTTTGTGAAATCATCTTAGTTTAAAGCTCAACGTTAGTGTTCTAGACTTATTTTAGGGTCTTTGTGAAAGTGGTATGTTCTACTACCTGAAGACTAGGGTTCCGCGCTAGGACCTCCATCTGTTCAGGACAGCTTCACAATGCTCAACAAGCAAGTCATCAAAAATATTCACAAATCCCCACTATAATATAATTTTAGAGAATATGACAGTTTTTTTAGAAATTACGTGTTTCACACCTTGTGTTATCAAAGCTATTCTTGATGGATTTCAGGTAAGATCTCCCTATATGGCAAAAGGCTGATTCCGTGGCATTTTTACCGTCTCTTAGCTTTACATTTTAGAATTTTATCAGTAGAATAAGGCATATAATGCATAGTTCATTTTGAGAGAAACGGTGAATTTTTCTTTTTGATGTAAAGTTATTTCAGATATTTTCTATCTCTATATGTGAAACACACAAGATTTTACTGTGGAGAGAGATGAACAAGGGGTATACATTTTATCCTAAGATTTAAATTTATTTTTTATTTATTTATTACAAAACACACGCTATATCCTATGTGTATATTTGAATGTAAATGTTTAATCTATTTTATGTACAAAGAGATTTAAATTGATTCTTATTTAGTACAGAATTTAAAGTAATCAATCAGATATGCGTAAAAGAAACCAACTATAGAGGCCAACTTAGGAAGATATATTTGAAGGCTAACTGAATCACCCTAAACGACTGTAATCTTTAGTTTAAAATCAAGGAAGTAAAAGTATGAAGGGAAAGAGAAGCAGACTTTCTTAGTGGGTGGCCCTGACTTCTATGTTGTTGTTTGGGGAATGTGCGCAAGCTAGATGTCAATATTGGGAATCAAAATAGAGGCCGCTGATATTTATGGGGATTGTCGCGCCTGGGTTGTATCTTTACTTCTCTGAAAGTCCCATTTTGGCTATGTTGCACATTCACTTCTCTTCAAGGCCCGTCTTATTGCGTTATTCCTTTACTTCCCTGAAAGTCCCATCTTTGTTATTCCTTTACTTCCCTGCAAGTACCATCTTTGACTGTGTTATTTCTTTACTTCCCTGCAAATCCCATCTTGGCTATGTTGCACATCCTCTTCTCTTCAAGGCCCGTCTTATTGCGTTATTCCTTTACTTCCCTGAAAGTCCCATCTTTGTTATTCCTTTACTTCCTTGCAAGTACCATCTTTGACTGTGTTATTTCTTTACTTCCCTGCAAATCCCATCTTGGCTATGTTGCACATCCTCTTCTCTTCAAGTCCCGTCTTGTTGTGTTATTCCTTTACTTCCCTGAAAGTCCCATCTCTTTGTTATTCCTTTACTTCCTTGCAAGTACCATCTTTGACTGTGTTATTTCTTTACTTCCCTGCAAATCCCATCTTGGCTATGTTGCACATCCTCTTCTCTTCAAGTCCCGTCTTGTTGTGTTATTCCTTTACTTCCCTGAAAGTCCCATCTCTTTGTTATTCCTTTACTTCCTTGCAAGTACCATCTTTGACTGTGTTATTTCTTTACTTCCCTGCAAATCCCATCTTGGCTATGTTGCACATCCTCTTCTCTTCAAGTCCCGTCTTGTTGTGTTATTCCTTTACTTCCCTGAAAGTCCCATCTCTTTGTTATTCCTTTACTTCCTTGCAAGTACCATCTTTTACTGTGTTATTTCTTTACTTCCCTGCAAATCCCATCTTGGCTATGTTGCACATCCTCTTCTCTTCAAGTCCCGTCTTGTTGTGTAATTCCTTTACTTCCTTGCAAGTCCCATCTTGACTGTTGTTCTCTTGCCTCTATACAAATCCTATGTTGATAGGTTATGACTTGACTTTCCTTACAATACAACTTTTGTTGTTTTGCTCCTGCTAAGTTCTTTTCGGTCCAATATACCTTGTAGTTCAATTTTGCACATCTCTCTCTCTCTCTCTTTCACAACATTTCTCTCAATATTTGAGACCGAATAATCCTTTGGTTTTCATATCGCTATATTTTCTTGGTTATTGCTGCCCCATTCAACATACTATCAAAAACTGGAGAGTGATATACGATCTTAAAAATCCTAATTTTTCCCAAGTACAAGAGTTGTCATCATACGTTGGAATCCTACAATATAAATGATGATATTTCTAATTTACACATAATCTCAATTTATTTCTTTTAATTTTAATTCAATACACCCAAAATCGAGTACTACGGGTTTCAATTAGCGATACATTTAATATTTTTAACCATGCTATTTTTTTCTCTGAAATTTTATTATAACTAGTAGTGTCGAATTCTAAGCGATATGAAGGTTTATGGGTAAAATGTTTTCATGTGTATATTCAACGTTTGTGAAAAATGTGATAGTTACTTATTTTATACAGTTAAAACTGTCTATAGAGCCCCTTCTTCAGACTCTCCAAAATAGGGTGCTATAGAGAGGGGGTGCTATAGACAGGTCACTTTTAATGTAAATCGCATCGTACTACGTATTTAAAATCGGGCGCTATGGAGAGGGAGGCGCTATTTAGAGGGGGCGCTATAGACAGATTTAACTGTATATGGAAACGATCTTGTCAGACCATGCTGCAATTAGAAAAATTGATAGAGCCTAGCTCATCAGGAGTGCGAACCCTTTCAGCAGTTTTCCAGTTTAATCTTCAGAACATTCTAATTTTGTAATAACATTTCGACTATCTAGTATTTTATTAATTATGGAATTTGTGGTAGTTATAATGAGGCCTAGGTGAAATGAAAGAGTTGATTTCTTTGTATATCTTATTGGCATCTTTGAGATAGATTATGTTGTCTATAAACACAGAAATCATTAAGAAAGATTTTAGTTCTATACAGATTTTCCCTTTTGGATCTAAATGGAAAATATAGAATTAGACCGCGTTATAGACAATTGGTTTATGGCAGTTCGCGATGTACACTCATTGACAAAACTTAAGGAAGTTGTATCTTTTAGCGTGTATATATAGGTATTCAGACAATAACTCTGAAAGATATTACAGTGACCTTTATTGAAGACATACGAGATAACCAAGTGTGAACAAAATTGTCTGTCTGCTTAAAACAAACAGACCGTCGACATTAAAATATGAAACTTCCTTAAGATTTGTTCATGAGTGTATGTGAAATAAATATATCCATACACATGGACAATTACATATCCTAAATGAACTATTCACTCTCAGTTTGTTTAGCTTTTATATTTAAAAGGGGGTCGGTGGATGAATGGCCTAAACCATTGGTTTTCAACAACAACGACCCGCGATCGAATCCCGCATTGGACACTTTTATCTAATAAATAAAATGATTATTGCAAAAGTCCATCATCACCAGCGAGTGCAAGTAACCAAACGAGACTATGGTACATATGTAAGTGCAAACGTCAAACTGGTTTTTACATGTATAGATATGTGGTACACTTAAAGTAAAAGCAGTCGTTAACTATTGACCATGTTTATCATGGCCTGTACCACGTGTACTAGGAATAATGATTTAAAATTTATTAATTTAGTCGGTGGAGAAGAGTGATCTAAACCGTTGGCTTTCGACAGATAGAACCCGGGATGGAATCCCGCATTTGGGCTTTTTTTTCTAATAAAAATTATTCTTTCAAAAGTCCAACCTCACAAACGAATGCAAGTAACCAAACGAGACTATGGTACATATGTAAGTGCAAACGATAAACTGATTTTTATATGTGTAGTATGTGGTAGTACACTTAGAGTAAAAACAGTCGTCAATTTCTACCCACTATGGTTATTATGGCTGTATCACGTGTACTAGGGATACTTTTTTTTAAATATATAAATTTACTGTATATAACACAAGATAGCCTCGTTTTCTTTCATTATTTTTTGATCGATCGATATATGAGAGTCGGTCTTAATGGAACATCAGTTCATCAACACATTGAAAGACCACAAATACAATATCAAGACAAACCTCATTACAAAAAACCAAAATATTCCACCCAATATGCAACCTCAACATAAACAGAGAATTAACAATAACAATTTCAAGAATCAGAACAGGACATTTTAAAGGAATGAAGATAAAGCCAGACATGACTAGATCCTACAGGAACTGCAATAACTGTCACAACACCCAACTTACTTCGGACCGCATATACCCGGCCATCCTTGCAGCCCTCTATATGGCAGACATCAATCCAGAAGAGGACATCCATACGGACAAGGCATCTCGGTTGGCCGGTATTGTGATCAGGGTGCACGGACCGATCTGATCTGCTCCATGGACAAGACATTTCAGTTGGCCGGTATTGTGATCAGGGTGCACGGACCGATCTGATATGCTCCATGGACAAGACATTTCAGTTGGCCGGTATTGTGATCAGGGTGCACGGACCGATCTGATATGCTCCATGGACAAGACATTTCAGTTGGCCGGTATTGTGATCAGGGTGCACGGACCGATCTGATCTGTTCCATGGACAAGACACCACCAGTTAATCACCTAGCATAAATTAGAAAACTTTCCAAGACAACTTTTATTTTATTCCGACTTGTGTTTTTAATTATTAAAAAAAAAGCAAATAAGAGGATTACTTTCAATAAGATTAAAGGGTTGATGTTCTCTGTGAGTCATAATACTCGAATATTAAAAAAACAAAATGTTTAATTTTATTTTATTCTCCATTAGTCTTAAAATAAATTAGTTAAAAGGGATTTTAAAATAACATCGAATTGATCTTTTAATGGCGTTATTTTTAAAGTTATTTAAAAGATTCTTTATAAAATTGTTTAAGAAGGATTAGAGAAAGATTTTAGAGGAGGGATAAATTTTCCATTCTTTAAATCCTTTAATTATCTACTTTTAATAGATTGAGAGAACACATTAAAAAACGGATAAGTTAAAAATATTAAATAATCCCTAATATTATTATGTAAATACAACGATTTTTGTTCAAATAAATATTGACACGGGTTATATTGCCTACAATCATTATAGGGGGGTCGGTGGAAGGATGATCTAAACCGTTGGTTTCCGACCACTACAACCCGGGATCGAATCCCGCATTGGACACTTTTTTCTGATAAAAAAAATGCTCCAATGGCCTCCGATTCTTGCAAAAGTCCAACCTTTGCAGCGAGTGCAAGTAATCAAACGGGACTCTGGCTCACTTATAAGTGCAAAAGTCGAAGTGCTTTTCACATATGTAGACATGTGGTGCACTTACAGTAAAAGGTAGTCGCCAACTTTTACCCACCATGATTATCACTATCTCATTGTTTCTTTCTTCTTGTATAATGATCTATATTATTGTCTCTTTTTAACAATTACAAATTGACGTAATTATTCCTGGCGGGGATATTATGTTTTGTGTGTTGAAATAAAAAAAAATTGTTCTATTTTCATATATATTGTAACAAAGTATTTATTATTTTATTAGCAGAGTATTATTTTTTATGTTTATATTTTGCTAGTCTGTATACTTTCCTCTTTTGCTTTTCTTTTGTTTATCACTCATAGTTTGTTCTTGCCTGAAATAAATTGTTGTCTCATCCCGAAGTTGGTCTTCTCTAATTTTCCACGTGGCAATATATACAAAGAAAATATATATTATATTTATATATGGCCTCTTCATATACAAATTTTAATGGAATCATTTTTCGTATTTTTCAGAGAGAGGAAAACTAGTATTGAATTTTTCTATGTATTAATTGCATTAACTATAAAATAGAAGGAAAAAGTGGTGACCTAAATTTACCGATTTTAATCAAAATCGTTGCCTTTAAAAAAAAAAAATCAAATTTAGGCAAAAGAGCGCCGCTTAAAGGTCAGGAGAAGAAACTATCTAAAAAACTGGAATATAGAAAAACTTTGTTATAACGCTCCTGTATATATATCTTTTTTTACTTATAGATATTTTATTTCTGTATTTTTCCTTGTTCCAGTTTCAAGTAGTATTTTTAGCATTTCCCGTATATAACGGTATATTCCTCGTATAACGCTCTATTTTTCCATGCTACAGTTTCAAATAGTTCTTAAAATTGAAGATATTTCGGCCAGTAAATCTTTTTATTATCTCGACGTTTCAACAAAAGGTATTACCGCACTTCTACAGAAGTACAACAGACATTATTGTTCATTTTTGTACTCCTGTAGAAAAGCGGTAATGCCTGAAAGATTGATATTGCAATAGAAAATGAAAAAAAATCATCTCCAGAAACCTGTTGCCTTATTTAATTCAGGAGTTTCACATCTATTGCATTGATAAAGAAACGTATTGCTATTATCTTGATTGTGTGATTATACCTTTGTAGGATCATTAATCACCACAGACACGGTTAGCCACTAAAGTTGTTTTTATTTCAAAAGGTCTCTCGACATATTTAGGCATATACTCTGTAAACTGGCGAATCCTATATAGGACGAGAGGTCCTCAATAAAGGCTTTTGTTGTTGTTGTATATTTAGGCATACAATTTTTAGTTAAATGGTATTCTAACAACAAAGAAATATAACATATTGTGTACAATAAAATATAATAAATTTAACAAAGAATAATTAAATATTTACATTTACAAAATGTAACTTTTATAACACACAAAGTTTAACACAGCGCCATCTAGGTGTGGCAATTGGAATTATTTAACCCTACACCTTTGCAATTATTATAAGAATCTTTAGACAAAGTGTGTTGATAAAGGTACCATTCTCTCTGTCCAAATAAACGATATATGGTCATACCTCGAATCTATAAGATTAGTTCAAACCGATAGAGAAATAGCGTAAATGGAATTCGTTTAAGTTAATATAAAACATTGCATAGTACACTCATAGACAAAACTTATGGAAGTTTTACTTTTTAGCATGTATATCGGGATTCAGGCAATAACTCTGAAAGATATTACAGTGACCTTTATTGAAGACACACGAGATAACCAATATATAGTCATAGACAAAACTTAAGAAGGTTTTACCTCCTAGCATGTATATCGGGATTCAGACAATAACTCTGAAATATATTACAGTGACCTTTATTGAAGACATACGAGATAACCAAGTGTATATACACTCATGGACAAAACTTAAGGAAGTTGTACCTCTTAGCATGTTTATCGGGATTCAGACAATAACTCTGAAAGATATTACAGTGACCTTTATTGAAGGCACACGAGATAACCAATATACACTCATAGACAAAACTTAAGGAAGTTTTACTTTTTAGCATGTATATCGGGATTCAGACAATAACTCTGAAAGATATTACAGTGACAGTTATTGAAGACACACGAGATAACCAATATACACTCATGGACAAAACTTATGGAAGTTTTACTTTTTAGCATGTATATCGGGATTCAGGCAATAACTCTGAAAGATATTACAGTGACCTTT
Source organism: Cordylochernes scorpioides (assembly GCA_030710605.1). Taxonomy (NCBI): domain Eukaryota; kingdom Metazoa; phylum Arthropoda; class Arachnida; order Pseudoscorpiones; family Chernetidae; genus Cordylochernes; species Cordylochernes scorpioides. Next base: position 17,063,555 of record CP092883.1, on the reverse strand, counting down.
ATTGAAGACACATGAAATAACCAATATACACTCATAGACAAAACTTAAGGAGGTTTAACCTTTTAGCATGTTTATGGGGATTCAGACAATGACTCTGAAAGATATTACAGTGACCTTTATTGAAGACACACGAGATAACCAATATACACTCATAGACAAAACTTAAGGAGGTTTTACCTCTTAGCATGTATATCGGGATTCAGGCAATAACTCTGAAAGATATTACAGTGACCTTTATTGAAGACACACGAGATAACCAATATACACTCATAGACAAAACTTAAGGAAGTTTTACCTCTTAGCATGTTTATGGGGATTCAGACAATGACTCTGAAAGATATTACAGTGTCCTTTATTGAAGACACATGAGATAACCAATATACACTCATGGACAAAACTTAAGGAAGTTGCACCTCTTAGCATGTATATCGGGATAGAGACAATAACTCTGAAAGATATTACAATGACCTTTATTGAAGATATACGAAATAACCAAGTGTGAACAAAATTGTCTGTATTCCTCAAAATAATAAACGACTAGTACATAGTTGTGTGGTACACTCGTGGACAAAACTTAAGGATAAATTAAATTTTATTGCCATCTATCTTTAAAATTTTACACAAATAAATTTACTGGCAATGCGTTTCTTTTAAATATCATCAAATATTATCTCTACAGACCTTACTTGCAGTAAGGTCTGTAGAGATAATATTTGATGATATTCAAAAGAAACGCATTGCCAGTAAATTTATTTGTGTAAAATTAAAACTTAAGGATGTTGTACCTTCTAGCATGTATATCGGGATCCACACAATAACTCTGAAAGATATTTGATACACAGTTTTACAGGGTATTTTTTCAATAAGTTTCTTCATTAAGTTAAAATGACAATTTTAACTTAAAAAACCTATTGCAATGATATTGATTGGTATATTGTGTTTATTAACTTTATTCGACATGTTCCAAGCTCCGATTGTCTATAACCATCCCATGAAACTCATCTCATCTAACTCCCCCGCCCACCTCATCAGAATTTTTTTTTTTTCAGTTTCCTCCTTAACGATTGCTTCAAATTACTTTCTAATCAATACCCAAATTAACACTCTAATTAAGAAGAGGAATTTGTTTTTTGTTCCAATTAGGAAATGATATGCATCCATGTGTTACAAGCTCAACAAATGCCAATCGTAAATAAGAGTTTAAAGTATTTTAATTTTGTTTTTTCACTCTGAAAAATAAGATATCACTCAATCATTCTTCAATCGTAATTACACAAAGTTTAATCATAATTCAAGTTTGTTAAGTTGGCAAAATATTCCCTCAAAATTCTAAAATAACTTTATTACTTATCACTCAAAAAAGAGAAACCTAGCACATGTTATTCACAATTAATAACTCCGCCTTTGCCGGTCCCAAGCCCGGATGAAAAAGGAGGAGGGGGAGCAGTAACAAGTCACTAAAAAACCTGGGCTCAGCTGGCCAGGCTGATAGTACCCTGTAAGGGCTCCTAATCCAGGGATACAGGATAAGCAGCGTTTGTACTCCATGTTAGGAGCGGCTGCACATGGCGTCTGTTCCTCATGTCAGAGGTGGCCATTTCTTTTGGAGCTAAGTCGGCCTGCCACTGAGTATCGTTCCAATTTTAGTATATGTACCGCCGAACAAGCGTGTACACTAAGTAGTGGTCTCAGTCTTAATAACAAAGGCAAACGCATTCTACTTCACCCAGTACCCTAATATGATTGAGTGGAGAAAGGAAAGAAGAAGAAGACAATGAATAATATAAGTACAGGTTATTCACATATTTTTTTTTTAAAAGTGTCCAATGCGGGATACGATCCCGGTTCATGGCTGTCGGGAATCAACGGTTTATCCCGCTCGTCCGCCGATTCTGTTTATGGAAAATATTCAAAAATAAAATTAATATTCGTGAAAAAAATATCTCAAAAGTGAAATTGTATTAGGATTAGGTGACTAAATATATTGAGAAAAAGGCATCTCCTGATTGTACAACTAAAAGTTTCTTATGTCTCACGCCATCTGTCGGAATAAATATCAACTAAGCGTTGATTTCTAATTATTCCAAAATTGGCTAAATGTAGTTTTTGACGTTTATCACGCCTTTTCCGGTCTTATATACCCGTTTCATGATTTTTCAGGATGCCTTAAAGACCAGCTTTTTTGGTACCTGTTACACTGATGAAGAATGCCAACAACCTAAAACGTGTAAGTGGTTAGCTTTTCTTAATTAATCAAGAAAGGGTATTTGGACAATTCTGTAAAAAAATAAAAATTCACGATTAGTTTATATTTATTTCAATAGATGGCATCACTACTTTTAGTTCAACGTTCAAGAAATTCCTTTTTCTCTAATCAATATACGATTGAAAGCGATTTGTTTCTTTATGGATATTCTGCTTGGCTGATTTCTGGGATTTTAAAACCTTTCGACAGGCTCCGCGATTCATTGGCAAAACCGTCGGTGTTTGACAGCAACGACACGGGATCGAATCCCGAATTAGACATTTTATTTTCTGGAAAAATATGCTCCAACGGTCCCCGTTTTTTGCAAAAGTCCAAACCCACCAGTGAGTTCAAGTAACCAAACAGGGGTTCTGTCATACTTGTAAGTTCAAAGTCGAACTTCTTTCTACATATGTTGACATGTGGTACACTTAGAGTAAAATCAGTCGCTAACTATTCACCATGATTATCATGGCCTGTGTTTAATTTAGTTAGAATATTTATGTTTATATAAAGGTTTAATATAATTTTTCTATGATTGTGTAAATATTCATTGAATTTATTATCATCACCTTTTTTTGTTTACAAAAATGTTATATAAAAATAAAGTAATGTAATTGAGCGAAGTGGTTGCCCTCATGTTTACTGGATCCAATGTTTTAATAATCTAAGGTTTATGTTGTAAGAAAAATATACAGCCTGTATCACGTGTACTTGAGATAAATATGTAAGTAAAAGAAAATATTTCTTTGAAAATAAAGATACTTCGGCCAGTAAATCGTTTTATTACCTAGACGTTTCAACAAAAATCTTTAGCCGAAGTATCTTTATTTTCAAGGAATATGAATATCGGCCAGGCAGCCTCTATCTTTACGATAAAAGAAAAAAATTAAAATCGATGTATTTCTGATCAACTGTATTTGTCAACAGGGAGAATTCTAATAGAACCTACCATGAAAGAGCTTCTTTCAAAATAAAGATATTTACAATCTCCTGGAATTTTGTTCGCTTACCAGAGATTGGATGAGTGGTAATCAGGTTGGTTTTATAAAAAGTGGTGTCACTCAGGGAAGGTAGTCGGCCATTTGAAATGACGAAAACCCAACGGACGTTACACAAACAGACGATGCACCATCTCTACATGGCAAACACGTCTCTCAAGACAAATCGGGCCAGGCCGGAAATCACACCACTTGTGGCGTCATATCCGCCCCTACTTCAAATAAACTTCCAGAGAATTTATAGGGAAAGAGGGGGGTGTGTTATACAAGCGTGAGGTGTGGAAAACGATGAATTGATTGCCTGGTAGGTTGGGTAGTTCTTGTTGGCCTTTCTCTACACTCTCTTGTAAACTGCAAAGCCTCCCATTTGCAACATATCTGGTGCGCGACCATTTATTTTAAATAAAAATATGACTATACACAAAGCAAATCTGCTATTTTGCGGAGACTTACGTATATTTCGTTTAGTTCTAGCTTCTATTTTGACGGGAGAGGTGATCTTTATACTGATACTACATATTTGAGAAGGTCTACTTCAAAGGGAGTATAAATATCTGATTGGAAACTTTCGAATGTTTTCGGACTTTTTTAATTTTCGAACTATAGTTGAAATCGTAATATAAATATAGTTAAAATCTTTATAAACAATTGATCAAAATAACTCAATTTTTAAACAAAATGCCATAACTCAATGGGGTTAATTACACTCATTGGTCGGGTTGGACTTTTATACTCATAGACAAAACTTCAGGAAGTTGTACCTTTTAGCATGTATATCGGGGTTCGTATAATAACTCTGAAAGATATTACAGTGACCTTTATCGGAGACATACGAGATACCCAAGTGTGAACAAAATTGCCTCTGTCTCTTTAAAAAAAAAAAAAAAAAACGACTGGCGAGACATCAAAGACTTTCAACTTCCTCAAGTGTTTTCCGTGAGTGAATTAAAATTCGGAGTTTATTAAAGCAATTTATTATTGTTTTGGGCTTCTAACCCGAGTCCTGGTTGTCAAAACCTAGTTTATATCATAACCAACTATCCCCATCAGACCAATGGTTAAAAGTTGAACGAATGGTATCACGTTTGTTCATCCGTACATTTCCAAAAAATGATATAAAACAGCGTTTAAGAAAAACTCTGCTTGATATGCTATATAACGAATTGTTCCAATCAGATAGAACGTCCAGAGAAGGTCTTAAAGACGATGCCAAGGAAGAAAGGGCAAAGGGTTGTCGCAAATCCCAGCAAAGAGCGCAGGAATTACTTGAAGAGGACGAGTAAATCCGCACTTAGGGAAAAATCACTTAGTCGGAGGAGAGGGGTCGAAAATTGGTTGATCTGCTAAATTCTATTGGTTCCTAAATATTGATTTATTGACTTACAATTGGACTTCAGGAGACTTTTCATTACTAGGTATAATCGCGACATTTATATAGTAAGAAATTATAATAAAATGTATTAATTTGTTTATAAAAACGGCGCTTAAACTTTCACGAGGGCCAACAGCCAGAAACGCGTTCGTGGTTAGATTTCCTTTATTTATCAAGAAAATGGGATCGCCAAATATCAGGGAACAGGCTAAATCAGCGTTTAGTTGATTTCTGTTCCACTAGATGGCGTTCTGCCCTCTAAAAAGCTCATATCAAGCTCAAGGTCTTGCAGCGCCGTTCGCCCTGTCATCCGAGAGGTGTTCTCCATAATCGGCCGGACCTGCAGTCCTGGATCTTTCCAGTTGATCTCCAGAACCACGCCATCACCATCTCCTCAGCCGCGAAGCACGCCATCTACGTTTTCTTTGTAGATCGCGGAATACGTGGTGTCGCTGGAGACCCGCTGGTGATTCTCCACCAAACTCTGCAGCGGTGGTAGAGGCACCATATTCATTGTTCATAGTAATTATCTTCCTTAAATAGTACAGACTGTGCAGTTTTGCATGTATTGACAAGATGTCAATAAAATTATTTTAATTGTCAAAAAAGCTCATGTGCTCGTGGTCAGGAGATATGCCTTTTTTTTTAATTTTAAACTTTCAATTGTATGAAAATATGCTCCCCCATGTCTCCCCCACCGTTCACATGATCATTTTAGATGCCGGAGCGCCCATTTAGTGGAACAAAAATGAACTAAAAGTTGATTTAACTTATTCTATTATATTTGGTCAACCCAAATTCTTAATAAATAAAGAAAAGCCAACCACGTACGCATTTCGAACTGTTGATCCTTATCAGCATGGTGCAGGCTTTACTTCTATGACCATAAATATGGTCCTAGAGTGGTCAGGATATGCCTTCTTTGTTTTTTAATATCAAAACCTGACCTTTTTTTCTTCTTATTTTCCTACACACATATGCATGGTGCAATATGTATCATACTTTATGTTTATAGAACGACTTTAGCAAATTTTACCGCAAATGTTTCTTTTTACAGAACGAAGAATCGTAAGATGACCTCTGAATCTTGATCCCTTGATCCCGATCACTGAAATGATCCCTTTTTTGAATTTTTGAAGCCTGCGGTGCTTTAGCTGTGCTTGGTGCTGCCTTGGCTCCCTCATAGACGGCGCTCGCGCCCTCTTCTCCACCGGGGTGCCCACTGCTCTGCCGGCGCCTCTCCAGCCCTCTCCTTGGCCCTCCATTGCGGCGGGCGCTTGGAGACTCCCAAACATGAGTCATGCCTTAAAATGCTTATCCGTAGCATGCAGAAGGCACAATAATAGTAGAGAACGAAGAATCGTATTTTAATTATTTTAAGGAGAAATAACGACTATTTCTATCCTTAGGGATGAAGTATGAAAGGATGAATTGTGAAGAGTAATGATGAATGGAAAAATAAAAGTGTCCAGGGATGGGAATTATGTTTATGTTTATTACCCTAGTAAAAATCTTTACTAGTTATAATGCCAAGTGATGAGCCACACCAGATTTAGAAATTTCAAACAAAACGCCTGCCTATATAAGGGAGAGGTGCCTTTTTATAGGTACATGAATATCAAACTCCCTCAAATTTATGTTATACTAGCCGAATGACCCGGGCAACGCCCGTGTTTTACCCGATTGAATGTTTTGATTCAAATACTATTTGTTACAATTATAATTTGGCGCCTTAAATAAATGCATATGTTAGTTAATAACTATAGCCTATGTGCTTTATCTGTCTATGTACTGTTGGCTTCCGTAGGCGTCTCTTACAGGGAAAAAGAAAGAGAGGATTCCATTTGGTTATTAACTAATATATGCATTTATTTAAGGAGCGACCCGCTCCAACACAATAGTTACAAAAACGAAAATGCGAGTGGGGGGGGGGGGGGGGGGCAAAGGTGGCGTGATCGTAGCCGACCAATAGGAGGGCGCCATTCCAAAAAAAAAAAGCAAACCGTGACAGAGTTGATTGATTAGGAGATTAGGGGATGAAGAATGACGCTCGTAACTGTATATAGAATATATTAAAAATAAAGAAGGCATCTCCCTACCACGAGCACATGTGCTTTTTAGATGGCAGAGCGTCATCTAGTGGAGCAAAAATGAACTAAACGTTTATTTAGCTTGCTCCGAGATATTTGGCCAACCCAATTTCTTGATAAATCAAGAAAAGCCATCCACGAACGCGTTTCGCGCTGTTGGCGCTCGTCGGCGTGGAGTAGGCTGTAACCACTGCGACCAAAAAGATTTTTGGTCCCAGAGGCTTCTTGAGAAATCAAGAAATGGGTATTTAAGACCAAATTTGCGTAAAGACGCTTAACTCATGAAAAAAATATATATGTCCTATATTAGGACGAAATCTCATCGTTCAACGAACATTTAAGATTAGCTAATCGTGTTGTGTTATGTTTATAATAAAAATGTGAATATCGAATATGTAGATATAAAGTGTCATTTCTAGGATTCCAACCTGAAACACGGTTCTATTATTAAAATAAGGATTAAACACAACACAACAACAGCCTTTGTGTGTGCTACGATGCCAAGTTCTCCGAGGTTTCTTAGGAGAATACCGTATTTACAAAGAGAACCAAGAAGATAGTATTGAAAAAAAAAAGAAGTTTCACCTGAGGTATTATCGAATGGTAATAGTGGTGTCAAGCGGATGGCGTGACAACTTGCTCCGATTCTCCAATGTCCTTGAACCACTGGCCTCTGAAATTACTCCCCTTACTCATACTTTCGTACTCAGTAATGGGTTATATTGAGCAAAATTAAGATCTTAAAGAACATTATCCAAGTCTACGTGAACTCAGTTCAGCTAATCAGAATAATGTCCGAGAAAATATATAGCGATAGAATTGTTTAACTTTCATATAGCGTTAGAGAACAAGGTAATCTCTAAGAACTAAAATTACAGAACAATTTTCTTCCCTAGTTAATTTGTATAGTTATGTTGTATACTTTGATTTCCTTTTAATTTTCCCTTCTCTCCTTTGTTTATGTTTTTTTCCTTTTTTCAATGAAAATGATGTATGGCAAGTCCTTACAGGACGGAAATTTCCTAATAAAAAGCTGTTGTTGTTGTTGAGTAAAATTAATCATGCATCCAGGGAAAATTGTCTTTTCAAAACATTTTTATTCTCTAGCTTTCGGGCACGGACGTCCTTCTACAGGAGAAAACCTGGTATAATAATTCGCCAATTGTCACGAGTTAAATATAATGGGATTTTACTCAATATTGATATAAATGATTATTTTATTGACTGGGTTATATTCTCTTCTTCTTTATCACACAGCTGTTGTGTGATTCTTGACACACCAACCATCCTATACCATCTAGTAACATATAGCGCCGCGCGCCTGTGAATTTCTTTAGGATAAGAAATTTTGTTTTGTGTGTGTATTGTCATTCAAAAATAATGACAAAGCGTTCTCTATAATTACACTTTTTATAACAAAGGTATTTTTGAAGGAAATCTCTTTATAACGAACAAAATTGACGTTCAATGGCGACACAACGTAGATATTCTTTATACCACAAAAAAAAAGTTGAAAAAATTTATTTATTAAAGAATCTCTATAAGAAACATATTTGACTTCGATGTTGTCAACAATATCGACATTCTTTATAACCAAAATATCTTTATAACGAAATAGTTTAGAAAGTAAATCTCTATAGCGACACAGATAAAACATTAGGTCGACAACATGGGAATAGTCTTTATATAACACAAGCCTATGTCTTTCAATAAAGGTCACTGTAATATCTTTCAGAGTTATTGTCTGAATCCCTATATACATGTGGTTATCTCGTGTGTCTTCAATAAAAGTCACTGTAATATATTTCATAGTTATTGTCTGAATCCCTATATACATGTGGTTATCTCGTGTGTCTTCAATAAAAGTCACTGTAATATCTTTCAGAGTTATTGCCTAAACTCCGATATACATGGTAAAAGGTACAACTTCTTTAAGTTTTGTTCATGATTGCGACTATATGAATGGTTACATAAATGTTGGAAGACATATTATATAGGATGCGTGATAAGAGAATAACTGCCCAAAGTCAACAAACATGGAAAATGGTGAAGAAATGCACAAGAAAGAGGAGAGTACATTGGAGAGAACCAGGACATGTTGACATTGGAGAATGGTTGTTGACACTCGGGTGTCTGGTGTCGCGGCGGGATGGGTGGCCGGCCGTTTGCCACTTTTCAGGAGTCTCTCTGTTTGCCTCTCTGTTACCTTCGCAAATATAGATTTGGAAGCCAATATTATGTCTACTATAACAGTTTAACCTTAGGATTTCAGTCTAACTCAGGTCCTTCCTAATGTTACGTTCAAAACGACAGATTTGGAAGCCAATATTAGGTTTAGTAGAAATACAGCTTGACCTTAGAATTTCAATCTCACTAGAGAAACCAATATTATGTCTACTATAACAGTTTAATCTTAGAATTTCAGTCTCACTAGAGAGTCCTTCCTAATGTTACGTTCGCAAAGACAGATTTTGAAGCCAATATTATGTCTACTATAACAATTTAACCTTAGAATTTCAATCTTACTCGAGAAACCAATACTATGTTTACTATAAATACAGGTTACCCATAGAATTTGAGTCTCACTCGAGAGTCCTTCCTATGGTTACGTTCGCAAAGATAGATTTTTGAAGCCAATATTATGTCTACTATAACATTTTAACCTTAGAATTTAAGCTACTCGAGAAACCAATACTATGTTTACTATAAATACAGGTTACCCATAGAATTTGAGTCTCACTCGAGAGTCCTTCCTATGGTTACGTTCGCAAAGACAGATTTGGAAGCCAATACTATGTTTAATATAAATACAGTTTAACCTTAGAATTTCAGAGTCACTCGAGTCTCTTCTTCCTAATGTTACATTCACAAAGACAGATTTGGAAACTAATATTATGTCTACTAGAAATACAGTTTAGACTTAGAATTTCAGAGTCACTCGAGAATCCTTCTTAACGTTAAGTTCACAAAGACATAGTCAGGAGCCTGCAGTACGTGTTCACAAGAGAGACATGTAGTTTAGGTACTGTCACACGTAGAAGATGACACTCAGAGTTTTGTTAATTACTATTGGTTTAAGCTGCAAGCGCTCCACTAGCAAGAAACTTTTACATCTTTAACTAAAATCATGTTTTTAATAACCCAAAACGTTTTCACTTAATTATAAACTATAAAGAACATATATTTTCTCACGAGAATATTAAAAGGCAACAACATTTGAAATTTGAATTTATATAAGAAATTCAACAATAATTCCACCTAGAGACTCTGTAGAAACAGATAATATAGATGGAAACTACGTATCCAATATTGATACAATACACTGTTGATATATATGAAATGAAAACATGCACGAATGTTATTTTTACACGTAGAACAAACTTCTAAAGTCCTCTTTGCGATGAAAAATAAATTGAAAAATTGGCTCGTATGTTGTGAACCCTCTCAGCCGTTTCACCAATCATTTTCCATCGCAGAAATAACAATATATGTTTATTTTATGTGTAAAAGAAACATTTCGCGCTTTAACACAGTTATAGCAAAATAAGTCTGATAGATGTTTGCAGATTCTTAGCATCATTCTATTCATCTTCACAACGTATAAATGTATCACAATATGCAAATGTAGTACATTATCATATATATGCAAATACGAAATTAGGAAAACTATGTTTTAATTTCCTGGTGATAGAATCAAACTTTTTGAATCAAAATTGGCATTTTCTCTCTACTTTCTCGATATGAGGAAATATGTAAATAGATTTATTAATATCATTTTTCATCGCAGAAAAGACATTATAAGTTTATTTTATGTGTAAAAGAAACATTTCATGCTTTAATTCTTTATTTCATTTGTATAGATGACACGTTATTGTTATTAAAATGTATTTACGTTGTTGATATGTCTCGATTAGAAGCCCGCCCGATTCCTAACAAACTACGGCAGGTGAGAAATACCCGAAAGCTTCAGAAGAAGAAAAAAAATGAGGGGAGCGGTGGGCACAAAGCAACGAGGAATTTGTGTAGTTGGCACAGGAGGGTAAATTTATGCGAGCAACGTTCACCAACGGGCCTTTTGGAATGTGACACCCACCTCTAGAGGATCTCTCTCACACAAAGCCTTTGTTTCACATAGGAAAAAGAGAGCTGCAAGGCCATTCATGGCTGATATACTTCAGGCTGCTCTGGAAATGAATGTCGAGGTCTTTACGCATTTTAAACTGCACTTCGAAAATGTCTACCTAGAAATTGTCTAAATACGTATCTCATAAATGTTCTTTGTCTCTGACTTTTATTCTTTCAGATAAAAGAGAGAGATATTTTGATTGTGAAACTACTTTATGTCCATATAAGATTATATGAGGTTAACTATTAAAAAAATTGAATAAATAGGAATAAATAAGGATAAATACTGGTCAATATTAGAGATAAATAAGTAGAAATATATAAATTAATTGATAAATATATAAAATAATTGATAAATATATATAAATATACAAAGTCTTCATTGGTGACGCTCTCCGCGGGAAAGACTCCGCCACCGATGGATTGCGAGAGTTCTTTCCCACAGAGTGGACAGGTCTATGTTATGGCTGGCGTTAAGTACTACAACTCAAGACCAAGATGGTACTTGTAGATGGTAGCCTTCGTCACACTTATCATTGCCTCGGTATGGAGGTCAAGATAGAGAGAGAACGCTCACAATTTTGTGTATCATCCTTGCGTAGGGGCCATGCTAATCTTCCCTGTGTCGTTCCAATTTTAGTATAAGTATCGCCGAACAAGCGTGTACGAGCGTGAGAATGAGAGAACGCTTCACGATTTGCACGTCATCCTTGCTCAGGAACCTTGCTAATCTTCCCTGTATCGTTCCAATTTTAGTATAAGTATCGCCGAACAAGCGTGTACGAGCGTAAGAATGAGAGAACGCTTCACGATTTGCACGTCATCCTTGCTCAGGAACCTTGCTAATCTTCCCTGTGTCGTTCCAATTTTAGTATATGTACCGCCGAACAAGCGTGTATGAGCGTGAGAGAAAGCTTCACGATTTTGCACGTCATCCTTGCGCAGGGGCCTTGCTAATCTTCCCTGTGTCGTTCCAATTTTAGTATAAGTATCGCCGAAAAAGCGTGTACGAGCGTGAGAATGAGAGAACGCTTCACGATTTGCACGTCATCCTTGCTCAGGAACCTTGCTAATCTTCCCTGTGTCGTTCCAATTTTAGTATATGTACCGCCGAACAAGCGTGTATGAGCGTGAGAGAAAGCTTCACGATTTTGCACGTCATCCTTGCGCAGGGGCCTTGCTAATCTTCCCTGTATCGTTCAAAGAGAGAGAGAGAGAGAGTGAAAAGGCTTCACTAAAAGCTAGAAGAAGTGATAATAGAGTGCGATACATCTTATAAATTGGTTTATCTTAGTTCTTTTTCTCCAAGACAATGGGTAGTCTGTAAGAAGAAGATGAATACTGTAAGAACAAAAGAGCGTTTAAGTACTCGGTCAATTCGTGGCCAATCAAGAGAGTACAATAGTGCTATAAAGTGAAGGGAGTAATAAGGAAAGGTTGTATGGATGTTTTGTAACGGGACATGCTTCGATTCCCTACTGGCACGTGGTGTCGATAGTGGTACGAGTTAAAAGACATGCAAATTATAGCTATTAGTGCTGAATGATTTGTATTGATTTTACTGCAGAAAAAAACTTGCGCAAATATTCTGTGAGTCTGAATTATTCGATCGTATAAATTTACTTATATAAATTACTGTGGATAGAATATTTCACTATCTCTCTGTAATAATTTATAACACTTTTATATTCTTATTTATAATACACACTATATAACAATTTAATTTTTCTGTATTTGAAGGTCAAATGTATTTACCTGTTCATCATTTAGAGAAAGTAAAGAGAAAATGTCAATTTTGATTCAAAAAGTTTGATTCTATCGCCAGGAAATTGAAATGTAGAGTTTTCCTAATTTCACATTTGCATATATATGAATATGTACTTCATTCACATATTGTTATACATTTATACGTTGTGAAGATGTATAGAATGGTGCTAAGAATCTGCAAACATCTAGCAGACTTATTTTGCTATAACTGTGGGGGATTTATGAAGACAAGTACAAAAATTGTTCTCTGTACAAGCATTATATTTCATTACCATCTTCATATCCTTGATAATTATCTATATAATTATAGTTTTAATAATTATGTTTTGAAAGTAAAAATAAATATTACTTGAAAATGATCCATACATTCAAACCCGTGGAAAGCGGAAATCTCAGTTTGAATAAAAGACGGATTCTTAGTTATGGTATATTATCAAACTATGGACATAACGCTTTTAGAACACTTGTTTAGAATACTTGTTGAACGCTAGAATACTCCTTCTTCTTTCTTATCTCAACCATCATGACTCGGTGAAAGTAGAATGCGTCTGCCTTTGTCATTAAGACTGGGAGCACTACTCAATGGCAGGTCGACTTAGCTCCAAAAGAAATGGCCGCCCCTGACATGAGGAACAGACACCATGTGCAGCTGCTCCTAACATGGAGTACAAACGCTGCTCATCCTGTATCCCTGGATTAGAAGCCCTAACAGGGTATTATCAGCCGGGCCAGCTGAGCCCAGGTTTTTTATTGAGCTTGTTACTGCTCCCCCTCCTCCTTTTTCATCTGGGTTTGGGACCGGCAAAGGCAAAGATGAGAAGAAGAAGAAGATTCGTCATAGAGAAGTAGAGAGCAGTTTCTCCTAAAATTGTGGTGGTTCGACTCCCCTAGGACAAGGGTCGGTAAACTTTTGAGTCAGAAAAGCCAAAAATTACAATTTACAAACTTTCCAAGTTTTTAAAGAGCCACAAAATTGTTTCTTGCCAATAATATAAATAGTACTCACATAAATAAATATTTGTGTATGGAACTATATAAAGAGCCGCAGATTCACATCCAAAGAGTTGCAGTTTGTCGGCCCCCTACCTCTGTGTACATTAAAAGATTTTTTACAATGTAGATTTGCAAATGTTCAATCCTACCAGTGAATAGGGAAGTAAAAAATGCAACTATAGAAAATAAGTACAAATTTGTGTTTGCATATACATGGGTATAGATTGTAGTGTATACTTCCATTATAAACAAGAGGAAACAACTATTCAGTATGATAATCATAGACTGTGATATGTATATAAGTAAGATGAAACAAAACCACGCACAAAATCAGACAGAACTAAAGAAAACTTTCAATATTCGTTGTGAAGAAAGAACACAAAGATAAACCTCTTGTTTCAATTAACTCTAATTTTTACTCTAGTCTGAACACATCAGTGATTAGAAGAGTAAAACAAATAATACTATGGAATGTGTAAGTGCAAAGTTTTAACTGTTTCTACATATGTGTAGAGAAAGAATTGTAGTTAGTACTTCTACTATAAACAACAGCTACCAATCTAGTGTGCTAATCACATCATGTGGAATTAGTAAAAACAATGCATAAAAAAGGATAGAACAGGAATGAAGGAAACTTCCAATGTTAGTTTAAAAAAGAACAAAGAGAGCTGTTGTGAGAGAGAGAAAAAAGAGGAGAAATCAGGCAGAAAGGGATGCCTCCTTTGTTCTTCGAGTCCCTGAGTAATCAAATTACAGTAATGGACATGTCAAGAGAGATTAAGATGGACAAAGATCTGACAAATAAGGAAGTGTATAAATGTATCTCTACCTTATAGATTAGGTGATATTGCAATATTTGACTATCCATAACTTGGTGGAGATTCTCAAAAATATTCTCTAATATAGTAGAACCTCTCTTTAGCGGATACCTCTTCACAAAGGACAGTTTTCATTTGCAAAATTACCATTTTTACAATTCAGTAACTCTCCGGTAAGAGGACACCTCTCCCTAAAGGAAACTTTTGCTCTCCAATTAGGTATCCTTTACAAGGAGGTTCTACTGTAAAAGCATTTTCAAATATTTAATAATGAGCTGAGATATTTATGCCAGCTTATTTCTGCAAGAAATATGTTTAAATTTGTTTAAATACTTTCGAAGAGAAAATAAAATGATTCCCTAAACAGAATAGCTTGTTCTAACTCTCTTAATCCAATTTAAGAACAAAAATGATTGTCGTATAAATGCTGACCCCGTGTGAACGCAGCGACGAAAGAAATGAAGTGAACTGCGCATGCGTCATCAGTGTAATACATGGGCGAATAGATTTATAACAAAAACTATAGAAATCGCTCGTATAAGGCTCAGTATATAAAAAGAGGAATATAAATTGATTTATTTACTTGGCCTCAAATTTCCGTCCTGCGGACTTTCTCATTTATTTCTTTTATAAATAGAATTTGCCTCTTTTTTCTTTCTTACCTACTCCACTTACCCATTCAATTTATATAACATCATACCTTTTCCCCCTTCTCACTTCCAAATACAACTTTAATATTCTTAGAATCTCAAAATGTCATAAAAATATCCGTCAGTTGCACATCCAATATAACTTGACCCTGTAAGGAAGTTACAGATAATCACCCCCTCAAAACTAGTAAGCTTCGGGAACGAAGAATAGTGAAAGAATTGAAAGATGTCCTGGAAACCAAACAAGATCTTCTGTATATATATAGATTAATTCCTGTGCCATATATAGAACAATGAAATTGTGATAAATTATAGTGATAGAATTTTAGATTCTATTAAAGTGTCTTAAAATTGTAGTTACTATCTTTAGTAAATTTGATTTCGTTTATTTATGCACGATTCACGTGTTTCTCTGTTATTTGTCCTATATTTTATAAAATTACATTTAGATATACAGATATAAATTATTTATGCACGAGAATGTTACTCTTTTATGCGTCTTAAAATTGTGGTTAGTATCTTTTATGAATTTGATTTCGTTTATTTTTTCACGATTCACATGTTTCTCTGTTATTTTTTCTATATTTTATAAAAATTGCTTTTATATACAAATATAAATTATTCATACACACGAATTTTACTCTTTTGTGTGTCTTAAAATCGTGGTTAGTATCTTTAATGAATTTGATTTCGTTTATTTTTTCACGATTCCTATGTTATTTGTTCTATATTTTATAAAATTGTATTTATATACAAATGTGAATTATAAACACTTTATGCACGAATGTTTCTCTTTTTTGAAATGAACAATTCCCTATTGACCTTACTTCAATGATAAAATATTGGGAGGGTCTTATATTGATGGCATAGTAGGAAATCTGATATAATCTTGAATACAGTTTCTGCGCTTATATTGCTGGATAAGCTATGTCTAAGATTTTTTTTATTATAATACGATGTTTACAAAACTTTTCCTGTACCGAATATAAGCCGGATGTGTCTAAGAGGAGACGATCAAATCAACATCACATATCTGCCAGAGATAAAACTAGATACACACAGAAAAAAAAAGAGAAGAAGAATAACATAGAAGAGAGGGATTGGAGAGAAAAGCCAAAAAGATGACAATCTGAAGAAGGCAAATAGAGGAGCGATCTGCCGATTCTACAAAGGAGAATCCTCCTCCCTCTAGGATGTGTTCTTGTAGATTTACATTTTGACCTATTGTAAGATGGGCGGGAGGTCTTTGTGACCTACTGGATAGCTTCTGACGGACGTGTATACTCTCTATATAGGCCAAATGTAACACATTTGTACTGGCTGGTGTAAATCTCTACTCTTTTCTTATGATGCTGTCAGAATAAATCGCCATCCCGAATGTTTATTATCTTATCAGCGGTATTTTCCCATTGTTATATAGTTGTTTACAAATGGCCAATAAATGCTTGAATAGAGGGCAATAGACCTTAACTACAAAACGTTGCGTCTCATATTTGTAGTCAGGGCTTGTTCAAAATATATTTTCTTGAAGCTTACTTTATATATCGTCAATAATGAAATTAACTAATTACTACTATAATCAGTGTCGTTTTTATTTAAATAATAGTGTATTCACACACATAATCCAAAATAATTAATTGTGAAAAGCGTTTGAAAACTAAAAACTCATTGTAAGAAAATATTTGTAGTTTTCAAATAAATGTGTTTTTATTATTTTTAACTAATTTCAAATAGTATATGAAGCATAGGGCCGTTATAATAGAATCAAGTAGAAGTTTGCGAATCTTTGTATTGTATGTATAGCATCTGTCTGTACGTGAAGTACTATATCATAGTGTGTAGATGGTTGAAAGAGCTTTGTACTCTGAACGATTCTTCTTTTGTTGGATTGTGAGCATTTTAGGGACAAATTTTGAAGGTGTCTTCTTTAACTTCAAGTCTTCTTTAATTATCGATTCAACTAATGATTTTGATATCCCTGTTTCTTCCTCAATGTCCCGTAACTCTATTCGGGGATTTTCTTTTATCAAATTAAAAATTTGGCTCACCTTTTCAGAGTTCCTGTGCAGAATTGGACGTCCAACACGCTTCTCATCTTTCACCGATTCCATTCCATTTTTAAATCGTGAAAACCATCTAAATGTGGTGGGCTTATTTACATTTTCATTTCTAAATGCCAATTTCAAAAAATCTAAAGTTTCTGAAGCCGATTTCCCAATTTTGTAGCAAAATTTAATACAAATTCATTGTTCGAATTTTCTATCCATTACAAATTAAAAGTTGTTATGCAAGGCGTTCTTTTTACAAGCTTACAATTTATCTACTGCGCACGCAATCACGTGATGTGATATACCGCAGTGTAGCTGAAGCTTTCTAATTTTTAATAGACTTAAAAAAAATTATCATTTCATTTTTTCTTTGTTTTTGACTGGTCTCATTATTTATTGGACATACCTTGTATATCTGCAGGTATAGTACTAAGTCGTGGTGTGTAAAGGCTTGAAAAAGCCTGTAATAAACGTATATCTACACATGTAGTAACAGACTATGGTGGGTCTTTGACTGATTTTACTCTATAACTATACGTCATGATTACGTATGTAGGGCCATAGTTCGAAGACATGGAATACATGTTGTTGGTTCATAGTCGAATGTTCCAAATCTGGGTTTGTGGCTTATTCACCTATCTGATTTGGTGCAGAGGATATCGTGCATTGCTTTAGAGCAGTTTTTAAAAGGGAAGTGCTTCTTTTGGTACATAACAATACGTTTTTATTCAATTAAACTTGTGACAAGCTTTCGGGCAGTCACGCCCTTCAACAGGTAATAAAAAGAACAATGGACTATTAAAATAGGAAACAAACTGAGCTTTAAACAAAAATGATACAACTGCAGCCTGGCCGCGAGAAAACGTGAATTCGGGAAAGTAATGTGAGGTGGGGGGGGGGGGGGAGGGGGTTTATTCGGTTTTTAAGCCAATACATATATCATGATATTGTTTAGGTAAATCTATATGTCGATTAATACTGTCATTAGAAATGGATAAAATGGCCTCTATGATTAATCTCTGGTGTTTACTCGGAATGTTATTGTACAAGGTGGTGGGAGAATCTAAATTGAAAGAATGGCCAGTATTATGGGTGTGGTTGTATATGAAGGATCTGCCGTCTTTATTATTGATGCACCTGACATGCGTACGATACTTGAACTTGTGCGACCATCAAAAAATATGTATTTACACTGCGTGACATTGAAAATGGAACACCAAGAAATAGTGGCCAGAAAGTGATGAAACTCGGCAGACAGAGAGAGACAGGGACGAACAATAAGTGATCTTTATTTCAAAATGATAGTCATAATACAGAGCGAGAATGGCGTCGGCTTAGTAGCAAGTAGGACCACCGCGGACGGCGATGCACGCAGCAACACGTCTAGGTAGAGAGTCAATCAGAGTACGGATGGCGTCCTGAGGGATGGCTCTCCATTCCCTCTCAACCATTTGCCACAGTTCGTCTTCTGAACGCGGCTGTGGCAAGGCATGCAAACGGCGTCCAATGATGTCCCAGACGTGCTCGATTGGTGAGAGATCAGGAGAGTACGGTGGCCAGGGAAGCATCTGTACATCTTGCAGAGCTTGTTGGCTAATGCGAGCAGTGTGCGGTCGGGCGTTATCCTGCTGATAAAGGGCATTGGGTACCCCCTGAAGGTAGGGGAGTGTCACCGGTCACAGCACATCATTAACGTATCGTTGGGCCGTTATAGTTCCCTGAATACGAAGTAAAGGTGACCTGGAATCATACGCGATTGCGCCCAAAACCATGATTCCACGTTGTCGCACGGTGGGGCGTTCCACAATTGCTGCCGGATTGGACCTTTCTCCACGTCGACGCCACACGCGTACACGGCGACTATCACTGGACAAGCAGAAACGCGACTCATCTGAGAACACGACCCTGTGCCATTCCGTCATCCACGTCGATCTAGCCCGGCACCATTCCAAACGTTGGCGCCTATTCGGTGGGGTCAATGGCAGTCTTCTTAGCGGACGGCATGAGTGCAAGCCATTAGCAACCAATCGACGGGAAATGGTTCTGGTCGAGATGGAATGATCTAGGGTGTCTTGCACATGTTGCAGGATGGCGGTACAAGTGGCTTGTGGGGCCGCCACTGCTTGTCGAAGGATACGCCGTCCACACGTGCTGACGTCACTCTGGTTGCACCGGCATTCCTATAAATTACCACATTTCCTTGTTCCAACCATCTTCTCCACAGTCGGTGCACCGTGGACGCACCAAGGTGTGTATCAGCTGCGATTTGACGTATGGACCAACCTGCCCTTTTCAGTCCGATCACCATGCCCCTCGTAAAAGCGTCTGTCTGCTTGAACTGCCTCCGTTTACGATGACCTGGCATTCTCTGTTATTACACGTGTCTTTTGACACAAGAACAAAATTTCTACAATGATTTTCCTTGAAGAAATAACGACACGAATACTGTCCTTTCTGCAAGTTCCTTCCCTTATATCTTACTCCATGTGCGCACGAGAGCTGCGCATTTTACATCATTTGCATAACTCGGTTAGGCGCGTCTACCCTGAAATTTGCATAATTTTCTGGCCACTATTTCTTGGTGTTCCATTTTCAATGTCACGCAGTGTATTTTTTTAAGAAGGAATGGGATGTCAGTATATCATGTTTCAACTACAAAGTTCCCTGGAATAGGTTTGGAAATAACGACACTTGCTTTGAACAATATTAAAACTATTTCAGAAAAATAAAATTGAATGAATTCAAATGAGTACTAATTTTGTGAATAAAATTTTAGGAAGGTCTCTAAGGCTTACAAGCACGCCATATAATATTATTGGGGCTAGGTAAGATTAGTTGAGTTAGTTTAGGTTAGGTTTAGAAAAGAGGGATTGGACACATAAACATAATAATGCATTAATTACAAAAGCATATATTAGATCAAAATATCATTTATTTTACCAATATTTCAGTTGGCTGAACGCCAACCTTTATCAAGGTGTTATAACATGTGGTAACCTTTTAGCGTTAAAAGCAAAACGAAGAGGGTTTGTTTTGATCGATTTTAATAAAGGATACGCATTATACTAATGTTATAACACCTTGATAAAGGTTGGCGTTTAGCCAACTGAAATATTGGTAAAATAAATGATATTTTGATCCAATATATGCCTTTGTAATTAAAGATTTGTTTATGGATTGCTCTATTTTCAAAACACATAATAATGCATTAATAAAATCAAAACAGAAACCGCAGTTGCTTTTAAAAAATCACAATTCATATAACATCATTTACCTCTTGAAACTGTTAAACATTTTCTAATTCTCTACCAACACATTCAAAACAAATACGCGTCTTGATTTCTAAGAGTAGTTCTTATAATCCCATGTTATACCTAGGAGCTTCCCCGTGAACAGGTACCAAGCCTCTATCATCGTATATCCCCCAATTGAAGAGGTCACGCAACAATAGGTTGAAGCATTGTCTAATTCCACCATTGTTGTCCCAATAATAAGCTCCCACACTGTGCCTCTCGGCCATCACACCTCTATCACATTTATTAAATTTTGACCATCCAAGTACATAAAATGTACTTATAATATTGTGGCGAAGAAATAATTTATTATTTAATTTAATTATTCAATGAAAATATTCAACAGATTATATAAATATATATTAATCTGAAAAAATAGTACAAATGTAATATTGTACTGGGATAAGGTGCATAAATTAAGAAAAAGGCATCTACTTATCGCGCAAGCCATCAGCAACTTTCAGTTGCACGATAAGTAGATGCCTTTTTC
The DNA here is from genome assembly GCA_030710605.1 of Cordylochernes scorpioides. Classification (NCBI taxonomy): domain Eukaryota; kingdom Metazoa; phylum Arthropoda; class Arachnida; order Pseudoscorpiones; family Chernetidae; genus Cordylochernes; species Cordylochernes scorpioides. The sequence goes on along the minus strand of CP092883.1, from coordinate 17,042,663 downwards.
TTAATATATTAATCTGTATTTGTAAAATCATCATGAAAATATTTCTTTGCTTGCTTGTTCAAGATTCTCTAGCTGTAGATAGTTTGGTTGATAATTGTCAACTTGTCGTACTGACGTCATCAATAAATACTTTGACATCTTCAGATATTCCAAGACCTGATTTCTACGTTACAATATTATTACCACAAGAACTATAACAATGTTTTTTTATTATTATTAAAATCTCAAAACAAATGATCTGTCAAGCAGAAAGACTTTTCGTATGGCCTTTTATTCCGTTTATTTGTTACTTTTTAGCGTTAAAATCCAGACGCAGAGATTTTTTTTGCTCGAAAGCTTGCTTCTTCTTAGATTTTAATAAAGGATACGCATTATACTAATGTTGTTGTTGTTGTTGTCGTGTCCAAAGAAGAGTCTCAGATGTCTCCATGCATCTCCATTACAGCAGCAGCAATATCCACTATCCATATATAATCCATATAATATAATATAAATCCATATAATATCCATGTGGTAATTATTTTCAACTATTTTCTAATACAATTCGGTTAATAAGTTTTAAAATTGCGTAGAGATTCACCTAAAATATTTATGCTAGCCTCTTGTCTGAAAAAAAAACCCGAGAGAGTTTATTGTTATTAATTGAAAGTTAATAGTGGCACAATACCTCATTTTCTACTGTCCTCTGTTACAAATAAAATCAAATTTTACTAATATCTTCCAATATGGAAAGTCACAGTTCCATAAGCTCTTCACAACGGCTACTTTTCAGATAACTTTTCTTAGTTATAACATATTTTCAGTTAAACAAAGTCATTGCTTTCCAAAATATCAGCAAACAAATCTAAGGCAATAGGTTACTATACATTTTTTAGATCATCATTATGTAAGGACCAGTCAACAATAGAATGACTTTGAGACGAATAATAAAGCCAGTTCAATTTCTATGTAAATAACACAAGATGATTATTACCTTACCAAATTGGGAGAATCTGTATGGGGCATGTCCCTAATAAAGGCTTTGTGTGTGTGTGTGTTAAATAAAGTTGTGGCTGCAAAAGTTTTTTTTTAAGAAACCGTTCTTAAAAAGCTATGTAATTACCAAAACGGGGCTTTGGTATCTTGGAAGTGTTCAAAAGTCGATCTACCTTTAACATATGTTGAGCTATGTGGTGTAAATTCATTAAAAGGGCGTAGCTAACAACTACCAACATATTTAAACTGATGCTCTTGTGATGTATGTGGCGAAAGTAAAGTTTTATATTTAATACGATTGCAAAATATATATTTGCCATTTCCATAAAATATACTTGGATAAACACAACTATTAAAAATCTTATTTAAAATGATCAAAAGAGTTTCTATATATATATAGAGAGAGGGCAATTTACGTAATCAAGATAAATACGTATAAGATACAAGTATTCTGCGCGTGTTAGCCTCGCCGCCAGGGTCCTTTCTGTTCTATAATTACACGCCAAACGACAGTTACCAAATTACGGCAGACGAACTAAATAAACCGGCAGACGATTTCGGTCCTATTTAATTTCGAATTTTCCGGTTCAGGGTAAGGGTCATGAACTCTTTGAAATTACATTCCCTTTCCTTTTTAGACTAGTATTGATGCCAACTTTCACATTATTTTTGTGTTTCTTATACTTCTTGTTCATTATAAAATCATTATTTATTACTTTAGATCATTTTTTAAACATTAGTGTTCCTATTTTAGGACAAATTGTTTTGCGGAACCATAACTGTAAGATTAATCTTGTTATAGTTTTAAATAAGAAAACGCACGTCTCAAATAATCTTAGAACATATAATCAGAATCGTCCAATACAATAGTAGAATTCTAAAAAGCGGTATGGTAGATTAAACTGGTGAAACTACTGGGAGGGTTTGCCACTGATGAGCCAGGATCTCTCCAATATTTTTTACCATCGCAGTAAAGTACAGTAAGAAGTTGTTCTATTTTAAAAGGAAAATTCGTGATTTTAATAGTTTCATTTTTGAATAGAGAGAGGCGACATATTTTGCCATCATTTTATATAGATTTAATGAATAAACCTCAATATAGAGGACATTGCGACTGCTGAAATAGAGATGTATGGAGACATATTATTCGATGGCAATTATTTTTTCTGGTTTTTTTTTAGAGATGCATGAAAGTAAGTCGGTGGACGAGTGGGTAACCCCCTCGATTCCCGACAGTCATGAACCGGGATTGAATCCCGCGTTTATTATTCATTGTTCAATTATCATGAACTAGGTTGCTCTTGCTGAGCGGTACCTATTTATGTGATTTGAACCAGGAGGAGGAGAGATGCATGAACATTTCTATTATTACATCATCATAAAGTACCATCTCCAATATGGAGGACAGTTAACAGAGTGCGACATTTCACCCTCAAGAGATGACAACTTTCCATGATGTGACTCAGAATTTGATACTTTATAAAAAACAAAATACAGATTTGTCACAATAGTTTTCTCTTCAAGATAATTTGCAGATTAATTAAGTGTGAAGCGCTTCTCTTGTCAAAATAGACAACAAAACAAGACGCCATCTATTGACCATCGCCTTGTTTAGCGCCTTGTTTTGACGGGAGAAGCGACTTTTATATATTTTTATAGATCAATATCCTCCCGGAGAATTTTTCTTCTTATTACAGATTAATTTTATCAAAATTTTAATCGTCTTTGGTTCGAAGTTAGTTTTCTTATTCTATATGAAGTATCAGTTTTTAATAAGGAGCCTCATTCTTTAAGTAGGCAAACCAATCTTGTCATAGTATTTATTGTCTTTTATGGTCCCAGTATGTTATGATCGCAAAACATCTTATAATGCCACCGTTGATCAGTAAATGTTTAGTCATTGTGTTGTGTCCAATGAAGAGCCTCAGATGTCTCCATGAATTTCTATTTCAGTAGTCGCAATGTTCTCTATCTTGGGTGTGTAAAGCTGCTGTTCTTGGTCCATGTCAATTTTCTGTTGTTGTTGTCGTGTCCGAAGAAGAGCCTCAGATGTTTTCATACATCTCTATCACAGCAATGTTCTCTATCTTGGGTGTGTAAAGAGCTGCTCTGGGTCCATGTCAATTTTCTGTTGTTGTTGTCGTGTCCAATGAAGAGCCTCAGATGTCTCCATGCATCTCTATTTCAGCAGTCGCAATGTTCTCTGTTTTGTGTGTGTAAAGCTGCTGCTCTGGGCCCATGTCAATTTTCTGTTGTTGTTGTCATGTCCAATGAAGAGCCTCAGATGTCTCCATGCATCTCTATTTCAGCAATCGCAATGTCCTCTATCTTGGGTGTGTATACTGTATTGTTGTTGTTGCTGTGTCCAATGAAGAACCTCAGATGTCTCCATGCATCTCTATTTCAGCAGTCGCAATGTCCTCTATCTTGGGGTTTATTCATTAAATCTATATAAAATGATAGTAAAACATGTCGCCTCTCTCTATTCAAGAAATGAAACTATTAAAATCACGAAATTTTCATTCAAATAGAACAACTTATTACTGTGTGTACTTTACTGCGTTGGTAAAAATATTGGAGAGATCCTGGCTCATCAGTGGCAAACCCTCCCAGTAGTTTCACCAGTTTAATCTACCATACCGCTTTTTAGAATTCTACTATTGTATTGGACGATTCTGATTATACATCTGTTGGGTTGAATCTTGGTCTTCAAAGATATTACAATGACCTTAATTGAAGACACACGAGATAACCAATATACACTCATGGGCAAAACTTAAGGAAGTTGTACCTTTTAGCATGTGTATCAGGATTTAGACAATAACTCTGAAAGATATTACAGTGACCTTTATTGAAGACACACGAGATAACCAATATACACTGATGGACAAAACTAAGGAAGTTGTACCTTTCAGCATGTATATCGGGATTCAGACAATAACTCTGAAAGATATTACAATGACCTTAATTGAAGACACACGAGATAACCAATATACACTCATGGGCAAAACTTAAGGAAGTTGTACCTTTCAGCATGTGTATCAGGATTCAGACAATAACTCTGAAAGATATTACAGTGACCTTTATTGAAGACACACGAGATAACCAATATACACTCATGGGCAAAACTTAAGGAAGTTGTACCTTTCAGCATGTGTATCAGGATTCAGACAATAACTCTGAAAGATATTACAGTGACCTTAATTGAAGACACACGAGATAACCAATATACACTCATGGACAAAACTTAAGGAAGGTATACCTTTTAGCATGTGTATCAGGATTCAGACAATAACTCTGAAAGATATTACAGTGACCTTAATTGAAGAAACACGAGATAACCAATATACACTCATGGACAAAACTTAAGGAAGTTGTACCTTTTAGCATGTGTATCAGGATTTAGACAATAACTCTGAAAGATATTACAGTGACCTTTATTGAAGACACACGAGATAACCAATATACACTGATGGACAAAACTAAGGAAGTTGTACCTTTCAGCATGTATATCGGGATTCAGACAATAACTCTGAAAGATATTACAGTGACCTTTATTGAAGACACACGAGATAACCGATATACACTCATGGAAAAAAATTAAGGAAGTTATACCTTTTAGCATGTATATCAGGATTCAGACAATAACTCTGAAAGATATTACAGTGACCTTAATTGAAGAAACACGAGATAACCAATATACACTCATGGACAAAACTTAAGGAAGTTGTACCTTTTAGCATGTGTATCAGGATTCAGACAATAACTCTGAAAGATATTACAGTGACCTTAATTGAAGACACACGAGATAACCAAGTGTGAACAAAATTGCTTCTGTCTCTTAAAAAAAAAAAAAAAAAAAAACGATCGGCGATATCAAAAACTTTCCACAAACTTAAGTTTTGTTAAGGAGAGTAATTGAACTCTATATTTTAGATGGGTTGCCTATACCAAGGCTATGAAAATCCCTTTATGTACCTTCTTGTATTTGGGTTTTTAATAATCTATAAATTTTGGAATAAAATAATATTACAAATATAAAAATCTAAATATAGTTTATCTGTTTTTGTCAAATAAATCTTGCGCTTTGAATTTATTATTAAAATTATTATTCAAGAAACATTCGAAGCAAATTGTTTTTTTATTCAAAGAGTAGAGATGAATTTTGAAAAAACTTCCATTTATTGAATGGAAATCATTAAAAAATATATTTTTTAAAATAAAAATGTAAATAATTTGAGAGATCGATTTTAAAATCAAATTTCATTTCTGTAAGAAAAAAATATATTTTTCAATCAAGAAAGATATCTCTAATGTCACTTTCATTAGTTCTAACATTTCGATTTGACCCATATTCCTTCCTTTAAGTAGAATATTTAATCTGTGATTGCAGTGTTGCTAAATTGAAAGTTTAATCCGCTTTGCCTCGATTGGAACGATATATATTCTGTGGTCCAATTTCAATTTGACACTTGTTGGTCACATATTCTGGTTTTGCGAGGTCAACATTAAACAACAACAAGTTATTATATCCTGCGTGTACCATTCACTTTGTGCAAACTCTACTTTTCACTTATATTTTTATCTTTAATCTTAATTTGATGTTCTTCATCCTTGGTTTAAATATTTGGCCTGAAGAAAAAGGTTCTTCCTTATGTGAAAACTTGCCAAGTTTTAACAAATGAAAATTATTGGGAGATAAAAAAAACTATGGATTTGATATGATTACTACACTTATGGACAAAATTTAATGAGTTGTACTTTTAGCACATATATTAATGTGGAAAAAAAATTAAAATATAAAAAATGTCAGGTATTGATATTGAAAACAAAAAAGCTTATCCTGACTTTGGCGCAAGCCAATAGTAACTTTTAGTTGCCTGATCAGGAGAGATATATTAAAGAAAATATTCATTATTTAAAATATAGATATTACATAGTTTTGACGTCTATTCTGTCGGGTAGGGTGACCTTTATAGTCTAATGCAGGGGTCGGTAAACTGCGGCTCTTTGGATGTGAAGCTCTTTATAGAGTTCCATAAGTAAATATTATTTATGCGGGTACCATTTATTGTTGGCAAGGAAAAAATTTGTGGCTCTTTAAAAACTTTGAAAATTTTGTAAATTGTAATTTTTGACTCTTTCGACTCAAAGGTTTGCCGACCCCTAGTCTAATGTAGAAAGCATCATCCTTTCTGACTCAACCTGTATAATCCGTGAAATCTGCTATGTGGCTAGTAAGCCAAATGAACCGACCCATGCTAGGACGTTCCCACCTTCGGATATCTCGTTGATTGGGCATTGTTTGATAAGCTCTCAATGGAACATCCTCGGTAATTGAGCAAGAAATGACGATCATCAGCTTTTTTTTTTACCTTTCTTGTGGAGATAAGCGACGTCTATTGATGAGTTATCATCAGAGAAATGATCATCATCACCCACTAGGCCAAGTCAACTAGGTTAATGATGGAAGAGACGATATCACCCCGTACACGCCGATAGATCGAGAAGAAAAAGATGTCTAAAACGATCAATTATTTGCTTTATCCTTTCGTAGTCTTCTTCGTCCTTTCCTTCTTTCCATACTTTGAGAATGTTCACTGCCGTATTTAAGGCAAATACTATCCAGGTACGAAACATGCGGGATTTCTAATAAAGTAATGGTATCTTGAAGATTGTGCTATATCATAGAATGCAAATATTTAGGTGAATAAAGAGAAAAAAACTCTTAAAAACACCTCCTGGAGATTTAGCAACCCACTGCAGATGCTGAGAACTATTTCAGAAAAGAAAAATATAGCAATAGTACTCTATAATTTCTACAGATCAATTGTAAATAGATTCATACGCAAAAGAGGTAGTGAGGAAAGTTTTAGAACAGATGTGTAAATAAATCCCTTTTCAAACAAAGGCAACGTGCACATGGGAGAAGAGAGAAAAAAATTACTGTTTTATTTTGTTGTTGTATGGCGAATCCATACAGGGCAATGGGTCCTAATAAAAGCCTTTTGTTGTTGTTGATATAGGTTGTGTGTCTGGCCGCGGCTTTCATAGTACTCTAAAATAAAAGACACTTCAGCTAGAAAATAAAATAAATAGAAACAATTTCTGACCGAAGTGACTTATATTTAAAAAAAAAAATAATAGTGAAATGATATATCAAAGACAAAAAAGGCATTTCCTAACCACGAGCATATGCGCATTTTAGATGGCAGAGCGCCATCTAGTGGAAAACAGAAATCAACTAAACGTTGATTTAGCCTGTTCCCTGATATTTGGCCGACCATTTTCTTGATAAATCAAGAAATGTCAACCACGAACGTGTTTCGGGCTGTTGGCCCTTGTGCATACTCATGTGCATATGGTCAAGATATGCCTTTTTTTGATACCAACACCAGACTTTTTTATTATGTCATTTATTTTTATTTTATTTTACAAAATTATATATATTCTTTCTTATCTCCACATTGGGTGAAGTAGAATGCCTTTGTCATCAAGACTGGGAGCACTACTCAGTGGCAGGCCGACTTAGCCCCAATCAAAATTATATATAAATTGTTTGAATAGTCTTTGATTCTCGTGTGAAACTAACTAAACCTTGCTAGTCACAGTTTAAGTAACAAAATGGGGCTCTGGTATCTTGTAAGTGCAAATTCAGTGTTCCCATAGGTATAATAGGCATGTGATATGTTTACTGTACAAGCAGTCATAACTTCTACATATTATGATTATAAAACAATTATAATTCCTTTTCAAATGCTAATTATTTTTAAAATTATTTATAAATGAAGCATATAAAAGCAAAATGGTCCAATACAGTATTAGAGCTCTAAAGAAACCGCTGGGAGGGTTCACCACTGATGTTCCAAGCCCTCCCAATATTTTTCTCATCGCAGTAAGGGCAGTAGAAGTTTGATTTATTTGTGAAAAGAAAAATTCACGTCTTGATGTCTTCATTTGTGATATGTATAATTTTTCTCAATGTATAATTTTCTTACAACATAAACCTTAGATTATTAAAACATTGGATCAGTAAACATGAGGGCAACCATTTCGTTCAATTACATTACTTTATTTTTCATATAACATTTTTGTAAACAAAAAAAGTGATGATGATAAATTCAATGAATATTTACACAATCATAGAAAAATTATATTAAACCTTTATATAAACATAAATATTCTAACTAAATTAAACATGATATTTAACACAACGTAGAAGTGTGCCAGTAGGATATCTGTAGACTCTAGATGTGCTCTGCCCATGAAGACTACAGAACTAAGGAAAGATGAGGAACACAGACCTCTGGACGCAGGGATTCCAACCCAAAACGCCCGGAGGCCTGGGGATTGTTGTTTTATTTGTCTACGGGTCAGAGATTTTCTTGAGAATGTCCCTAGGGGAGAGATTAGGTCTCGCCCAGATTGGAAATTGATTTTTAATCTCTTGAGATTCCCGACTCAATATTCCGCGCTCTCACCAATTACACTCGCAGTTTACTAAGCACAGCAATACACACAGAAACGTAAAGAATAATTACTGAGTAAATCCTACTTTTTATACAATCGTTATATACTTTCAGGGTGGGCCAGATTGTACAAAAAATAGAAAATTAAAACAAAGCGGTAAACGAAATCTAATTACTTTAAGTGCAAAACTTATTTAATATAATGGTTTTCATTTGTTTTATATAGAAGCACAAGCTTTTTTCTATTCCAACAAATTGTATATGACTACTCTATAACCTACTACGTCAAACATAAGACAGAGAAATGCAAGAATAAGCTCTTGGACAAAGGAAGTTGTAGCATGTATATCTGGATTCAGACAATAACTCTGTAAGATATTACAGTGACCTTTATTGAAGACACACGAGATAACCAAGTGTAAACAAAATTACCTCTGTCTCCTTCAAAAAAAAAAAAAAGACGACTGATGATATCAAAGACTTTACACTTCCTTAAGTTCTGTCCATGAGTGAAAATCGAAATCTCGTCATCAAATCATTTTTCATCTAAACGCAAATATCATCTACTCTAAATATCTGTGTCCCAATTTTCATCTATAATCCACGAAGTATCATCATCATTTAATGTCCTCGTTCTTATCTTTTCAAATCTTGTAATTATTTAATTTTTTTTTTATGTAATATAGTATCTGAATTTAGTGTTGTTTTTGACGCAAGCATCCCTTGTAGGGATATCGCGTCTGATTTGATAAATAAATAGATAAATCATCATCATTTATAAAAATAAATTCTACGAATTTTCATCTAAACGGAATCTTTTACATCATTTCTAAAACTTTATTACAATTTTTTTAAACTGAGCAAAATGGTGTTTGAACACACACACACTCTCAATTAAACCATTTCCGCGAAAATAAAACTTACTATTCATAAAAGGTATCATGTATTTGCGCCTGTTGAAGGACGTTATTGTCCGAATGCTCGCAGCCTTTTAAAGAAAGAAACTCGTGGTGTTTATCTTTCTAACTCTAATACAACAACAACAACAAAAGCCTTTATTGAGGACCTCTCGTCCTATATAGGTTTCGCCAGTTTACAGAGTAAGAGAAGAGAACTAAGAATACAGAGATATAAGTAGTAGGTATAGTATAGTATTTTCTACACTGTGACTATATACAACAGCAACAACAAGCCTTTTACTGGAATCACAGTACCAACAGGATTCGTCATTCTAATCCTGACATAGATTATTTGCATATAATTAATTGCATCAATTAGATTATGTATATCCTCCTCTTATATTCAGCCGTCTTCTAAAATTTGAACAACGCAAAAGCTCCAGCTCTGCTTCTCACCACCTCATTCAACAGGAGCTCCAAAGAGAGTCCCTCAAGGCCTATTTCACTGAGGAGCACTTCTCGTTCGTCTTTCCTTCTAACTCTAATTATAATATACTGCGATTTATTGTAAAAGGGTATGTAGTAGAGAGGATTCGAATGAGAATAAACCCCCGAAATTACCTAAAAAGTTACAATAGCGCTCTTTAAACATTCAACAAGGATATTCTTGGAGAACAATTCCCCCACTATCAAACAACTACTATTACATTAGCTCATAGGAAAGTTGAATAAAAAGTGTACCAACTATAACCCTATAGAAATACAGATTGTCATAGTGATTATATGTAAAAATAGGGAAAGTTGAGTAAACAGTAACACAACTATAACTCTATAGAAATACAGATTGTCATAGTGATTACCAGGTCTATTAGTATGAAACGCGAAAATTTTCAGTGAATTCAAAAGTTCACCAATTCCATACAACAAAAGATTTTTTATTCAAAGTAACTGCCCTGATTAGCTATACACTCGGACCACTTTTCAGGCAATTTTCGAATTCCTTGTCTGAAAATTTCTATTCCTTTTGAGTCGAACCAGTCAACAAGTCATTTTCGGAGTATGTCTGAGTTCGTGAATTACTGTTTTTTTAGGGCGTGTCCTAAAGATGTGAAAAGATGGTAGTTCGACGGCGCTAAGTCTGGTGAGTACGGCGGGTGGGGTTAGAGTTCCCAGCCCAAGTCTTTTATGGTGTTTTTGACCACCGTAGCGTTGTGGGCTGGAGCGTTGTCATGCTGCAGTATCAGGTTGTTGTGCTTTTCACGCCATTCCGGTCTTTTTTCATTCAACGCCTCTCTCAAACTGTGCATTTGTTGTTCGTAGCGACTAGTATTGACCATTTTGCCAGGTTTCAGGAGCTCGAAATATACTACGCCGGTCTGGTCCCACCATATGCAAAGCATTGCCTTTTTCCGAAGCGATTGGGCCTAGGCGTCTGTTTTGGAAATTGGCCGGGCAGGCCCCACGACTTTTGGCGCGTAGGATTGCTGAAGTGGATCCATTTCTCATCAGAAGTTACGATTCGGTGCAAAAATGACTTCTTTTCATGCCTGGCGAGCAGCCCTTCGCAGGTTACCAGACGCCGTTATTGCTGCCTTTCGCTCAACTCGTGGGGGACCCATCTGGAAAGCCTTTGGGTCATTCCGAGGCTGTTTAAACGTAGAGAAACAGCACTTGAGACACCTGGAGCTGTTTTGCGAGTTTCTCCTGCATTTGGGTACTGTCCTCATCCAACAAAGCTCGCGGTTCAGCGTCCTCGAACTTTTAGGGCGGTTTTCCACGTGGTTCATTATCAAGTTCAATATCGCCCCTTTGTAATTTTTTAAACCACCTGTAACACTGCGATTTGCTCAGAGCGTGGTCGCTGTAAACTTCCTCGAGCATTCGGTGGGCTTCAGTGGCACTTTTCTTCCATTTGAAAGCGAACAACAAAACTTCCCGCAAATGGGCACTTTTGGGCTCGGAAATCGCCATTTTCCACAGGCTCCAGAAAATCTTCACGATTCGAATTTTTCTAAAACTGCACGCATGCTGATGCCACGTGAGTCAAAAAACAAAACGCCTACAACAGCGCCACCGTCGGCTCAACTAAAGTTGCACAGCGGCCTCTGGCCCCCATTTTCGCGTTTCATACTAATAGACCTGGTATATTTTAAAATAGGGAAAGTTGAGTAAACAGTAACACAACTATAACTCTATAGAAATACAGATTGTCATAGTGATTATATGTAAAAATAGGGAAAGTTGAGTAAACAGTAACACAACTATAACCCTATAGAAATACAGATTGTCATAGTGATTATATGTAAAAATAGGGGAAGTTGAGTAAACAGTAACACAACTATAACCCTATTTAAATACAAATTGCCATAGTGATTATATGTAAATATGAGGAAAGTTAAATACACAGTAACACAACTATAACCCTATTTCAATACAGATTGTCATAGTGATTATATGTAAAAATAGGGAAAGAGTTGAATAAACAGTAACACAACCCTATGACAATACAAATTGCCAAAAAGGCTATATGTAAATATAAGGAATAAACTCTGACTGTTTTCTATATATTTGCATACTCAACTCTAGGAGGTCAATTAAGATCAAATAAGAACATTAAGACCTCTTATACTATATGTATAGACCTCGCTCTCTCTCTCTCTAATTAAACCAATTATACTTACAGTTTAGTGGCATATATTGAGAGCGAGCTAGTTTCTCCAAGCTAGCAGAGGTTTAGTTGAGATAGATGAAAACAGCTGTAGATTTCACTTCTTTCAATGGAAATGGGTCGATTGTAGAAATGAATAGCCAATAAAACACTCCTCCGAGCTTTGTAAGCTTCTTCCCACCATTTTACACTCACAAACAAAACCTAAGAAAGTGGAAAGCCTTTAATATCGCAGTTGGTCTGTTTTTTTTTGTTTTTTTTTTGAAGTAGACAGAGGCAATTTTGTTCACACTAGATTATCTCGTATGTCTTCAATAAAGGTCACTGTATTATATTTCAGAGTTATTGTCTAAATCCCGATATACATGCTGAAAGGTACAACTACCTTAAGTTTTGTACATGAGTGTATATTGGTTATCTTATGTGTCTTCAATAAAGATCACTGTAATATCTTTCAGAGTTATCTATATATATAAAAATGAATGTTTGTATGTTTGTCTGTTGGTTGGTTGGTTGGTTTGTATGTCCGGTATACAAATTCGCAGTAGTTCACTAATTCAAACCAAAATTTCAATACATAGGTAAAAAATAACGAGGATGACGATAGGCTATTTTAAAAAATATATAAATCAATTATTAAAACTATATATTCAAATTATTCTAAATAGCTCATCTAGAACGCGGTGGAACTGATGGCGGGGCACGCATATTGGCCGCCTGCGACACGTGGCTTCCCTGTGCGCGCGCATGCGCCGAGAAGCCACTCGCACGCCGGCAGCCGACGGGAGCAGTCGCTTGCTCGCCGGGAGTAAACGGGCGCCGACATTTAATCATGTAAACCCGGGCGTTGCCGGGCAACCCGAGGAAGCAAGGTGTAGACAAGATGAAGATCTAGATGAAGATTAAAACGTTTTTAAAATATATTCGCACTCGGGTAAAACCCGGGCGTTGCCCGGGCCATTCGTCTAGTTGTCTATATATCCTGATATACATGCTGAAAGGTACAAATTCCTTAAGTTTTGTCCATATATGTACTCCGCCTCTTCTTCCCATCAAACGATAGAACAATGTCATTTCTAGGCATTGTTTCAGGTGAGAGGTATTTACATTTTTATAATGGTCAAATGGTGATATATTTAAAGGCTATTCTTTCTATATTGTACTAGTTATATAAATAAAAATTATCATGGAAATTGTTTTAAAAGGAGAAGACTATGGGATTTTGAGAAGTAGTTAACCGAATGAGATCGTTAAAGAGGCGAAGTCACCAAGAATCGATTTATTATTATAAAAACAACGCTACAAATTATGAGGAATATTTGTTAAAATGCTAAAATTAACATACGATAAGTTTAAATCACGGGGTAACCAGACTATATCCAAATAAGTAAAAGTACCTGATATTCTGGTACTCTCAATTTGTTTGAATTTGCAATTGTTAGCTTGTGTAATTCTTTCCAAATAATCCAAATTTAGAATAATTTTTTAAATTCATTAAAAAAATGTCTATTAACGTAACAAGTCAAAGATTTTATATTATTTATTGACAGATGTGGAATTTTGTCTACTTGTACTCCCACTTCTACAGTTCGGCAGAAAAACTGAGAATATTTTGGTGATTGTGTCTTGTCCAGGGGCCTTCAGTCCGAGGAACCAGTGAAAAATATGCTATGAAAACCTTGAACATCTTCTAATCATCTATATATATAAAAATGAATGTCTGTCTGTCTGTCTGTCTGTCTGTCTGTGTGTGTGTGTGTCCTCTATGGATTCAAAAACCATACATCCAATCGCCGTGAAATTTTGGGATATTATGAGGTGTATCCCCGGAAAGGTTTACGAAAAAAAAATTCTTGAATATCTTGAATATCCTTAGAGTTATTTGCAGATTTGTATATTTAACTCGCAAGCATCGCTACCATTGAGACGGAGATAGGCTTAGTTTGTTGCTCCTGATGACCTTGGGTCATCGTGTGAGTCACAGCATGATGCTACAAAAACACTCTCTCTGGGGATTTTACAGCGTCGACAACCTGTAAGATTGCCTCTCTCATATATTATACTTTAAACATCTGCTTAATTAAAGCATTTTTAGACAACATTTTAGACAACATTAAATGATATCCCGTGTCGATGATTTTGTAATGTATAGAATTAGGAAAGACAAAATTCAGGATGACACGGCTCACAGGGAACGGTAAAAAATGTTCACTTTATCGAGGAAATACAAAATTCGGGATGACACGGCACACAGGGACCGGGAAAAAATGATCACCTTTTCGAGAGATTCACGACCATGATTTTATTCAACTTATCGAGTATTTTTCAAGGGACCGGGAAAATATGTTCACTAGATAAAACGATTATTTTGTAATATAGAAAATTAGGAAATACAAAATTCAGGATGACACGGCACAAGGGACCGGGAAAAAATGATCACTTTATCGAGAGATTCAAATTTACGAGTTTCAAATCATCAAAATATATCTTTCTTTTTTTATATGTTTATAGAGAATTGTTTTAACAAATGTTCGTTATACAAACCTTTACTCGGGTAAAACCCGGGCGAAGCCGGGCACATCCGCTAGTCTATATATATAAAATTGAATGTCTGTCTGTCTGTGTGTGTGTGTGTGTCCTCTATGGATTCAAAAACCATACATCCAATCGCCGTGAAAATTTGGGATATTATTAGGCATATCCCCGGAAAGGTTTACGAAAAATAATATCTTGAATATCTTTAATATCCTTAGAGTTATTTGCAGATTTGTAGCTTTAACTCGCAAGCCATTGAGACGGAGATAGGCTTAGGTTTGCTGCTCCTGATGACCTTGGGTCTGCCCCACCCCGTGAGAGAATGGATTCGCCCGGCCGCCGGCCGACAGTCCAAGTACCCACCGACCAATCAGGGCAGAGTTGGTGACACAGCTATGCCAAGTAGACAAGAAAAAAAGCCTCGCGGGAGCTTGCCCAAGATGACCTCCGGGAACTTCGTCCATCTTCCATAAACGACCATGAATTTATTCAACCTTATCGAGTATTTTTCAAGGGACCGGGAAAAAATGTTCACTAGATAAAACGATTATTTTGTAATGTAGAAAATTAGGAAAGACAAAATTCAGAATGACACGGCACACGGGGACCGGGAAAAAATGATCACTTTATCAGTTTCAAATTATCAAAATATATCTATTTCTTTTTATAAGTTTATAGAGAATTGTTTTAACAAATGTTCGTTAGACAGACCTTTACTCGGGTACCGATTAATATTGATTTTATTCAACTTATCGAGTATTTTTCAAGGGACCGGGAAAAAATGTTCACTTTATCGAGAGATTCGTTAAACAAACCTTTACTCGGGTAAAACACGGGCGAAGCCGGGTACATCCGCTAGTTAAATATAAATTGAACACAGAAGAAAATGGAAGAGCTGAGTAGACTGCTGTATGAGAATATTGTTTTTTTTTGTATCCCTAGTACACTTGGTAAGGACATGATAAACATGGTAGGTAGAAGGCGAGTGCTTTTACTGTAAGTGCACCACATGTCTACACACGTGAAAAGCATTTCGACTTTGCACTTACATGAGAATATTGTTAAACAATGAAATAGAAGTAGACAAAACGACACAGCGTAGTTGTTATGTATCTTCATCAATACTGTGTTTATCTTATTACCTATTTACATATTAGTCATTTCTATCACTTTGATAAATAGAACAATTATACACTTATATTTACCCTTACATTTCAACCACAGATGTCTGTCAGCGAGAATTATTCCATCTTCTTGATTTCTAAAAGTTCCTATTCTTACGAATTTTTATAGAAAAGTATTATAAGAAAAAGGGGGAGAAAACTTGTATGAATGCCAGAAAATAAATTGTCACTATAATCTAAACAAATTTCGATTAAAAATTTCTATCATTGTGTGTTTGTGTGCGAGTTTTAATTTATTTTTTCTTATTCTTTTGAACTCCGGGTCTAGTCGATATAAAAAGAATGGTCTTAATAAAATCTATTTTTTCGAGCCAAGGTTTTTCATCGAGTTTATTGGAGCTCATATAATACATCTTAGATGCCTTTTAAATTTACTAAAAGAAATTATTGCGAGTTATTATTTAGTATTTTAACTGTGGTTTTAATAAAAAAATAGGAATTGTTACGTAATAATGTCTCCTATTTATATAACAGAATTAGATTGTAGCAGCTGTTGGCGAAGGAATCGCAAATCCCTGAGTAAACAAACATAAACAAACCCACGCCAAATAGAAAGCATGTATATAGTGTATTATTTTTACATTAATATATGTTTGTGTGCTAGGGATTTATAACATATGTAATGGAGTTCTCTATGTTGTGTTTTTGTTATAAGAACGGAGAAACAATTATTTAAATGTTATTCTGGTGTGTATATATCAACAATTTAGTGTGGGGGAGTTACTGAAATTTACTGGGGATTTAGTGAAGGAATGGTACAAACTGTAGGCAACGATGATCCAAGATCGAATTCCACATTGAGTACTGTTCTATTTCAATGGCCACTTATTCTTGCACGAGTTTACCCCAGATATTGATGGTATACAGCTGAGAGTTTGTGTACTTACATCTATATATGTTTACTGGGGAGTTAGTGAAGGAATGGTACAAACTGTAGACAACGATGATCCAAGATCGAATTCCACATTGAGTACTGTTCTATTTCAATGGCCACTGATTCTTGCACGAAGTTTATCCCAGAAATTGATGGTATACACAACTGAGAGCTTGTCTACTTACATCTACATATGTTTACTGGGGAGTTAGTGAAGGAATGGTACAAACTGTAGACAACGATGATCCAAGATCGAATTCCACATTGAGTACTGTTCTATTTCAATGGCCACTTATTCTTGCACGAGTTTATCCCAGAAATTGATGGTATACACAACTGAGAGCTTGTCTACTTACATCTACATATGTTTACTGGGGAGTTAGTGAAGGACTGGTACAAACTGTAGACAACCATGATCCAAGATCGAATTCCACATTGAGTACTGTTATATTTCAATGGCCACTTATTCTTGCACGAGTGTATCCCAGAAATTGATGGTATACAGCTGAGAGTTTGTCTACTTACATCTACATATGTTTACTGGGGAGTTAGTGAAGGAATGGTACAAACTGTAGACAACGATGATCCAAGATCGAATTCCACATTGAGTACTGTTCTATTTCAATGGCCACTTATTCTTGCACGAGTTTATCCCAGAAATTGATGGTATACACACTGAGAGCTTGTCTACTTACATCTACATATGTTTACTGGGGATTTAGTGAAGGACTGGTACAAACTGTAGACAACCATGATCCAAGATCGAATTCCACATTGAGTACTGTTATATTTCAATGGCCACTTATTCTTGCACGAGTGTATCCCAGAAATTGATGGTATACAACTGAGAGCTTGTCTACTTACATCTACATATGTTTACTGGGGAGTTAGTGAAGGAATGGTACAAACTGTAGACAACCATGATCCAAGATCGAATTCCACACATTGAGTAGTGTTCTATTTCAATGGCCACTGATTCTGCACGAGTTTATCCCAGAAATTGATGGTATACAGCTGAGAGTTTGTGTACTTACATCTACATATGTTTACTGGGGAGTTAGTGAAGGAATGGTACAAACTGTAGACAACGATGATCCAAGATCGAATTCCACATTGAGTACTGTTCTATTTCAATGGCCACTGATTCTGCACGAGTTTATCCCAGAAATTGATGGTATACAGATGAGAGTTTGTGTACTTACATCTACATATGTTTACTGGGGAGTTAGTGAAGGAATGATACAAACTGTAGACAACGATGATCCAAGATCTAATTTCACATTGAGTACTGTTCTATTTCAATGGCCACTTATTCTTGCACGAGCTTATCCCAGAAATTGATCGTATACAACTGAGAGCTTGTCTACTTACATCTACGTATGTTTACTGGGGAGTTGACGAAGTTTCACTGTCGAATTCTTACCAGGTCTGTATCACCCGATTTCAACTTGGCTTGTTCTGATTTATCCTTCGGCAAAATGTTCGTCGAGATCACTAAATGACTGTTCTGGATTCCTATCCTTCTCGAAGTGTAAGGGTATAACATGGCGAGACTATGGATATAATTATTGATATCGTTTTGAGAATAGAGTAATCCATAAATGAATTTTTAATTAAAAATTATTGATACGAATTTTCATTATCTGAAACTTTGAAATATTTTCAATTTTTGAAGGAAAAAGTCGTGGAGAAGACACACAAAAAAAAAAATATATATATATATATATGTAACACGCCAATATGCAGAGGATATTGTTTTGCGTAAATAAAGAGAGAGCAATCAACCGTCTGACTAAATTTATTTCAATCACGCGCCTTTTATATAGTTACAAATATTTACATAATTCCTAACAGCGCAAAAATTTACCTCTCTCTTCTAATAATTTATAATTAAATCCCCGATCCAACAAGAATAAAAACAATTTAGAGTTTATTTTCTTTTTTTTTTATTAATTATCTTTGGAAGAGCAATGGTTTCAATTCAATATTTGATATATACACTCATGGACAAAACTTAAGGAAGTTGTACCTTGTAGCATGTATATCGGTATTCCTTTAATTTGTGATCTATCTTATAGCAGAATACAAGATGAAATTATTCATACAATATTATGTTGCATTTTCTTGGAGAATCAGAGAAAAAAAACTCTTGGGCGACTTATCCTTGTCTCAATCCGATAGACAACAAATTTATAACTGGATGAATACAATGATGTTTGATTAAGGTCTTCTCTTTGGTTTATATAAATTCTACAAGGCCGCAGTCACCGTTCGGAGGAGATTAATAGAATCGCCGAATGTCGTGGTCCATTTGGATGAGGAAAGCGAAGACTAGAACGCGGCTGATTCCACACTCGTCTGTTCAGTGATAGGCTAATCTATGCACGGTGGATTATGTGGCCACTGGATATGTGTCGGACCTGGAGGCTGTTGGGTTCTGCCCAGCCTGGAGTATAGGAGCTCCATCTATACTTCCTTCCTGTGGTGAAACTGTATAAGATCGGTGGTCTTATTAAAGCTGTATGTGTATGTATGTATATCGGGATTCAGACAATATCTCTGAAAGATATTTGATACACAGTAACCTTTATTGAAGACACACGAGATAACCAAGTGTGAACAAAATTGCCTCTGTCTCCTTTTAAAAAATGTTAAAAAACACACACACACCCAACAGGAAACAACAAAGACTTCCAACATTCAACTTCAACATGGACACGTTTTGTCCATAAGTGTTTTTATATCTACAATCCCAAAGCTTATGGCCATAAGTTCCTTGAAGACACATTGACAAAGAATTCCTCTAAATTTCCGGATATAGAAACAGAACATCCAAATACAATTGTAGTAAGTGTTCCAGGTAGTTGGAGTTCTGCGCTTCAGGAAACCTGGTTATGTCTATTTTCTCCAATACAATAGTAGAACGTTCTGGTAGGTTAAGTTGGGAAACCTTCTAGGAGGGTTCACCACTGATGACACAGGCCTCTCCAATATCTTTATCATTGCACAATAGGAAATTGTTTTTTTATTTGTAAAATTAGAGGGTTAAATATTACTTTGATCTTATCTTTCTTCGACAAAAAAGCTAACAGGGAGATACCCGAGCGAACGGTTTAATATAAAAAGAAAATACAACCATAAAAGTATTGCAATATAAATATTGCCAATAAATAGCCAATTTAGATCAAATCATATATAATCGTAGTGAATGATAAAACGGGGCAACTTTGTCCTTCATTTCCGTCACTAATTAATGAAATATCAAAGAATAGGTATATAGCGATGGCAATATTTGGATTCCACAGGATTATATCCCGGCCACACAGTGTTCTCCCCATCCCTTGTGAACTGGCGAATCCTGTATAGGGCGAGAGGCCCTAAATAAAGGCTTTGTTGTTGTTGTTGCATATAATCGTAGTAGGTATCATAAAAACCTACACATTTAAGACGAATAATCCTTTCAATAATTATAATAACGAAAAGATTCAAAAAGGATAAGTTTCTTTATTTGAAAAATAAATTCGAGCTTTCGGGCGTAAGCTGCCCTTCTACAGGAATAATGGATATAATTTTAAGTAGTCATGTATTTACAGTTATAAATATTTTCTTTAAATGGTTTCTCGCTTTGGTCTTGTATAGCGTGAGTGGATCGTGAGAAAATATTTATAACTGTAAATACATGGCTACTTAAAATTATATCCATTATTCCTGTAGAAGGGCAGCTTACGCCCGAAAGCTCGAATTTATTTTTCAAATAAAGAAACTTATCCTTTTTGAATCTTTTCGTTATTATAAACCTACACATTATCTATCATAGACTTTTATATGCAATTTTTTTAAGGACCACGATGGTTGACCACGATGTTTGGACATGACAACATCGTGGTGAGCTACAATAAGCCATAATCAACTAAGAAAACCTTTCATTATAGGGTCTAGTAACAGATTTGTATAAAGACCTCCTAGAAACAAATACAGGTTTTATTCTATAGTACTATAGAATCCTCTGTATCAATTAGATTCATTAAATCTCCGATGTTTCTTTATTTACCCTATTAATGAGTGTACAAGCTTTCGGGTTTTAAACGACCCTTCTACAGTTAAAAAGGCTAAAATATTTTAACTGTAGAAAGGTATATCCCTAGTCGGGATATTGCGTTTTGTGTGTTGCAATAAATAAATAAATATACAAATATTTTACAATCAAATGAATAGACCTACACCTTTTATTTTATTGGTGAATAAATTCGCCTCACAAAATACTGTTGGATCGTTTTTGAAGACAACTCTCAGATTTATAAAATTAACTAGCGGATGTGTACCCGGCTTCGCCCTGGTTTTATCCGAGTGAAAGTCTAACGAATAATATTGATAATAATATTCCAGAACATACAGAATATTATGATAATAATGATAATAATTTTCGTTACATTATATATTTATATAATATATAAAATATATTTTTCGAGCAAACATATCCACTCTCTCTACTGAATAGATTTTTGAAAAGATATATATAAATAAAAATATCTAGAGATATACTACACGATCTTAGCCAAAAGGCCGAGAAATGATATTTTATATATAGATATGACCTGGCTTCGTCTGTCTTCTGCTCGAGTGAATGTTTCGCTGGTAGAATTTTGTTCCTGCCTACTAAAAATTATTATCTGGCTTCGCCCGTGGTCTGCTTTAGTGAATATTCCCCTAAAGAATTTTGTTTATGTCAATCAAGCATGATACAGCAATATTGTCATCATCATTTCTGACTAAAAAAATTGTTGCTTAGTACTTGGTTAATTTTAATTTTTCTTGGTTAGAAAAGCGACAAAAAAAACTTCTTCCAGATTTAAATCTCTGTCCTGTTCAAATTTCAGCGAGATTAGTTACATATTGAGGGCGTGCATAGCCGACAAATATATATACTGTATATATGTTCCCGGCTTCGCCCGGTTTTTACCCGAGTAAAAGTTTGCCTAACGAACATTTGTTAAAACGATTCTAGTAAACATCCAATCCCTAATGAATCTATACTTGTCTATACTCTCGATAATTTGAAATATTTTTCCGGTCCCTTGAAAAATACTCGATAAGTTGAAAAAAATAAATATTAATTGGTCCACTTGGTAATTTGAAGTTGAAGGAATAGTATCTTGCCACAAACGAACATTTGTAAATAACTGTATTTAGCGAATGTACCCGGCTTCGCCCGGTTTTTACCCGAGTAAAAGTTTGCCTAACGAACATTTGTTAAAACGATTCTTGAAAACATCCAATCCACCTATATATCTTCTATCTATATATATATAAATGAATGTTTGTATGTTTGTTTGTTTGTATGTCCGGTATACAAATTCGCAGTAGTTCACTAATTCAAACCAAAATTTCCATACATAGGTAAAAAATACGGGGAAGACGATAGGCTATTTTAAAAAATATATAAATCAATTATTAAAACTCTATATTCAAATTATTCTACTTAGCTCACGAACAGCGCCCTCTATCAAAGATTAGATTAAATTATGCTGATGCAAACAAATAGATAATGCTAATAACAAACAATTATTAAAAAAATCTTATCTAAATATATATCACTCGGGTAGATATGCACACGGGTCAATCCCGGGGCGAAGCCCGGGTCACCCGTCTAGTAGATTTATAAACATATATAAATATTGTTATATGCGCTTAAATATATTTTTGAAACACATAAATTTTTTTGAAAACATATATTAAATTTTAAATAAGATATTTTTCAAAAATATATATTAATATTGAAATGCCAAGTTTTTTTACAACGTCATTGGAATATTTTATTACTAAATCCTCAAATTAAATATTAAAGGTATTATACTTGGAACACATTTTAGCATTTTTACAATTTATAAATTTAATTTCACCAGATGCCGCTAGAGGCGCTGCTTGCGAGTGAAAGTAGAAAAATTGCAAATATAATTGCAACGAATATTTATTTCAAATCAAATTCGAACCAGAAACGTTCCCAGTAGTATAGTAAATAACTTCCTAAAGTTTCACGGCGATTGGATAATCTTACCTTTTAAAAACATTCACGTGTAAACAAACTAACAAACTACGTGTAAAATTTTATTAACCAATCAAATTCATTTATCGTCGCGACCAGTGCGGCGCCAAGCGGTAAAAGGCTGGAACTAACACTTTTTGGTTGTACATTTTTTTTAAAAACATATTAACCTTTTTAGTTTTTTGAATAGCCTATATGTTAAACTAAATCTTCAGCTACCTACATGCGAAATTTCATAATGTTTGATTCTGTAGATTTTGCGCAACGCGATAACAAACATCGAATTTGGATTTCATTTTTATAGATATAAGGAAGGATTTATTAAACATTAAACATTTTTAGATATAGAGAGAGTTAATTACCTCGTATTTAAGGCAACAAAAGATTCATCTAATTTTCACACATCGTTCTAACCTGATTCAACTTGTGCAAAACAGACGACAAAGAAAAAATAAACAAATTAATAATAGAGGGCAAGTTGGTATTTTTTTACAAGCTTTCATACTCAAAGAATATTCAACTTCTTGCTTCAAATACTCATTTCCCTATAGAAAAATAACGGGTGAGTATTTTCCCTCGGAAAAAAAAGTTCAAATATTTATATAAGAATCCTCCAATAAAACTGTAGAAAATATTCTCTAATCTCTCTCACATAGCACTAAAAACCATTATTAAGACATATATTCTTATAGAGGGAATCGCTACTATGTCTGAAAAAGGGAAACCACTACTACAGAATATACCAACTAAAAATACAATCTGTTCCGTCTAGTCATAGAATAATATTTGGCTTTATTTAACATTCTATGGGATTAATGGGGCATTTAACATTGCCTCAATGCACCCTGTTTATCCATAGTTAAATTATCAGTAAGGCTTCATTCTAATATTTACATATTTTCAGTTTACCACCAATTCCAATCGATTTCTAATTTATAAAAATTAAAAACTCTATATTGTTTGGTTTATATATTTTAATACCGAATTTTATATATAAATGATTTCAGAATCAACTTAAATAGCTTTTAGGTTGATTAAATCTAGTTTTAAAAAATCAAATTTGGCGGGAAAGAGAAATATAAAGCAGACGATCTTATAAAAAAAAAAACATCGAAATTTTTGAATTTTTTTTAAATGTCGAATGTTGTCAAGAAAAACACTAATAAGGTATACATTGATTTAAACAACATTACTTCTATAGAAGAAGAGTATGTGTTGGGAGAGGGAGAGGGGGGGGGGGGTATGTGCATTTAAAATAGCGAATAGAATAGCGTTGCTATGGCAACCGTATAATGATCTGCTGTATGTAAATATCTCGTCTGCGTTATATTACAATCTCCACTCACAGTGATCTTTTAATCTTAAATTTCAATGAAAAAACAAATCCATCAAATTTGATATTTTAAAATATTCAGTGTGGATTTAAAACAATATCGATTGGGGAAAAGAGAATGGGAGAGAGGATCTATTTAAATGAATAAATAAGAATCGTGCATTTATTACATGTATTTTTTTTTTATGATAAAAAGGCATATAGTGAATCAAAAATAATTTATTTACTTTACAAGAAGAAGACGTCCTTAACCAGGCTAATATTACTATTACTATAGAGAACTCATCCTTTGCCAGTCCCAAGCCCGGATGAAAAAGGAGAAGGGGGAGCAGTAACAAACTCACTAAAAAACCTGGGCTCAGCTAGCCCGGCTGATAGTACCCTGTAAGGGCTCCTAATCCAAGGATACAGGATGAGCAGCGTTTGTACTCTATGTTAGTAGCGGCTGCACATGGTGTCTGTTCCTCATGTCAGAGGCGGCTATTTCTTTTGGAGCTAAGTCGGCCTGCCACTGAGTAGTGCTCCCAGTCTTAATGACAAAGGCAGAAGCAGTCTACTTCACCCTGTCATGATGGTTGTCAAGCTTTACAAGCTTGATACCGTAATATGATTGAGTGGAGATAAGAAAAAAGAAGACTATACTATAGATATAGTAGCCTGTTGAAAGACGTTATAGTTCGAAAGCTAGCCAAGATTATATCACTCAAATAAATAATCTTATCGCTCTTAGCTTTGATTCCTTCTTCGATATGATATCTGGCGATTACTTTTCTTGTAAAGTAAATAAATTCTATTTGATTCACTATTTATGCCTTTAATATTTTACACAAATAAATTTACTGGCAATGCGTTTCTTTTAAATATCCTCAAATATTATCTCTACAGACCTTACTGCAATGATATGAGTTATTGAGCCAAGCCCTCTCATTCAATAACACATATCATTGCAGTAAGGTCTGTAGAGATAATATTTGATGATATTTAAAAGAAACGCATTGCCAGTAAATTTATTTGTGTAAAATATTAACGATAGATGGCAATTAGATTTATAAATTTAATTTATGTCTTTATTTACTAATACTACAGTTGGGGCTCAATGCCAACCTTTGTCAAGGTACAACAAGGTATTTATTTTGTATAAATAAGGTGAGTGCCATATACTGGTAACATCAATAGGTTGGATTCGATACAGAGAAGATTAGCATGGCCCCTGCGCAAGGATGACACGCAAAATCGTGAAGCGTTCAATAGGTTGGATTCGAGAAAAGAGAATTTTGATTAGAATCAATAGGAAAGAAAATGATGTATGAAAAGTAATATTTATAAGGCAATAATGTGCCATCTATTTATAATAAACGAGAGCATTAGAACACGAATGTTTCTTTTACACATAAAACAAACTTCTACTGTCCTTACAATGATGAAGAATATTAAGAGGACTTGGCTCATTAATGGTGAACTCTCCTAGCAGTTTCGCCAATTTAATCTACCAGACCGCTTATTTAGAGCTCTAATGATCATTCTGATTTTATATGCTATACTGAAGTATATACTCTTAGAAATGGTATTTAAAGAAAACTATGGACAAAGGCTTTATGTATTATATGGATAAACCACTTTAATGTCTTATTGGAGGTCGATTCATTGGGATTTATACCAGATAAAGTCATTTTTGATTCTTGCAAAGAAGGTTGCTCAAGGAGGTAGCCGTTCAGAGAGGGTATAGCGTATTAAAAAGAAAGAATATTACTGATCGCTAAGATACCATTTTGATGTATTAGATATACATAAAAATTGTTACGTAGAAATAAAAAATGGCGCATTCCAGAATAAAATGTTTTAGAACACTCAAGAAAAATGTAGAAAAATCCGAGAACAACTGATTGGCTAATCTAAAGCGATTACGCAAGGCTCAGCGCTGGCGGCTTTCTGATTGGCTGACCAACCATGACCGTTCTGGAAAGATCTACTCCGGGATATATAGGGGTGAGAAACTCATGCCAGGTGGAAGAAAGTAAAGAAGAACGAAGCTACGTGGTGTACTCCAAGCAAGCTGCTGTCTCAAGAGGTCGGACTGCTGCTCACCGCCGACGCCGGTGTACTTCCAGGAAGATTCTAGACAAATTTTTTTTTTTTGACAAATTAAACAATTTTATTGATTCTTTCAATCAAATTTTACAAAGGAGAAAATATAAAAGAGTAAATGGGCATATAAAGTGTAGGGGAATATATATACAAATATCTTCAGCAAGGAGGGCTTCCCCACCTTGAGAGGGTCCTCCTCCAGACAAGGAGGGGGTCTTCTTGTACACTCCTCAGTTCCGCGCCGAGGAAGTGCCTATAGATGCGCGTCTTGGCAGACGCCAGGATGGCCAGGGCGTCATCGTCTAGGCCATGCCCGAAGACCCAGCCCTGCAAGTCAGGGGGCCGGCCGATGATGGTAAATGCCTCCCTGATGAGAGGCCTGATGTAGCGGCAGGACCAGTACCTGTGAACCAGCGACAGGTCGCCGGACCCACAGGCGATGCAAGACTGATGTGCCGATGCTGGATGGGCTGGATGGGGCAGGGCGTGCAAAGCTAGCCTTACTGCCACGTCCGCGTTGTGCCCGGAGAAGGCGCAGCGCCGGAGCGACGACCAGCCGATGTTGATGGGTAGGTTTATATTTTCCTCCCACCTTCTAGCGAACTGGATGATGGGCAGGGCAGTCAGGCGTGGACGCTCTAAGATGCGACGGGCAGTTCGGGTGATGACTCGCAAGAACGGCGTAGTCGTCCCGCGCAGCACTACGGCCTGGCCGATGGTGTTTACTCGGTAGGTCCCGCGTAGATTTTCGTCGATAAGACGACGGCAGAAGCTGGTCAGCGCCGCGGCGTCAGCCAGGGCGCAGCGCGTAGGCCGAGTGAGGGGAGGGGCAGGGCCAGCGAAGTCCCTAATGCAGGCATTGACCCACCGGGTAGGAGCGAGAAGGTCGGGTGGCCGGAGAAGGCGGCAGCCACCTATGATAGGGAGGTTCAGGAGTTGATGTGGTGTAAGCACAGAGTGGTCTAGCGTGAAGATGTCAGCGACCGCCTCCCAGATCTTAAGAAGCCGGAGACGCCTTGGCGAGAGCCAGGACCCGGATGGAGGTGGATATAGCCACGCATCGCTCTCGACCAGCCAAGAGTAGGCATTACGGTTTCCACGCAGTGCGGCCTGCACGCCCTTGAAGCACGATAGCCGCAGCTGGGTCTCGATGTCGATGAGGCCGAATCCTCCAAGAGAGACAGGTCTCGCCAGGACGCTACCAGGAAACCAGGCGGTGCGCTCCGGCCCCCAGATGAACCGCGCAAGACGTGCCTGGATCTTGTGGATGGTACGGTCGGTAGGCAGGTAGCCGTGGATGTGATGGACCACCGAGGAGAGAACCAAGGAGTTGGCCGCTCTGGCCCGGCCGACGAGAGAGAGGCCGCGGGTGTAGGGGGACCACCTCGTTATAGCAGCTTCGAGCAGGACCAGGATATGTCTTTCTTGGGCTGAGTTTTGATTTCCTGGCGTCACATTGCAGCCCAACACCTTCAGTTCGACCGACGACCAGGAGATGCCGAGTGGAGCGTCGTTGCGGGCACGCCAGGCGCCGCACCATAGACCTTTGCTCTTGGTGAAATTTCCCTTTATGCCGGAGGCGCGCCGGAAGTTCTCGAAGATGGAGGTCACCACGCCGAACTGTTCCTCACTGCGGATGAGCAGGACGATGTCGTCGGCGTAGGCGAGGACATTACCGGGGCCGAGAGCTTGCTCAAGGCGACGTAGGAGAGGGCTTGTGGCGAGGCTGAACATTGCGGCGCTGATGGCGCAGCCCTGTCTCACACCGTTCAGAAGCTGGAAGGGTTTGGTGTGGAGGCCTCCGGCTCGGACTGTCGCATCCGCTCCGGAATAGAGGAGGAGAAACCACCCGATGAAGACCTGTGGCAGCCGCAGCGAGACCATCAGGGACACCAAGAAGCCGCGGTCTAGGGTGTCGAAGGCAGACTCGAGGTCGGTGGAAATGACGGCCAGCGGCGAGCCGGTCCTCACAGCCGCGTCGACCTCGTCGCGCACACGCGAGATGTTCCAAGAAGGGGACCTACCGGGAACGGCGTAGGTCTGGCACTGAGGTACCAGAACCGGAAGATGGGGCCGCAGACGCCGGAGGAGGACATTGCCCAGGATCCGGTAGTCCGTCGTGGGGAGCGAGATAGGCCTGTAGCCGCAAAGTCCAGGGCCGCCGTGAGACTTGGGGACCAGGCAGATGGTGCTGCGCCGTGTCGATGTAGGCAAAACCCCGGCGAGTTGGGAGGCCTCGTAGACGCGCTTGAGAGCGTTGACGAAGAAGTCCTCGTAGGCCATGTAGAACTCGCAGGGCAAGTCGTCCCATCCGGGGGCCCTTCCGAGCGGCAGGCGGCGGATGGCGGTGGCGATCTCTGTCGCGGAGATCTCGGAGCGGAGCAGGGGATCGTCATCTTCGAGGATGAGGGGGGTCGTTGTCCCCTGGATGAATTCTGTAGTGGCGTTGGAGTCGCACGACTGGCTGGCGAAGCGGCGTTGTAGGATAGAGTAGACCTTGCGTCGTAACTCCGTGCCTTCGATGATGTTTCCTTCTTCATCGCGGAAGTTCGTCCTTGCAGGCCGGCACATACGAAGGGTGTGCCCAAGGTTGGGCAGTGATGGATAGTCCGCTTCCGTCGACGCAGCTTCGAGCCTGGCCTGCAGGAACCGCCTGGCCCGGACGATGTGATCGTCGTCAGCGACGCGAGGGACGTTGAGGGATCTCACCTCTGCCAGCAGGTCAGTCTTGATTGAAGACCAGCTTCTCCACAGATCTTCGCCGGTCATATCCGCGATTGCTGTTGAGGTTCTTTCGATGATCGTTGCCAGATGTTCGACAACGAGCCCCGAGCGTAGCATTGCAGCCACGCAGGGTTGTCGAGGTGAAGGAGGCACTCCGAGCTGAAGAAGGACAGCTCGATGGTCCGATAGCCTGTAGTGGATGGTACTGTACTGGACAACACGATCCGAGAAGCTCGAAGGGAGAAGGATCCTGTCCAGACGAGAGGCGTCAACACGGCTCCCGTAGCTGGCCACTCTGGTTGGAATGTGAGTGGCGTCGAAGAGGATGGCCACATCGACGAGGGCTGTCTGATCCAGTAGCTCGGAGAGGGCCTCCACCGAGCCGGATGCTGTGTCGTTCGTGCTTTCCTCGTTGATGTTGAGGTCGCCCAACACCCACGAGTTCTCCTGGACCGCGGTGGCTGCGATGATCTGCAGCTGCTGGTGCCGCTCGCGAGGAATATGAGAGAGGTGGCAGTTGATAACGCTCACTTCCTGGCCGTGGACGTCGAGGGAGACAATGGAGATGTGGCCGGGCCACAGGATGCGCTGCCCCAGGACTGCGACCCCCGGGGCGAAGATGCAGGCGAGGCCCGAACCCCTGATGGCTGTAGGAGGCACGACTGCGGCGAGGTAGCCTAGGCAGAGATCTTGAATAGTGTCCAGGGACGAGGTGTTGGTCTCCTGGACAAATGCGACGTCTATGCGATGTTGTCTCAGGAAGTGGCAGAGCTCAATGCTCCTCTCGCGAGCGGCGAGCCCGCGGACGTTGATGGAAGCCAGACGGAAGCTCATTGGGAGCTCTTCGTCTGGGCCCGAACGGCCAGGAGGTGATTATAGAGAGCTGTCTGGGTAGCGGGCAGGCAATCCAGCAGCTTTTGGGATACACTGTGGAGCTCGATCTTTTGGGCTCTCCCCATCTTCTCAAGGAGGTTATGTAGGCCAGGGACTGAGACTAGGGCTTCCATGATTTCACCGTTATCTAGACCAAGATGTTCTGCTTCTTCAAGGGGGGAGTTGGGGATGCTTTCGAGCAGCTCCTTTAGTTGCTGCCGAGTTTTGGGTCCGCCTCTAGAGGGTATAGAGACCTGGGTCTCATCTTCTTTCCCTGAGATGGCCTCAATTTGCACGAATTTAGTTTTGTCCTGCTGAGGGGCTGACTTTTGTGCAACCGCAGGAGATGGAGTAGATGAAATAGTGCCTGAGGTTACCGCAGGAGCAGTAGCCACAGTTGAAGACGCAGGAGAGGCGGGGGTTGGCTGTCCAGTGGGCGCGGTGACAGGTGTGGCTACGTTGGAGGGCGCTTGCCCGGAGACTTCTGCAGGCGTCTTCAGGGGGCAGTTGGCTCTACGGTGTCCCTGCCTCTGGCACCGAGAGCATTTAACTCCATAGGAGAGGAATGCTGGGAGGGTCTCCCCCATGGACTTGATGTCGAGACGTAGTGGCAGCCTTTCCAGCTTCATTCCTTCGTTCAGCAGGATGAACATCTCCCTCCTGCTGTCCGCAAATGTGAACCCTCCCTCGGTGAGGAATACTGGGGCGATGGAGGTAATCTGCCCATAAGGCCTTAGGGCAGCCATGACTTCGGAATCTTCCACAAAGAGGGGCAGGTTGCTGATAATGACCTTTTCCGCCCTTTTGCGAAAGGGGAAGGCCTTAAGGAGAGTCTCTTCAATTTCCAGGCCATCTTCGATGAGTCGGTCAGCGTGGACCTTGGTGGAGAGGCCAACGAGGACATGGCCGTTCATTCTTGCGAGCTGTAGGATGTTGGTACCTCCTATCAGCTTGTCCAATGCCCTCAGGTATTGTGGCCTGCCGAAGTCCTGGCAATGTTCCAGATAAACGTACTGTTCTCTGGTGATCGTGGACTGCTGGGCCCGGGATTGCGCGATTCTCTGTCGCGTTGCTTTGATCTGCTGTGCAAGCGGTGGACGCTTCGCAGGAGGCTTGTTGTACAAAGAGTTGGCACTCTTTTGGGTCACGTTGTCGGACTGCGCCGGTGAGGATCGCGGATGGACCGAAGTCCTCCGCCGCTTTCTGCTAACCACGGTGAAGGGATTAGGGTTAGGCGAGGCATCTTGGTCATCCATCACGTCCGCCCAGTTGACAGCACGGGGGGGGGGATCATTGGCGGGGGATACAGCTGGGGGTCGTCCACCAACAGCTGTGGCTAGTGGCTTGACACTGACCTTGGGGAAAGTGGCGTCATCTCGTCGTCGTCCATTTTGCTTTTTAGTATTTGCTGATTCCTCAGCCGTATGCCGGTCAATTTGATCTATTATTATATCACCCTGTAGAGGGTTTTCAGGGCTTTCAGCCAGTATATTATAGCTATTATGGCATTCCGTAATGTCGTTGCTGTTGAATATGACAATTCTATAATATATTTCTACGATGTAATACCATTGTTATAATTTGCTAATTGTTGTAATGTTGTCCGTGTTAATTTGCATCTTTGTTAGATATAGCAGCTTGTTAGTTAGCTAGCGGTTCTTGGATAGGTCAGGCCGCTGATAGACGTGAGCTGCTAGTGTGTATATAATTTTATCTAGTTTAATTTCTTTAATTTCTTGCCTTATTGTTTATAAATACCTTTAAGTAATAAATGATCTTTATAATTAGCAGTGTCCTTTCTTCCCTGAATATAGTGACTTTCTAAAGTCACCAAAGTTAAATCTGTTGAGAGAGATACCACGTTGATTGGAAATGTAGAAGTTGTGTCAGAATTCACAGCTATCACGTTATAATTCTGACGTCATCGGCGATTGAAAAATATAGGGCGTGTCCCTAGGATAGGCCACGCCCATTTCTTCAAGGGCACCGCCCAATTTAGTGATAAAAATGTGTAATTAATTCTCTACGGCTCCCGACCTGATAACGCCACTTGGAGAAATTGCTACCCTTTCTTTACAGACCTTAACCCCGTTATTAACACCTCATGTGTCTTCTTTAATTCGGTTGGCAGTCATGGGGTTCTATCATGAAAAACTTTCCTCTTTAGCTTAGCATGTAGCTTACTTCAGCCTTGTGTTTGAGGTCATTGGTCTACATTCCTTATTGGTATTTCTCTTGTATCCTATTATGCAATTCTGCCAATAGCAATTCATCTCTTGAAGAACCTCTCAAAACACGACATCAGGTTCTGCTGCCGTTTTAACTGAAGATTAACCTTTCTACCTTTCCTCCAAATATCTCTTCTTTGTCCATTCTGCAACTCCACCATTGCCGGTTCCCAGCCCTGTGAAAAGGAAGCAGTAACAAACTCGCTAAAAAACCTTGGGTCAGCTGGTCGAGCTGACAGCACTCTGAAAATGCTACTAATCTAAGAACTCAGGATGATCAGTATCCGTAGTCCAAGTAGAAGCGGGCGCACATGACGTCTGTTTCTCATGTCAGAGGCGACCATTCAATAATGGAGCTAAGTCGGCCTACTAATGAGGAGTGCTTCCATCCTTAACAACAGACTTTTACTTCTCCGATTCATGAATCTCTACGGACTTTATTTGAGATCGGGAAGAGATAAGAAAGGAAAATATTTTATCAGTAGTCACCTGTATCATTAAACTTATTTGATTAACTCAAGCTTCAGCGTAATATTATTAAATATCAAATGCATTCAGTCTTCTCTGCATTTCTTCACTCCACGTTTCACTAGCATACAAACATAACTAGTATCAGTATCACTATAAAAGGAAGATCGAAAAATGCAATATAACAGCGGTATGGTAGATTAAACTGGCAAAACCGCTGAGAGGGTTCACCATTAATGAGCCAGGCTCTCCCATTAATTTTTCCATTGCAGTAAGGGCAGTAAGAAATTATTTAATTTTAAAAAGAATCTTACGCGTCTAAAATAGTTTCTAATTTTCAAAACATAACTAGATTAAACTTAGCATTTCAAAAATCTTCAAAATTTTCTCTGAAATTTGTTCTTTTTGCATTTCTAAAAAGCATATTTGTAAAGTGCAATTCCCCTTATGTAAACCACTTATTTAACAGGTCTGTTAAGACGTGTAAAAGAAACTTCACACGTGTTCAGGATGTTGGGTCAATCCAACGTAATCCACACCGCCGCAATGTCCTCCACTTCAGTCTATGTAACCGGAGACTGCGTGCGAGTACATTCTCCCTACTTTTTATTTATTAATTGAAAGCAGAATATGGCGATTAAATTTGGTATCGTCTTACAATGTTGAAATAACGTTTCGTAATTAATTTAGATAAACACCGCTCTTTTTATTCTTCTTTTAAAGTTTCCTCTTTTTTTTATAATTTGTTATTTTTTTAAAGAGGTCTCAAGTTTACTCTTACTCTGTTATTGTAAGGGGGAATTAACTAACTTTGCAGGTAATTTATTTACCGGTTCAAAATCACATTAATAGGTACCGCTCAGCAAGAGCAACCTAGTTCATGATAATTGAAACAGTGAATAATATGTGAAGGTTATTCACATATTAAACAAAACTTTAACGCGGGATTCAATCACGGTTCATGACTGTCGGGAATCGAGGGTGTTACCTACTCGTCCACCGACTTTTTTTGTAATTTATTTAAGAATCACATTTTTTTACTTTGAGAGAGTAGTGCATTGCAATATTCTTCCAGAAATATTCTAAAATAGAGGGAAATTAAGAAACAAAAAGAATTCCTGAGAGTTTCTGATGACTTGTTCCATCTCCGGTTATAAATATAAACGAATTATTGTTGATAGGTATTTTCCTATATTCACAGATAAGCTTATATATATTCCGATAGATGGTGCAAACCATCAGCAACTAATTAATAACCCATCAGTAACTAAAGTTACACGATATTAATTGAAAGCAGAATATGGCGATTAAATTTGATATCCTCTTACAATGTTTAAATAATGTTTCTAAATAATTTAGATAAACACCGCTCGCCTTCTTCTTCTTCTTTTAAAGTTTCCCCTTTTTTAATGATTTGCTTTATATATATATATATATATATTAATAAAAAGGCATATATTGGATCAAAAAATCATTTATTTTACCAATATTTCAGTTGGCTGAACGCCAACCTTTATCAAGGTATTATAACATTTTAAATTTCAGCGCCACAAAGGTTGGCGTTCAGCCAATAGTAATATTGGTAAAATAAATTATATTTTGATCCAATATATGTTTTTTTATTTATCCCTAGTCGGGAACTCGCGTTTTGTGTGTTGAAATAAAATAAACGATTAGAAGATTTTTAACTCTACATTTTAATAAGAAGTATAGTATAATTTTTTTATCATATCTTAATTATCAAAGCGACTTTTTTTAATTTAAAATTGTGAAAATGTGATGATCCTTCTTGATTTATCATTGAAATGTTGGTGAAGAAGCCTCTCAGTAGATTAACCAACTCCCCACCGTCCTACTATTGTATTCAAGGCTACCTACTGTTATTATCTTATGCAATAACAGAGCTGATGAGTAGTTTATACTGGCGAAACCGCTTGGAGGGTTTACCATTGATGAGCTAGGTCCACCCATTACTATAAATTCTTTAGATAGTTAACATTTACTGTAAATTTGTGTTTCTTTTCAAAATAGAATCAAATATTTTCTCTACAGACCTTACTGCAATGATAAAAGTTATTGAATGATCTTCAGAAGGTGTTGTCAATTTGAAAATGCATCTTTTAAAATGTGACCAATTTTCTCCCATCATCAGATACAGTAGAACCTCCCTTCAGCGGACACTCTGCTAGCGGACACCTCTCCACAAAGGACAGTTTTCATTTGCAAAATTACCATTTTTACAATTCAGCACATCTCAGGTAATAGGACACTTCTCCCTAAAGGACACTTTGGCTCTGCAATTAGGTGTTGTCCTTTACAGGGAGGTTCTACTGTACTTCTGATGTCAAGGTTGTGCGTAGAGATTGACCAAGGAGAGTATAGAGGGCTGCGTCTAACTGTACCATTAGTTACTGTATGATTCCGACAACAAGCCCAGCGGTAGATTAATAATCGAACAATACCTTTAATAAGACCTTTGTTTTATATATAGATTCTCTCCTGAGATATACAGATCGTGAGTGGGAAAAGAGGGCCAAAGAAATTAGAATATACAGAAAGTTATAAGGGAAATATACACTCGTGGACAACACTTAAGGAGAAATTATAGTACCTTTTAGCATGTATATCTGGATTGAGACAATAACTCTGAAAGATATTACAGTGACCTTTATTGAAGACACACGAGATAACTAAGTGTAAACAAAATTGTCTGTCTCCTTAAAAAAGAAAACAGACTACCGGTGACATCAAAGACTTCGCACTTCCTTAAGGTTTGTCCACGAGTGTATATGCATGTAGAGCTATGCGAACTCTCCAAGCACACACCTAAATACCAAGTGGTATCTACATCGGTCCCAGATACTGTACTGAATACAGACACAGTACAGATTCAGCACCAATTCGGCCCTAACTGCCAAGTTCTTGATTCATCAGGAAGTTGTTTCCATCTTGCGGTGAATCTGTATAAGACCGGTGGTCTTAATAAAGCTGTGATTTATCAGGAAGCTTCCATGACCAGCCTTTCTGCTCGTTGAGGTACAGCCGGCGTAACGCTGACAAGTGTTCTTAAAGTAATTTAAAATAAAACTACTTGTGATTTGTAAATAATTATTATTTTCTTTTAACACGACACTGCACCTTCAAATTTTTATCTTACAACAAAATATATATCATAAGTCGACAAATTTATTATAACATTTATGTTTATATTATCCATATATCTCATTTATACCAAATAAAGTGTGTCTTATAAAGTTCCATTCAAGTATCTTGTGTTTCTTTCAGCAAATAAACCCTTATCTCAAAATAGAAAGTTTTAAATAACCAGTCTGTAGAGTTTTAAAAGAAATCAACAACAACAATAAGAAAAGAGTGTGTATTTATAGTTAATGGTAACTAGCGCGATCCGGTGATAGTTATGAAAGTTTAATGAACTAGTTAGTTAGTGGTTCATTAAAGAAACATCGCAAGCGCCTCATTAACCACTGATGGCTTTGTACTCTACCTAAACGATATTTCATAACTTCTCCCTTGTAGTTAAACTGCTTAGTTAGGAGTAATAGTTAGCTCAATTAATTGACTCTAAGTGGGGAAAGATGCTATATTTGCATACGTAGACTATGTGATGAAACTCCCTATTTGCATACGTAGACTCTATGTGATAAAACTCTCTATTTGCATACGTAGACTCTATGTGATAAAACTCTCTATTTGCATACGTAGACTATATGTATTTAACCTCTCTATTTGCATACGTAGACTCTATGTGATGAAACTCCCTATTTGCATACGTAGACTCTATGTGATGAAACTTTCTATTTTTCATACGTAGACTCTATATGCTGAAACTCTCTATTTGCATACGTAGACTCTATGTGATGAAACTCCCTATTTGTATACGTAGACTCTATGTGATGAAACTTTCTATTTTTCATACGTAGACTCTATATGCTGAAACTCTCTATTTGCATACGTAGACTCTATGTGATGAAACTCTCTATTTGCATACGTAGACTCTATGTGATGAAACTCTCTATTTGCATACGTAGACTCTATGTGATGAAACTCTCTATTTGCATACGTAGACTATGTGATGAAACTCTCTATTTGCATACGTAGACTATGTGATGAAACTCTCTATTTGCATACGTAGACTCTATGTGATGAAACTCTCTATTTGCATACGTAGACTCTATGTGATGAAACTCTCTATTTGCATACGTGGACTCTATGTGACGAAACTCTCTATTTGCATACGTAGACTCTATGTGATGAAACTCTCTATTTGCATACGTAGACTATGTGATTAAACTCCCTATTTGCATACGTAGACTCTATGTGATGAAACACCCTATTTGCATACGTAGTCTATGTTATGAAACTCTCTATTTGCATACGTAGACTATGTGATGAAACTCTCTATTTGCATACGTAGACTCTATGTGATGAAACTCTCTATTTGCATACGTAGGCTCTATGTGATGAAAGTCTCTATTTACATATTTAGATCAATTCCACACACCGAGAGAGAGTTTGATCCATTTTTTTTTAAAACGGAGCTATTAAAGAAGCCCTTGTGTGGGATGATGTTCCTAAGGTAAAGAAGTTTGGAATATAATAGTGGCAGCATGCTGGTAAAAAAAAAAACAATTTAGAAAAACCAGGACCAAGGATCGAATCCCGAATTGAGCATATTCTTTTTTAAAAATTATTTCCTTTTTTTTTCCATTCCAAGTTCAATTCTACCAATGGATACAAGTAACTGACAGAATCTTGCATTAAATGTCCAACTCTCCATGTATAGGCCCGTGGATTAATGACTGCTGTTCTATACTAGGGGTAGGTAAACTGCGGCTCTTTGGATGTGAAGCTGCGGCTCTTTGGATGTTAAGCTGCGGCTCTTTGGATGGAAAGCTGTGGCCCTTTG
Source organism: Cordylochernes scorpioides (assembly GCA_030710605.1). NCBI lineage: Eukaryota > Metazoa > Arthropoda > Arachnida > Pseudoscorpiones > Chernetidae > Cordylochernes > Cordylochernes scorpioides. The sequence goes on along the minus strand of CP092883.1, from coordinate 17,005,378 downwards.
TATGTGAAGCTGTGGCCCTTTGTATGTGAACCTGCGGCTCTTTGGATGTGAAGCTGCGGCTCTTTGGATGTGAAGCTGCGGCTCTTTGGATGGAAAGCTGTGGCCCTTTGTATGTGAAGCTGCGGCTCTTTGGATGTGAAGCTGCGGCTCTTTGGATGTGAAGCTGCGGCTCTTTAGTTTCATACGCAAATGTTATTTATGCAAGAATATGCTATTTATTGTTGACAAATAAAAGCATTTTTTTGACTATTTGAAAAATTAGCAAAAGATTGCATTGTCCTATACCCTCAGTTTACATAATGGCAATAATAGCTGGCAATGTTGATAGAGAGAGGTGACATAGTCAGAGCGTGGAGGGGCAAACAATTGAAGCCAATTGATTGGTGATTGATTGGGAGGCCACGCTGGTTGCTATAGCAACGTCAGAGTAAATACTCCGCGTGTGTATGTCGTGCTTGTGGTCCCTCCCTGGGACGTGACATCTGACACGGACCTGAACGTTCAAAACAACATCTACGAACCGTTTTAAACAATCAATCACTCAGTATTGGCTCAGTGACCACAACAGATCCTTGATTGGTTTAGATTACTTATTTAAATACTGTTTATGGTCAAGGTCGAGGTCACCCAAAATCAACTTTATTTCCTGAGGTCAAATTTGAGCTACCAGAGTACAGCAGGAATATAGGGAATGCTCTGCTATATAAGGCCCTACCTCCTAATAATAGAAATTCCCTACCTGTATCCCTCACGTGAAGGAGAATGGACAAGGTCCTAGAACGACGAAGTCAAGTAGAGGACTGAACAGAGACCAGGGTAAGTTTCCAATTCCATCCTAACATGGGGTTCGGTGTAAGAGTAGTCTAAACCTTTGGTTTTGGACCGCTACAACCCGGGATCGAATCCTGCATTGAGCACTTTTTTCTAATTTAAAAAAATAATTCTCCAATGGCCCCCGATTCTTGTAAAGGTCCAACCCCACCAGCGAGTGCAAGTAACTAAACGGGGCTCTGGCACATTTGTAAGTGCAAAGTCGAACTGCTTTTCACATGTGTAGATATGTGGTGCATTTAGGGTAAAAGCAGTCGCCAACTTCTACCCACCATAATTATCATGGCCTGTATCAAGTGTTCTAGGGATAATTACACACATCCTAATATGAAAGAGGACACAGATTCAACATTGAAGTTGCAAACAACTTCTATATAAAGGTCGATAAACTACTACTAGATAAAAGGCATATGTATGTATGGTTATCTACAATATCTTTCCCGTGAAAACTCCTCAATGAATGGCAGAACAATAAAGACAACATCTAAGATTAAATTGATCACATCTTGGAAGAGCCTGATTGAAGAGTTATACCAGGGTTGATACCCCTGAAATAGGAGAAATTTGTAATCTCCTAATTGACCAAAAGTTGTTTTACTGGTAAACTGACTTGGTCAATCTTGGGTCCATAATATTGGTGTATATAGTGGAAGGAGTAATTCTAGAATAGTTATATCTCTCTTGTGTCTCAATATTTCAGTTCTCTGAGCATCAATACTACACATGGATTATCGTAAAGATAGAGGCTGCCTGGCCGGCATTCATAGTTCTTCAAAGGAGCGGGACGTTTTACAAAAGTGACATCCACGGCGCCAATTTATAATTGTAACGAATAGTATTTGAATAAAAAAATTTAATCGGGTAAAACCCGGGCGTTGCCCGGGTCATTCGGCTAGTAATAATATAATTATCATATGGAAAGACGTTTTAAAAATTATCATTGTTTGAAAAAATTACCTTTCTGATATATGCATTCCATTATAAATAGAACAGCAAAAAAAAAAAACTGATGCTTAACTATTTATCAAATAAAGATCTTAACGAGAAAAACAGAATCCATATTGTGAAAAATCTCGATGCATGAAGAGAACAATTAGATTGAAACTAAGTGAAGCGGATAAAATATTTTTAAAAACCATTCTACTGATGAATTATCCGAATGACTCTCATGTCAAGAACTGTCACACTTCCTGTCTCTAGGGGAAAGAAGTTCCGGGGAAACCTTGACATTTCAGCTTCTTTTGTCGCATGCCGTGTGTGGACATAATTACGTCTTCTCTCCCCGTAATCTGGGCCAAACAATCACTGAAGGAAGGTCCTTTGTTGGCAATACACGATAACATAAAGTCATTTGTTATTGCTATAAATGTGTTATAAGTTTTGAATAGAAGCGCTATCAATAAATTAGATTTTAACAATGTGTGAATTTTCAATTTTAAATGGCGAGATTACTTATATAAAACGTCCTTTTATAAGACTGCACTGTTTACATTTGAATGTTTGTACAAAATAAGATATACGCCTTTTGTTAATCTATTTAATATCATTAGAGTTTCTATAACTTCAGTTTACATAACTTGAAATCAAAATGCCTTCCTATTCTTCATCTCTCATTACCTTACTATTGCTCTTCATGTCACTTAACAGGGGGTCGGTGGAAGGATGGTTTAAACCGTTGGTTTACGACCGCTACGACCCGGGATCGAATCCCGCATTTGGACACTTTTTTCTAATTAAAAAAAAAATGGCCCAATGGTCTCCGATTCTTGCAAAAGTCTAACCCCACCAGCAAGTGCAAGTAACCAAAACGGGGCTCTGGCACATTTTTAAGTGCAAAAGTCGAACTGTTTTCACATGTGTAGACATGGGGTGCACTTAAGAGTTAAAGCAGTCGCCAACTTCTACCCACCATGATTATCATGGCCTGTACCACGTGTACTAGGGATAATTTAAAAAATGTCAACTAGCATGAAGCACGGATTAAGCACAACAACCATCCTGACTGATCATGGTTATGTCCAAGTAGACTACGCAAAGATAATGAAAGAATATCCAACAACTGCCCTCATTACTAAAGTGAAGACCAAACCTTGGATCACCATCTTTTTACCTGTCCAGCATTCCAATACCCGAGATTCCAGACGGCACCCTCTTAGGAATCACCAAAAACAGCCTCCGAGAATAAGTTTCTTGCTTTATTTATACATTTTCTCAAGCCCTTGTGTGTTACAAACCTTCTACAGGAGTATAAGCTCGGAATGTCTGAAAAGTCTTCCAAGAAATGAACCTACTTGTCCCTACATCATGAATTGAGGACCTTTACTTACCTTGTAAATAAAACAAAAAAGACTTGGGTTTGAAGACAATCCAGATAGTTAGAGACTTCTCTCCCCAGGAACAGTGATTAACCAAATAAATAATAATCTTCAAAATTCTTTTGACGTTATCTGGCGCTGAGTTTGTTGTTGACACCCATTAATATGTTATAATACCTTGAAAATGTTGGCATTCAGCCAACTGAAATATTGGTAAAATAAATAATATTTTGATCAAATATATGCCTTCTTAATAAAAATAAATAAAAATTCAATAATTTAAAATATCCTTTGTTGAGAGTCTTCAATATAAAGCTATTTTTCGCAGACATTGCCTTGTGGTGCCAACGCACGCGTTTGAATAACCCTGACAACGACAACAAATTAAAAGTAATGTTCCTTTTTAACAATGGAGCTCACCTAGAAATACTCAGTGAATATATTTAATATTCCAATAATTTGAGAGAAGCGGTTTGAATAAGGAATCTATTCTATCCAGTCATTTATCTCTGTGGTTCCTTGAGTGACGGTTTAAGACGGGACATGCTGAATCTATATATGGCGTTAACTAGATGGGTCAGTAGTTGAGATCAATGTATGGGATGGGGACAAATGGCTGACATGTTTGACGTGGCGTACACCTCACATTTTACGCTGAGTGATTTCTTCCCCCATCTCTCACCCTTTATTTATCTAAGGTGTCAACTCTTTACTGTCTGCTTATCGGACCATTTCTTTCTTCTAGTTATTTTAGGTGTGCAATTGAAATATTTCGTTCTCGCCAGTTTTCTTTTAGATATGTTTATGCTCATTTTTATTAATAAACATATAAAGTTAGCGATGAAAAACATGTAGAGTTCTATAAATATATTAATATCTTCCCTATCTCTTTTTGTGTTTGTTCTTAAAATTTAGATATATTGTTCCAATATTAAAAGAAAACTCAAATGATCTGTATAACAAGCTACCTTCATATCGTCTAAATGAATCATATTGATATTCTTTAGTTATTTCTTAAAAAAAAAACCTTTTTTTCCTTATCTCTCTATAGATCAATAAAAATTCCAATCAATCTCAACAGCGCAATGCTAGACCAGTGTATAACCCTAGACTGATGACTATCCAGCTAGGGTTCATTTAATAATTTTCAAATGGTCAGAAAATACAACAGGGACATCTAATTTATCATATTCAGTCATATTTTCTCTAGATTCGATTGTGAAAACTTTTTATTGACCACACAAGGCAATGGTAGGAGAGAGAGAAATACTATTCTAAGTTAAAGTATTACGTTCTATCGAGGAAGCTCTCCCAACCAAAAAAAAAAAGAGTCCAGGCAATCAGAGGATCCTCACCGATAAGTATTAGAGTCATGAAGAACCTGTAGATTCTTCTCGAGAGAGAGCTTACATACTCTATCTATAGATCTATCACAAACCGATCAACCTTAATAACGCAACGGTAGACCAATGTATAGACAGTAGATCTATACAGTATATTTATATAGTAAATATTTTCAAATTGTTAGATAAAATATACAGTATAATGTATGTATAGTTAAACCTGTATATAGCGCCCCCTCTTGGGACTCACCAAAATAGGGTGCTATAGAGAGGGGGTGCTATAGACAGGTCACTTTTAATCTAAATCGCATTGTACTATGTATTTTAAATCGGGCGCTATAAAGAGGGAGGCGCTATATTGACCGTCGCCGCAAACTAGCGGCCTCGGATCGGTAACAAAGCCACAACACCAGCTTTGACAAACTGAGAAGCGTCAACCTATTGACCATGGTTTCGGGCTAATAGCCCTCGTCAGACTATGGCGGACTAGTATATCTATTAGAGGCCTAAGGTACATCTCATGTTTCAAATGGTCAAAAAATTGGACAGGGGCATCTGTTGTATGATAGGTGCCGCTAACCAGGTAAAAAGAAGGAGGCACACAGGAAGGGAGGGTGGTTATAAGTGATTGAAGATGGCGTGGAACATCCCTATCTCCCGAATTGAATGCCACGAAGTAACAAAGTGGAGAGACAAAAGAATGAATGTCCAGTAGGACAATGAGATGGCAATTGTCTTGTTCTCTGTGCGCTTCATGTGAAATATGCTTATTTTTATATTGGCTTCTCACGCTTCGTAGAATATCAGCTACATTTCCGGGATTTACATGGAATTCTACTGAGTTCGATTTGGCAATGAATATGTTATTTATCTGGTCAACCCATGTTCCTAGAGGAACGTACATGAGTCGCCAACTACCCAGGTTGCTCCTCAGATCTAAATCTTTTTTGTTAATTTCCAAGCAAGAGTGGAAGTCCAATTGATAAGGCGGCGCCTAGCAGGTTTATACTGATGAACAAAATTTAAAAGTAAAAATCTTTGATACGCCGGTCGTCTGTTTTTTTTTTTTTTTTCTAAGGAGACAGAATCAATTTTGTTCACACTTGGTTATCTCGTGTGTCTTCAATAAAGGTCACTGCAATATCTTTCAGAGGGTTATTGACTGAATACATATATACATGCAAAAAGGGAATTACTTCTTTAAGTTCTGTTCATGTATTTCTTGGGATATTTTCGAAGTATGCTGCACTTAGTTCCGAGGTTCCTAAGATAATTGCTATCTGGAAAAAAAAGAGTGTTTTAGCTGATAGATGCCCCAATATTGGACACAAATATATATCGTCAATTTGTAAGAAGATATATGAAAACTTTCTTTTGTACATTCAAAATTATCGCTCTAGTAAACTTATCATTATATTGAGTTTTACTTTCATAGATTGTCAAACTTGATAGAGAATGACATTCATGCCATTAATATTACTCTATTTTACCACATGTGTATTTTCCTCCCACAGAATACTACAGTTAAACCTGTCTATAGCGCCTCCCTCTCTATAGCGCCAGATTTTAAATACGTAGTACAATGCAATTTACATTAAAAGTGACCTGTCTATAGCACCCCCTCTCTATAGCACCCTATTTTGGTGAGTCCCAAGAGGGGGCGCTATATACAGGTTTAACTGTACATACAATTATCTTACAATTTAAAAATATTTACACTTAGTTTCATATTTTTATTAAAGAAAAAAAAAGCAAGATTTCGATTAAAAATTTTGTTCTTCTACAGGTTCATAATAACTCTAAAAAATTGTATAAAGTTGGATCTGATAGTTCTGTAGTTCATTTTTTGGTTGGAAGTTGATTCAGATAAAAATACAGCCTCATCAACCTATGATTTATTGGGAGTACAAATAAGTTTTGAGGGATTTGCAAAAGAAGCCACAACAAATTCTATATACAGTTACGAGCGTCATGCGTTCTTAATAATTTTTCATCTCTGTCACCGTTTGCTTTTTTTTTTTTTAAATGGCGCTCTCCTATTGGTTGGCTACGATCACGCCACCTTTGCCCCCCCCCCCCCCCCCCCCATCATGCCCCCCCCCCCACTCGCTTCTTCGTTTTTGTAACTATTGTGTTGAAGCGGGTCGCTCCTTAAATAAATGCATATATTAGTTAATAACTAAATGGAATCCTCTCTTTATTTTTCCCAGTAAGAGACGCCTACGGAAGCCAACAGTACATAGACAGATAAAGCACCTAGGCTATAGTTATTAACTAATATATGCATTTATTTAAGGCGCCAATTTATAATTGTAACAAATAGTATTTGAATCAAAACATTCACACAATCGGGTAAAACACGGGCGTTGCCCGGGTCATTCGGCTAGTATTATATAAATAGCATCGGACCTTGTAAGGTTTCATGTTAAGGCTTAATCATTTCCCCCAAAAAAAAACAAAAAAAAAAACAGAAGGAGTCTTTTCACTCAAGTGTAAGGAACATATTTTTGGTGCTCTAACCATTCAAAAATATTTTAACTTGCGACGTTTCAGTCACTTGCTGTCACCCTGCATTCTCCTGAGGAGTGAAAGATAGTCACTGAAAGGTCGGGAGTTAAATAAATCATCGTTTGATGTAGCTGTGGTTATATCTGAATCTAAAAAATACTATTTATTATAACTAATTAATAAAATCAATTCAAAATATAAAATATATAAGTACAACTATTAAGTTAGTAAAACAAGGTAATAAGACCAAATCCAAATAAATAGTGTTTGACGTATCGGTAACAGCGTTGTTACCATCTTCAGACAAAAGTACTGAATGTTACCGAGACATCACACACTATATTTTTATTTGGATTTGGTCTTATTACCTTGTTTTATAATCTACTAGCGGACGTACCCGGCTTCGCCCGGCTTTTACCCGAGTAAAGGTTTGTCTAACGAATCTCTCGATAAAGTGAACATTTTTTCCCGTTCCCTTGAAAAATACTCGATAAGTTGAATAAAATCAATATTAATTGGTTCCCTTGGTAATTGGAAGTTAAAGGAATAGTATCTTGCCTTGGAATTGTATCATTATTCTTGTATGGATGTACCCGGCTTCGCCCGGGTTTTACCCGAGTAAAGGTTTGTTTAACGAATCTCTCGATAAAGTGAACATTTTTTCCCGGTCCCTTGAAAAATACTCGATAAGTTGAATAAAATCAATATTAATTGGTTCCCTCGGAAATTGGAAGTTAAAGGAATAGTATCTTGCCTTTGAATTGTATCATTATTCTTGTCTCAAATAAATTGCCGTGTCATCCTGAATTTTGTCTTTCCTAATTTTCTACATTACAAAATCATCGTATCATCATGATAATATTTAGAGCAGATTGTTGAATTATAACAGATAAATTAGAATATTTATCTTGATTATTTTAAAGCGAAAAGTTATTTCAAAAATTTTATTTGCTAGAAACCTTCCCAGTACTATACTAAATAACTTCCCAAAGTTTCATGGCGTTCCAATGAGTGGTTTGGTCAGGCATAAAGGACAGACAGACACACACACACACGCACATACATTCATTTATATATATATATAGATAATCCAAATTGTGCCTTATCTATTAATTTAGTAATTATTTTCAATATAGATCGTTTTCCCAATAATCCTTTCTTATATATAAGGATTTCCAGTTGGTCTTGAGGATCAAGCCATCACCATCTCCTCAGCGGCGAAGTACGCGATCTACGTATTCTTCGTAGATCACTAAATATGTGGTGTCGTTGTCGATTCTCCACCAAACTCTGCAGCGCTGGCAGAGGTGCCATTGTACATAGTGTATTTAATCCATATTATATTTTTTTAAATAGTGCAGACTGTGTACTTTGCATGCATTGACAAGATGTCAATAAAATTATTTTAATTGTAAAATTGTATATACGGATTTTTTTAAATAGAACAAAATATCTTACAAAGCATCTAATCTTTATATATCCACATGTTCAATAATTCTAGAAAACAGATAAGTATAGGAAATGTGACACATTTTCCAATATATTCTTTCTAGCGTTTTTTCGCCTTGATATACGAGTTTTTATCTGAAAGGCTTCATTTTACAATAAATTATTTTTTCTATAAGTAAAAAAAAAGTTTTTGTATTTGTACGTTTCCCCAGAATATTTGGTCTCATCTGATAAACTTATATTTGAGAATCGAACAAGAGGGAAATTGTACTGGGCTCAGGTGGGTAAATTAAGAAAAAGGCATCTCCTGATCATGCAACTAAAAGTTGTTGATGGCTTGCGCCATCTGTCGGAATAAATATTGACACGTGGAAAATTAGGAAAGACAAACTTCTTCATGAATTCCGGGCTAATCTGCCTTTATGGTAAGGTCTTCTAGCCCCAACATGGCTTCAGAACGCGAACTGATGGCAAGGGATCCTAAGATCTGGCAGTGGATGTGTCATCGCAGGGGTGGATGAAGCTTGGAGAAGTCAGGGAAGCAGCGCCTTGATGCAGTGAGAAGCAGGGATGGAGTCCAGTTGAGGAGGCAGGAGTTCCTGGAAGCCTAGAACTTGAGGGCCCTAGACTTCAGGATGGGGCAGCTTGGGGAAGACAAACTTCAGGATGACACAGCAATTTATTTAAGGCAAGAACAAACTATGAATGATAAATAAAAGATAAGCAATGAGTGAAGTTTACAGAGTAGCAAAATATAAACATAAAAATGATACTCTGTTAATAAAATAATAAATACTTTGCTACAATACCAATAAGTAGTTGATTTTTAATTATTCCAGAATTATCCAAATACCCATTCTTGATTAATCAAAAAAAGCTAACCACGTACGCGTTTCGGGCTGTTGACCCTTATCAGCGTAGTGTAAGCTGTATCTTAACTAAATACCTATTTCATGTTTTCCAGGATGCCACAAAGACCAGCTCTATGGTCTTTATTTTCTATGTGACAAATCCTAAAACCTACCTATTATATGATGTATCCCATAACTTTGAACCATAAATTGCTGCAAATAGTATTTATATATATATAATGAAAGGTTTTATAAGAACGAATGTTTCTTTTATACACAATTTGAATGTAATTTTACTGTCCTATAAGCTTATGTGCATAGTTTTCTTGAAAACCATTTCTGAGATTCTATCCTTCAGTGCAGCATATATAAGCAGAATCGTCCAATACAGTATTAGAGCTCTGAAAAGCGGTCTTGTAGAATAAATTGGCGAAACCGCTGGGAGGGTTCACCACTGATGAGCCAAGAGCCCTCCCAATATATTTTTCATCGCAGTAAGGACAGTATAAATTTGTATTGTGTAAAAAGAAACATTCGTGCTTATAAATCCTTTCATTTTATATATATAGATGGCGCGGTATTGCTTAGTAGTATTTATATATAGTAAGGCATGGCGTGTAGAGTTCACTTAATAGTGCACACACCCGGGGGAGATAAATTATCTCATTACTAGTAGGACACATTATATTATGGCCATTATTAACAAAATAAATTATCATCACTACCATTAATAACACTCTTTATTTGATTCTCCTAAAAGATAAAGAGGGAGAAAGAAATTAGAATTTACAAAGTTATATGAGGAAATATATGTATATGTTATAGAAAAGTTATCTAATTAAAAAATATATTGTTCTAGAATACTAAATTACTTTGTGAAGTCCACCGCAAGATGTCGCAGCTTTCCCTATATAAACCTATTGCTGTTGTTTCCCGTTGGCCGGCTCAAAACTTTGTGTACATATGTAAATATGTAATATTTTATTTTCCTCTTTATGCCTTAAATCAGGTATTATTTCATCCTTAATTATGTCCACCAGATCAATATTGCGCAAATAATGATTTAAACCGTTTTTATTATTTTACCACGACTGCGATAATGAATATCATGCTATATGTATCCTTACGCAACCTATGCAAATTCTTTATCAAACAAATTTATCATTATAACATGTACATATAGAGTTATCTTGATAATAATATATAAATAGTTTATAGGTGCCCTCTTATTTCTATATAAAGAGTATGTATTAATAATAATATCTTTATCGTAATCATTATTATAATTTTCATCATTATACATTCCTATTTACTCGTTTTATTGTCTAAATTATTGCCGAGTGACCAGGACAACGCCCCAGGTTTACACGAAAGGCCCGTGAAGACATATCTCTATATAGATAAATGAATGTCTGTCTGTCTGTACTCGATAGATTCAAAAACCATACATCAACTCCGCCTTTACCAGTCCCAAGCCCGGATGAAAAAGGAGGAGGGGGAGAAAACAAGCTCACTAAAAAACCAGGGCTCAGCTGGCCCGGCTGATAGTACCCTGTAAGGACTCTTTATCCAGGGATACAGGATGTCTGTAACTCCGCCTTTGCCGGTCCCAAGCCCGGATGAAAAAGGAGGAGGGGGAGCAGTAACAAGCTCACTAAAAAACCAGGGCTCAGCTGGCCCGGCTGATAGTACCCTGTAAGGATTCTTTATCCAGGGATACAGGATGTCTGTAACTCCGCCTTTGCCGGTCCCAAGCCCGGATGAAAAAGGAGGAGGGGGAGCAGTAACAAGCTCACTAAAAAACCTGGGCTCAGCTGGCCCGGCTGATAGTACCCTGTAAGGGCTCCAGGGATACAGGATGAGCAGCGTTTGTACTCCATGTTAGGAGCGGCTGCACATGGCGTCTGTTCTTCATGTCAGAGGCGGCCATTTATTTTGGAGCTAAGTCGGCCTGCCACTGAGTAGTGCTCCCAGTCTTAATGACAAAGGCAGACGCATTCTACTTCACCCATTGTGGAGATAAGAAAGAAGAGAAGAAAAAGAAAAACCATACATCCAATCGCCGTGAAACTTTGGGAAGTTGTTTACTATACTACCGGGAAGGTTTCTGATTTGAATTTGATTTGAAATAAATATTCATTGCAATTTTATTTGACAATTTTCTACTTTCACTCGCAAGCAAAAATACCAAGAATAAACCTTCAAACACAGGCTATATACGAATAATGTACACAACAACAATGCTAGCTTAGCTCTGGTGGATTAAATAGGAGAAAACGCTGGGAAGGTTTACCACTGAGAGATGAGCCAAGTCTTTTACATCTTCACTAATTGTCGACATTCACTCGATATGACTAAACGAAACTAAATAACACTGAATAACTCCATCCTTCACATTTGTTTCAATTAATTATTACACGCACAAACAGGTTTATTGAGACCACCGGTCTCACCACAGGAAGAAAGGAAGCATAGATGGATCTCCTATACTCCAGGCAGCGCAGCCCCCAACAACAGCCTACAGGTCCGACACATGTCCAGTGGCCACACCTTCCTTCGTACATACGTCAAGGTTAGTGTATCACTGAAAAAGCTAGTATGGAATCAGCCGCGTTCTAGTCTTCGCTTTCCTCATCCAAATGGACCACGACATTCGGCAAATCTATTAATATCCTCCGAACGGTGAATGCGACCTTCAATTAATTATTGACTCTAGCTAGTTGTGTCCAATCTTTTCTCTCAATACCACACAAAAAATCTTCAATTTAGGAATTCGATATTCTTTATGATAAGCATCAAAATGATCATACTTATCATGAAGTAATGCTGTAAATATCCACGAATGGCCATGTAGCTGAAGTCGACACCTATCTAAACGAACCTATCAGCCTAAAGAATCCAAACTATTTGACCATATTCGATAGAGCCGTTCCGTAAAACCGAACCAAGAATTACTCCCCAAATCGTATAGGTCAGGGGTTGGAAACCTGCGGTTCGTGACCCACATGCGTCTCTTTGAATGTGAAGTTGCATGTAGAAAGTACTCACACAAATAAAGTTTTTATTTACACAAATACCATTTATAGTTGGAAATAAACAATGATGTGGCTCTTTAAAAACTTTGAAATTTTGAAAATTATAATTTTCAACTCTTCCAACTCAAAATGTTGCCGACCCATGGTATAGGCTCATCTATTATATTCTTATCATTATTATTGCGGGGCACTATATTGTATTCATAGATTATAGTCAAAATAAACCCATTAGGTACGAATGATTCTTTTTCAAATAGAGAACAGAATCTCTTTACTGCGATGGAAACCATTACAAATTCATATACATATATGTAAATATACATTGGGATATATATATTGCATATTGTTTTTAGTTAGAATATATTCTTATTTATTTAGTGTGCATTATTATCGATAAATATTTATTATCTTAAAAAGAAAAGAGTTAATAAAAATATTTATTGACCGAAGAAGTATCTTCAATTTTAAGAACTCTGAATGTAACGGCAGCTGGCATGCCTATATAGTAAATTATCAGTGAGCACATTATTATCACTGATGATACTCTGTGTAGTTGCTTTTTGACTGATTGTAATATATATCACATGTGTAAACTTATGTCTAATATAATTTATATTATATCCGATGTTAGCCTAAAAGAAATAAAGACTTTTAAACTTCCAAATACTTCTTGCTGATTAACGTCAACCAACATATACGAGGACGTTACACTGAATACCGGCCAAGCAATCTCTACCTCCATGATAAATGATATCTTATACGGAGTGTTAATATTGAGTCCAAGAGTGACAAGATAAATTGAGCTGAAGTCCGTGGCGACACCGAAACATCCCAAACATCTCTGAAAGAGAGGAATGAGTCTGTCTAGCTATATAAAAAAAAGCGGTGTGTGTTTTTTTAGAAAGAACTGATGAGAAATTCACGGCAATTCTATTTACGAATACGAGCTCGGCGTTTTCTATATATATACCTTCTTATCGCTGGCGTCAACCTCCATGTCCCTCCTCCACGCGACACCTGTCCTGTCAACTTACTAGTGGGACATCCATCCTTACCTCGGGTTGGATATGTAAATAACACTTTACTATATATCCTCTCTACTAGATCTATATATAAAACGTAAGAAAACATTTAGAACATAGGTTATCAATTATCAATTATTTTATTTCCAAAGTGCTATATCCCGCAAGGGATACTTGCGCCAAACAAGTAGAAAAGTTTATTTACATAAGTTATTTACATTATTCAACGCATGAAAACATTAGAGATCCAGATTTTGTAGAAAGTTTAGAATGTATTTACAAAATGAATTGAACTTTAAATATGATTTTTTTATCGGAAATCAAATCGTTAAGTTCACAAACAACGAGTTCATTCTTCGTTCTATAATCTAGAAATGCTGGGCAATCGATCAGTAGATGTCTTGAGGTTTGTTCCTCAATACCACAAAAACAACTTGAATCCTCCACTACCTTTATTCTATATAATTTTTTTTTTAATTTCCGTGGTTTGTAACAAATTGAGTATTATAAAAATTTGAACGAATTTTTTTTTATATAAAAAAACTTCTACTGTTCTTACTGGGATGAAAAATATATTGGGAGGGCTTGGGTCATCAGTGGTGAACCCTCCCAGCGGTTTCGACAATTTAATCAACCAGACCACTTTTTTTCATATAATTCTAATACTGTATTAAACATTTTTGCTTATATACTCTGCATTGAAGTGTGGAATCTTAGAGCTCTAAAAAAAGCGGTCTGTGGTAGATTAAATTGGCGAAACCGCTGGGAGGGTTCATCACTAATGAATCAATATCCCTCCTTGTATTTTTTCATCGCAGTAAGGACAGCACAAGTTTATTTTATATGTAAAAGAAACTTATATGTTCCTAAATGGTTTATTTTCTTATGTATAGATGACGCGTTATTTCCCTATAATTGATAGAAAATGTGTTACACTTAGAAGGAGATGAAGAGAAAAAACGTGGAATTTGACATCATTTCTTATGACATCATATGAATTATTAATTATTTTTAATGTAAAAAAAAAAACGTCGTAAAAATAGTTAAATATAAAATATTTTCATTTCAAAACTGGGCAACTCTGTGCTTCACTTCCATCAATAATTGACAATATGACCCAGAATAAGTATATTGCTACGGCGTTTTATGGTTTCCACAAGTCCATATCTCAGAAGAAGGCCAAGTGACACTCACTCCTCACTTTCTTACTGCTACTCTTTTTGTGTTGTTTTTCTTGCTTCCCTCTTTCTCTTTCTTGTTTTTTTTTCTTTTTCTTCTGTCTATATCGTTATTTCCTTTGTCTTACTGCTTTGTTCTTATGCATACCTCTGGTGAATCCTGTATAGGTTCAGTGACCCTAAATAAAGGCTTTTTGTTGTTGTTGTTGTAAAATATTTTATTTTTTAATATGATCACTTGTACGAGGCCTATATATAAATTGATGCCAAATTTCGCCAGTATAAGTGAAATACTTTCTATTTCCACTTGTGTATAAACCTCAGTGAAATACCACTTGATCGTGCAGCTAAACATTACAGATGGATTCCACACCTCTATACGAATAAATACAATTATATATGTAAGCCATAATTTTTCCTATTTCTGAATATACGCTAATGGACAAAACTTAAGAAAGTGGAAAGTCTTTGATATCACCGGTCATCTTTTTTTTTAAGAAAAAGAAGACAAAATAAAGGCAATTTTGTTCATATTTGGTTATCTCGTATGTCTTCAATAAATGTCACTGTAATATCTTTCAGAGTTATTGTCTGAATCTCGATATACATGCTAAAAGATACAACTTCCTTAAGTTTTGTCTCCGTTAGTGTATATTGGTTATCTCGTGTGTCTTCGATAAAGGTCACTGTAATATCTTTCAGAGTTATTGTCTCAATCCCGATATACATGCTAAAAGGTACAACTTCTTTAAGTTTTGTTCATGAGTTTAGGTCAAAATTTTATATTTATTCCGATAGATGGTGTAAGCCATCAGTAACGTTCAGTTGCACTTTCGGAAGATATTTTTGATTAAATTTACTATCTTGATTTTAGTATATTATTTTTCTTTTTGTTCTATTTTCTTAAATGCAGACTTATATCTTGGTGAGACTACAGATAAAGAATCCAGAGAAGAAGCCAAGAGAAGGTCAAGAGAGCTTAAAGAACAAACGTTATTAGATCCAATCAGATTGAGCGATTAACAAAGATACGCTCCAGAAACTATTGTGATGTCGAGAACATTTATCCAAATTTACATAATGGTAGATTAAAATTGTAGGTCAAGAACTTTATTTAATAACATAAATGGTTCTACCAATTTTGGACTGCACACTGACTTTTTGAACTAGACTGTATTGGACTGAAATATACTTTGGATCTGAAATCACATCTTGGTGATTTATATTTCGATAGAATCATCCCTCTCGTTGGATGTTATGAAATCGAAGCTGTCCATGTACTGATGAGGGCCTAGCCCGACATCATGGTAGTATACAGGTTAGCTTTTTGTCTGAATCTGCCAAACCTGGTGTTGTGTGCCTCATTCTTTATCTCTCATCACTAGTAAAGTTTTTTACTGGGGTGATGAACAAGTACATCGTTTTTATACATAATTGAAGGTAGAGGTGTGTGTGCCTCTTTTGGTACATGATTATCATCCTCCTGCAAACCTTATGTTATCTATACTAAGCGGGGATCCTTATACACTTCGAGGAAACCTATCGTTTAAAAAAGGAAAATTCTAGAATTAAAGCTAAATGTAGAGTGTCAATAAATACAATTCCAGTAGAGAATGCCTCGACCATGACCTATCTTGACTCACTGACAAATATTTGGAATAACGTTTTGTCGTATCGCCAGCCATCTTCAGTATTGCTCGTGCTGCAAAACGTATTGGACGTGTGTTTAACACGAACTCTATGAGCAAGGTTACGTTTCGCCTATAGACGAAGGATAAGATTGCTATAAGATTTTTACTACCATAAACCTTTTTTAAAAAACGTATTCATTGTCCTTTCAGTCTAAAACCTGGAGGTCGTTTTTAAAAAACAGAAACAGTACTTTCTTTGTTTCCTTATAGGGGTTGCTCTGTATCATCCCAATACATTTCAGTATATGTTGTGATGTGGCGGCTTCTTCAATTTGCGTTTTATAGATTCAGAAAAGATTTTATCACTTCATTATAGAGCAATGAGAAATGGTGACCTAATTTCAATATGGCTAATTGAATATGTATTTTGTATTAAAGGGTTTGTTCGGTGTTTTTATTTGATACCATGAAATAATGATGTTTCCTCTGTTTTGTTAACATTAAAGTGGATTTCAGATTCTATTATATTAGGGTTGCCCTGATTTTTATTATTTTGGCAATACTTCAACTTTATTCCGGTTTCGAATTAAATTTTAAGAAGTTTTACCTATTCAAGGCAAGAAGAGAAATCATGAAAATGGGGAAAGTGAGTCGCAGAAATTTCGGCTACTATACTTTACACCAGAAGGGTAACGAATGCTCTATCTATAAATACGTAGTTAAAGCAAGTTCGACATAAACGTATTTGTAGGTTCAAGAAATGAAATCATTAAGCACGATTTTTTTTCTTTTCAAATTAAAAAACAAACTTCTCATACTATCCTTATTGCGATTTTAAAATATTGGGAGGGCATGGCTCATCAGTGGTAAACGCTCCCATCGGTTTCAGCACCTCAATCAATCTTACTGCACTTTTTAGAATTCTATTAATTTATGGGACAATTCTGCTTATATTATCCGACACTGTAGGGCTAAATCTTGCCTATGGTATTCGATCAAACTATAGCATTGTGGACAATAGAATTACGTTGTATGGGGCCTACTTATAATTTCGGAATATGATTGTATTTTCCAAAATTATAGTAAAGAAGTAGTTGTGTAGGCGGGAGAACTACTTAGAACTATTTAAGAATGTATAGTTAGCACACATATGTTACTTAATCTGTTATTGGACACAACAGTCCACCAATAGGAATGAAGAGTGATGACATCCCTGTTTCAACAGCCAGGGATGCTCCTCATGCATATTGATGAATGGATGTGAAGGACTGTGGGAGGAAATAGCAAGCTGTGGCCCAATCACAGCACGGTCTTCGCCCTCCTTTCTCCAATACCTATACACCTCTCCCTGAGCAACTCCTCAGGAAATTCTCGCCAGGAAACAACACCATGTTGTGCGAATTCCTCAACATGGCAATTGAGCATGTTGGAGACAAAAACTCCATTTTGGCCAAGGGCCTATCTGGACTCAGGGCCGTTTGTACCCCTTGATGTAGTCCAGACGTCCTTTCAGGGAAGGCCTCGAGTCTGATGACAATATATATATTTAATTTATAATGCTTATAGCTGTAATTTTGTTGTAACTTTATTTTGATGTTGACTGGAACTCAATAAAGTATTTTGAGTCAAAAGACGATCCATCAATTAAGATTATATAAAAGGGCGTACCTGGATCTGTAAAAGGAAAAAAAAAAACACTTTTTTTCTCAAAATATTTCGAGAGATTGATCCCTCTTTATCAATTTATTGTACAGTTTTTTCCCTTTACAGATCCAGGTACGCTCTTTTATATAATCAATAAAATATGTTTCAATCTCTCTCTCTCGATAGAACATCAAATATTTCACAGACAATGGGTTTCTTAAGTGTTACACTGAGAGCATGTCTTATAGCCATGAACAAATATTGAGTACTGTAATATTAGTACGGCGAACAAATTCAAGTTTATATATACGCTAATGGACAAAGGGAAGTTGTAGCATGTATATAACGGGATTCATACAATAACTCTGAAAGATATTACAGTGACCGTTATTGAAGAAACACGAGATAACCAAGTGTGAACAAAATTGTCTCTGTCTCCTTAAAAAGTAGATTCTTCAGAAGTAGACAAGATAATAACATATCTACATTTAAATTCTTTACATTTTCAATCATTTGGTATTTGTAACAGCCTGTATATTGCTGCATCATGATTAATGCGCGTATTTTTAAAATTATTTATAAAAT
Source organism: Cordylochernes scorpioides (assembly GCA_030710605.1). NCBI lineage: Eukaryota > Metazoa > Arthropoda > Arachnida > Pseudoscorpiones > Chernetidae > Cordylochernes > Cordylochernes scorpioides. The sequence goes on along the minus strand of CP092883.1, from coordinate 16,986,986 downwards.
TATTTTTAATATATTTAAAATTTAAATTATATATTCTCATTTATTTTTATAAAACAGATTATTACTATAAAATATTATGTACTATAAAACATTTGTATTTTGATACACTGAACAACTAGGTGCTACCTAAATATATAGTTGTCTTATTATTGACTGGTTTAACCTTGTAGAATGGTTGAGACACGTTCTGGAAAGATGCAAGACGCGTCTGAGGAGAGAATCAAGACTGAAGAATTTGCCAAACCGCAGCCTGGTGCAACAATATTCATGCCATGTTTTATGGCATTCCACCAGTCTCTTCTGGGTGTTACACTTTCAATTTCAACTAAAATATAAATCACTTGAAGTTGGAGGGAGAAATACTTGGATGTTCTACAATAGTTCTTATGATGATAATAAGCTTTGAACTACCTCATCATCTATCTGTCATTCCCCAAGTTAATGCTTCTAATGTATGATCATTCTCTAGTGTTGCTACATTGCCGTTTACCATTGCTCAGAGAGAGAATATGGTTTTACGGGATACTAACCAAAGTCTATGATTTTCGAGCCCAAAAAATAGATGTAGCAAGAAGATAAACCGAAAAATGCACTGTAGCAAAGTACCAAGGTACTGCATGCTACCAAGGTTGTTCAAAAAAGGTTAGATTCCCCAGGCCAGGGAAAATAAGAGAGAGAGAGAGACAGGTGTTGATTAAATAAGAAGAATAAATAAAACGGGAATAATTAAACAGGGGTGCTGGGAAAAGATAAATTTTCTTTAAAAAAAATGCGACGGCCAGGAATCGAACCTGGGTTGGAAGGCAGTTATGCTAACCAAAATTACCATTGCTCACGCCGCCAGTATTGTATGAATTGTAATAGAAGCTGGTCTAGATAAGGACTCTCGGGAGACGAAATTTGTGTAACTGTCTACATCAGTTCTAGAGGAACTACCTAACTTGTCTTATGATCAGCTAATGCAGGATATAAATACAGTTAACGGTGTACGATAAGTAATCACTGCTGGAAGACCTGAGGCACATTGTACGTCTTCACGCCCTGCGAGGACGACGCCTCGTTGGTTTCGGGGTCTGCGACCTTTAACGGCCCAAGACAATCCTGGACTCCAGTGAGGCGTGGCGAGCGTTCTCTTCGGCGGAGGTCGTGGCTCTCCCCTCTCTTGTTACCTCAACCTGGCGGTCTGTAGAAAACTACTTTTACTGGATAGTTCTTGTCCACTAACTCTCCAGTTAGACAGTTCCGATTGCGTCCAATTCTTTTATTTCATTCATATATATATATACTAGACGGGTGACCCGGGCTTCGCCCCGGGATTGACCCGTTTTTTAGATAAGATTTTTTATATTTGTTTGTTATTAGCATTATCTATTTGTTTGCATCAGCATAATTTAATCTAATCTTTGATAGAGGGCGCTGTTCGTGAGCTAAGTAGAATAATTTGAATGATTGATTTATATATTTTTTAAAATAGCCTATCGTCTTCCCCGTATTTTTTTACCTATGTATGGAAATTTTGGTTTGAATTAGTGAACTACTGCGAATTTGTATACCGGACATAAAAACAAACATACAAACATTCATTTTTATATATTTATATAGATATAGTTTCTAGGGAAGTCTCCAGTTGTAGTAGGCGCTGATTAATCATTAATATATACACATATACATACATAATTACATTATGTATGATTTACGAACAGAAAAATATGTCCAGGTTAACCTAGTGGACATGGCATCTGCCCGGTAAGCGGAACACTGTGGGTTCGATTCCCATCCCTGGACACTTTTTATTTTTCCGTTTATCATTACTCTTCACAATTCATCCTTTCATACTTCATCTCTAAGGTTAGAAATAATCGTTATTTCTCTTTAAAATAAATTTTGATATTTCGTTCAAAAGAAACACATGCGGGATAATTTTCAAATGTCGTTTTAAAATCATAAGCTATATTATATTATATTGATGTCTTTAAAATGAATTAAATATATTGTGATAGCGTAGATAAAGAAGATTTTACGAAATCTCAACTTTTTTTTTCGTTTTAAAGAAATACAATAATTTTGGCACCAACGGAACTCTAATGTCTTTAATCACTTAAGTGTTATATAGGTTGATGTAAAAACCAACACAGTTCCTCACAAAGCCATTTTGATAAAATACTCGAATCTCGTGAAGACGAACCTCAAAATAGAATCCTTTGTCACGTAGCATTAGCTGGGGCTGTTGTGCTGTGTTTGGTTTGGGTCAAGTGTTTCGGACCTTAAATACTCCTTGAGGGGGTCGATGGATGAGAGGTTTAAACCGTTGATTTCCGACAACTACGACCCGGGATCGAACCCCGCATTGGACACTTTTTTTTTCTGAATAAATAATTTCTCCATGGGCCCCGATTCTATCTAAAGTTCAACACCACCAGTGAGTGCAAGTAGCCAAATGGGGCTAAGACACATTTGTAAGTGCAAAAATTGAATTGCTTTCTACATTTTAAGCGTTATGGTGCACTTACAATAAAAACAGTCGCCAACCACTACCCACCATTATTACTATGGCTTGTACCACATTTACTAGGGAGAATATTTTTTTAAACACTCCTTGAAATTGAAATGTTTCTACGTAGCTTCCTACCCAGGTAATTTAAACTTCTAGGAAAAAAAACATTTTGTAAAAAAAAAAAAAAAAAAAAAAAGAATCATTTACTCATTTATTGTTTTGGTAATAGAAAAAAGCTTAACATTTTGTTACTATTATTCTAGCAAATTATCAATAGTTATAAAAGTGACAGATTGCAACGTATTTCCTTTTATTAGAATTCGGAAAGTATGGAACTGAGAAAGATCAAACATTCGAAAGCTTGCCGCATGTTGATAAAAAGAAACTTTTAGCAATTCGTCGTTTTATCTTTAAAGTTTGTGTTGGGCCGTAACGCTCGAGTAATAACCAAGAGTAACACATACAAATGCAAAGAAAACACTCGAGGAAAATAAAATGTTCAATTGAAAAATAAATCTGTAATAAAAAGGGCAATAATGCACCATCCAAACATAAGAGAAATGGAAGCATTAAAAAACGCAAATATTTATTCTACACATAAAACAAACTTCTACTGTCCTTAATGCGATGAAAAAATATTGGGATGACTTGGATCATCTGTGGTGAACCCTCCCAGCGGTTTCGCTCATCTAATCTACCAGATCACTTCTTAGAGCTCTAATACTGTATTAGGCGATTCTGCTTTTTTTATGCTACACTGAAGGGTGGAATCTTAGAAATGGTATTTAAACAAACTATGGACATAAGCTTTTAGGACAGTAGAATTACATTTAAATAAATATTAGCATCAAGCAATGATTTTCCGCAAACAATATAAGTACGAGAGGCCAGTTAGGCATAAAATAACCGGCCTTGTCCTTATTGTTTGCGGAAGAGCATTGCTGGATGCTAATATTTATTTAAATGTAATTCTACTGTCCTAAAAGCTTATTATATCCATAGTTTGCTTAAATACCATTTCTAAGATTCCACCCTTCAGTGAAGCATATAAAAGCAGAATGATCCAATAGAGTTTTAGAGCTCTAAAGAAGCGGTCTGGTAGATTGAGAGAATTGGCGAAACCGCTGGAAGGGTTTACCACTGATAAGCCAAGTCATCCCAATATTTTTTTCATCGCAGTAAGGGCAGTAGAAGTATGATTGATTTATGAACTAAACATTTTCGTCTTAATGTTTTCATTTTCTGTATAGATGGCGCGTTATTTTTTTGTACTGAAATATATGACTACCTTACTATATGCATACACTCGAAAGCTTTTATTGGGCCGTTTTACACAGTTCTCTCCTGAACTAGGACTGATATGTAAATAGAGAAAGCTTTCCAGGAATTAAATTCATATGTCGAATCCCTATCATTTCTTGCGGGAATTTAAAAGATCACACCGCAAAATATTGGGACATCCAGTCCTTGCAATTGTAGATGTTCAACCACTGATGTTGTCAGCCCAGATTTTACCTCAATATTTGACATCTCAAATATCTATATATATAAAAATCAATGTTTGTATGTTTGTTTGTTTGTATGTCCGGTATACAAATTCGCAGTAGTTCACTAATTCAAACCAAAATTTCCATACATAGGTAAAAATATACGGGGAAGACGATAGGCTATTTTTAAAAAATATATAAATCAATTATTAAAACTATATACTCAAATTATTCTACTTAGCTCACGAACAGCGCCCTCTATCAAAGATTAGATTAAATTATGCTGATGCAAACAAATAGATAATGCTAATAACAAACAATAATTTAAAAAATCTTATCAAAATATATATCAGTCGGGTAGATATGCACACGGGTCAATCCCGGGGCGAAGCCCGGGTCACCCGTCTAATTCTATATAAAAATCTCCCCGTGAGAGTACACCCCCTTGAATAACCGCGCTCGTGAAAGCAGAGAAATGATTTCACTACCCAACCTCCAATGAAAGACCACCTCCAGAAGAGACCAGAAGTACCCATTTTTCCCCATGATCTACTGGAATATAAAATATATTTTTAAACTTAAAAAAATAATCATTACAATTAAATATACAGTGTAGAACCTCCATGAGAGGACACTCACGCTAGAGGACACTTCTCTACAAAGAACAATTTTCATTTGTAAAATTACCATTTTTACTATTTAGCAACTCTCCGGTCAGAGGACACCTCTCCCTAAAGAACACTTTGGCTTTGTAATTAGGTGTCCTTTACAGGGAGGTTCTACTGTATTCGCTATATTACAAAAGTGTATAAGTTTGTCAAATGGGAGTTCACCATGAGAGTACATAGGTACAGAGAAGAGCTCCGCCACCACCAAGGCTAATTCCTAGCCGCAGCAATCCATTGTCCTCCTCCCAGACAATTTACCACGGGCTAATCGCTCTTGAATTCTCCGAATTGGCTTTGAACAATGCTCCTTCCTTTCTTTAAATATGTTTAATCGTCGAGAAAACCTTCGTTATAGCCAAATCTGTGCTGGCCTTCCACCATCAGCAGTGGGGTTGAACATTCTTTCATCATCGCTGTCTTGGCCCGAGTACCGTTCTATGTTTGCTTGAGCATCGTACTATATTGGCTTGAGTATCATACTATATTGGCTTGAGTATCGCACTATATTGGCTTGAGTATAGCACTATATTGGCTTGAGTATAGCACTATATTGGCTTGAGTATAGTACTATGTTGACCTGAGTATAGCACTATATTGGCTTGAGTATAGCACTATATTGGCTTGAGTATAGCACTATATTGGCTTGAGCATCGCACTATATTGGCTCGAGTATCGCACTATATTGGCTTGAGTATCGTACTATATTGGCTTGAGTATCGCACTATATTGGCTTGAGTATCGTACTATATTGGCCTGAGTATCGCACTATATTGGATTGAGTATAGTACTATATTGGCTTGAGTATAGCACTATATTGGCTTGAGTATAGCACTATATTGGCTTGAGTATAGTACTATATTGGCTTGAGTATAGCACTATATTGGCTTGAGTATAGCACTATATTGGCTTGAGTATAGTACTATATTGGCTCGAGTATCGCACTATATTGGCTTGAGTATCGCACTATGTTAATCTGACTACCATACTATGTACATGGACAGATCACATACTTTGGTAGTATTAGTGTTAATCTCTCTAGGTGTTTCTATTTTATTACTCTCATCAATTCAAATACCACACACACGGCTTTAAGTACATTGTACGGGGTAACACGTATATAACTCTCGACGTGGAGTTATCTGGTTTTATTTACTATCCGTCTTCTATCTCCAATAATTTTATTACTAACATTACACGGGTTTACGTTAACTCGCCGTATACGATTCCCGATCTACGATCGATAAGGTTGATCTTGTTATACGTTGTATGATATTTTTATTGTACCTCGAAGTGTAAACATTCGACCTAAATAATTCCCGTCAGTCCTACCCATCGCCTTTAATGTATACGATTGTATTTGCATATATCCATAGTATGTTTTATTAGATTTCATTCTATTTAGAATCCAGGAATGCAGAATTTCTATCGAGAATAGTTAAAATTGTGAATGACTCTCTGTATATGGACTTCGTTAAATAATATTTACATTGCAATTTTACGGAAGGATAATATTTTATGTTCGAAAAAGTCGCCTTTTCCTTTTAAAAAGATATTATAAATAAGTAGGTGTTATTTCAATTTTGTGTGTTAAGGCATTGCGTATACTTGATGAGGGTCTAGGCAGAGAAGATTGAGAGAATGCATGTTTAATAGGAGAGGTATATACCTTTTGTTCGCATTTGAATCGTGTGTAAGTGAGGTTTGAACATGACGTCTAAGATAGTTGTAAGATTTTCTTCAATATTCGTATTAACATCTTTAAATCGTATTAATATCGATTCATTTGAAGATGACAGAATCAAATAGACTTCACTGACTTGAAATCTTTCATATACAAAAGGCATATCGGAATATATATATTTAGCGCAATAGGGAAACATACGTTCAACTCTGGAAAGACAACAACCATCTTAGCAATCAGAAAAAAAAGCATTAGTCCTTCTCCTAATCAGATCCTTTTGAACGGTAGAGAGAGGGGGGAAAAAAAGCTGGGTGTCGTTCCCGACAAAGAATGCGCTAATTAAGGCTGTCCAACAATGGGAGGAATGTGTAGTCCTGAGTAATTAGCGGTCTCTCTAACACATATACGCCGGACTCTCAACTTTCCCCAAATGGACTCCACCCCCAGGAAGTCCGTCATTACAACGAGTGACCCAATTAATGCTCTATACGGATCATTTCAGGAACTCGACTAGATGGTCCGACAATGTGTGTGACAAGAGAAAGTAAAAGGATCAGATTGTTTATTTGTTTATCTCTTGAGATGATACAGTTAAATGTTCAAAAATATATTATTCCTTGTATCATAGGACCAATTGGAAATAAGAATCATCCTGTTATAAATGTATTGTAGGTATTGTAATAGTTTTGATGAAGAATTAATACTTCCATGTGTTTCTACAGCTGGTTTCCCTCTCTCTCTCTCTCATAATACTATTTATTGAATAAAATTATTATAAAGAAAAAAAGATAGAAGCTCAAGATAGAGAAGTATGGCGTCACTGAACACCAAAACCTCCTCAAGAACAAAGAAACTGAAGAAGAATAATTGTACCGATGGCTGGGAAGCTATAAAGAAATAAAGAGCAGAGCTCAAGATAGAAAAGTATGGCGTTACTGGACACCAGAATCTGCTCAATAACAAAGAAACTGAAGAAGAAGAATTGGACTGATGGATGGGAAGCTATAAAGAAATAAAGAGCAGAGCTCAAGATAGAGAAGTATGGCGTTACTGGACACCAGAATCTGCTCAATAACAAAGAAACTGAAGAAGAAGAATTGGACTGATGGATGGGAAGCTATAAAGAAATAAAGAGCAGAGCTCAAGATAGAAAAGTATGGCGTTACTGGACACCAGAATCTGCTCAATAACAAAGAAACTGAAGAAGAAGAATTGGACTGATGGATGGGAAGCTATAAAGAAATAAAGAGCAGAGCTCAAGATAGAGAAGTATGGTGTTACTGGACACCAGAATCTGCTCAATAACAAAGAAACTGAAGAAGAAGAATTAGACTGGCGGACTGGATGGAAACCTATACAGAGGCGAGTTCAAGATAGAGAAGTATGGCGTCACTGGTGACCTGCTAAAGAGAAGATAAATTGAAGAAGAGTCAAAATAAAGGCGAGAAATCTGACATATAAAGTAAATGTCATTATACTAGACTTGTAGACTAGTTGATGCTTTTCGGACTGCAGCAAGAAACTATAATGCAAGTGCAGACTCAACTATAGCGAACTCTTCAGAGAACTAAATTAAATCGACTATATCCAGGATTCTAGATCATTGGTACTGCTGGTTTAACAAAGACTAGGTCTATCTATGGAGCATTGAAGGCAATAGAAAACTACAATGTTCTTCCCTTGTTTGATGGGGAGCTGAAAAACTGTCAATATTGTAGAAGTGGGGGCTATGGGGAGAACCACTGTTATCAAAGTAAAAGAAGCGTGCAGTGGTTTAACAAAGACTAGGTCTATCTATGGAGCATTGAAGGCAATAGGAAACTACAATGTTCTTCCCTTGTTTGATGAAGAGCTGAAAATCTGTCAATATTTCAGAAGTTGGGGCTGTGGGGAGAACTACTTTTATCAAAGTAAAAGAAGCGTGCAGTGGTTTAACAAAGACTAGGTATATCTATGAAGCATTGAAGGAAATAGGAAACTACAATGTTCTTCCATTGTTTGATGAAGAGATGAAAAAGTGTCAATATTTCAGAAGTTGGGGCTGTGGGGAGAACTACTTTTATCAAAGTAAACGAAGCGTGCAGTGGTTTAACAAAGACTAGGTCTATCTATGGAGCATTGAAGGCAATAGAAAACTACAATGTTCTTCCCTTGTTTGATGAAGATCTGAAAAACTGTCAATATTGCAGAAGTGGGGGCTGTGGAGAGAACTACAGTTATCAAAGTAAAAGAAGCGGAACATTTGGTGAAGTGCCGCAGAGAAAGTCGGGGAAAGTTGAAGAGTCAGGTGGGGCGGAGAAACGAAGTCAAGAGGGATCAGGAAGTAGAGCCGTAAAAAGTGGCCTGGTAAGTTGGGAGGGACTGGGCGTTACCACTGGGTTAGTTGACAACTTTCTACTCTTGGAAACACACTTCACATACAACACTTCCTTGATTCCATTTTAGCTGTGATGAAAATAATACCCTAAAAAACTCAATATTTTTATTCTTCGGGTGTGTTAGTTATATCTAGTATACAAACACAGAAATATTTATTTTATCACATTACCGTAAAGAGACGATGTTAGAATTCTAAAAAAAAAAAAACAATTAAAAAGTGGTATATATCCAGATAACTCCCACAGAATTTTTAATTTTTAAAAAAGGGTCTGGTCGCAAACTTTTCCACTTTGCGGAGAGAATTGTGCAAGCCATCATATGTATGGTTTATAATCGTGTAGCGTTGGTAGCCACGAAATTGGCGTTTTTGCTACACTCATGGACAACACTTAAGGAATTTGTACCTTTTAGCATTATATCGAGATTCAGACAATAACTCTGAAAGATATTAGTACACAGTGATTTTTATTGAAGACACACGAGATAACCAAGTGCGAACAAAATTGCCTCTGTCTCCTAAAAAAAAAAAACAGACAACCGACGATATCAAAGACTTTCTACTTCCTTTAAGTTTTGTCTATGAGTATATATATTTAATCAGTAATTCTTCTCTTTTTGTAATTCGTTAATTTTGTTTTTTGGAGTTGATCGTATTGCTGTAAGGTTTCTGGATTGAAATTAATAGAATACATTAGTTTACTTATTATTCAAATTTGAAACAAAAGGTAACAAATCCAAATTGATGAAATGCTAGTGACGCTCCGGTAACAGCGTTGTTACTATCATCAGATAAAAGTACTGAATGATTAACCTTTAAGCGAAACATCATAAAAAAAATTCATTAATTTGGATTTAGTCTTTTGACGTGACAACGTCTTAAATTAGGTTGCGGCTGGGAGTCACTTATGAAAAAGTGTAACGCCCGGTAACGTTACGATGAGTCACCGAACGAGAGTGCTGCGCGCGCAGCGCTAGAGAATTAGGCGCATTGAATCGGCGCATGCTTGTCTCTGTCTTTGTCTTTCTCGAACGTTCTTGGCGTTGGAAAAACAAGAAAGCGTCATAATACAAGTTCACACGTGTGGTTAAAGTATCGTCAGCTGTGTCTGTAGTGAAAATGTGGAGTGCTTAGATTCGTCATTTACAACAACTACAACAATAAAGGTAAATAATTGTACACTGATATTTCATTATCGTAAACTATGATTGATTGAATAATTGTTAGATTGACACAAAAGTTGAGAAACTGAGTTTATAGGTTATGTCATACTATTGATAAATGTTGATAGTGTTAAGTAAATTATTAGTTTAAAATTAATTAATTATTATTTTACAAATTTTAAATAGTTTCAAATTTATTTAGCAAAAATTTGAACCTTCGATCTGAATAAATGCTTTGATTTTCGAATTGATTCTTTAAAATTACAAATATTAAGAAAAAGTGGCAGATATAAGAAAACTTTATTTAAACTGTGTTGAGCAAGAATTTTAACATCTAATTTAAGTAAATGTTTTAATTTTCAACTTCATCATTTACAATTACAAATTTTATTTAATTTCAAATTTATTTAGCAAAAATTTGAACCTTCGATCTGAATAAGTGTTTTGATTTTCAAATACCAACGCGGCTGGTGGAGTGGCGATCTATCGTAAATTATCATCGACATCTACGGCGGAAGTGTTCCAAGTTGCGATTACAGACGTAACTCGTGTCATTAAAACCAAGGGTGACATGTGCATGACTGAAGTTACTTGCTTCGCCGCTAATACTAGCTTCAAGTTTATACTCGGTGCTGTATATATTCATCCAGGAGCTAGTATGCAGGATATTGGAATGTTACTATGGCAAGGACTCGGTCCGTACATTCACAACAGCCAGTACGTGCCACCGTTCGTGCAAGTTGATTCTAGTATACCGATTCTTCTGTGTGGTGATTTTAACAATAAAGTAAAGCCTGAGAACTCGTTTCTTAATTTCATGAAAAATACGTATAATCTTGATTGCGTATCAAACGTTTCTAAGTCAACTACGTTAAAAGGAACAACTATCGACTTGACTTTCGCAAGACACATTACAGCAGAAACACTTCCTTTCATTTCATATTTCTCCTATCATCGTCCTATCCTCAACAAAATCACTCAAATAGGAATTAGTTAAGTTTAAGTTTACATGTACAATGTTTTAGTAAACAAAATATATTTCTATAGTTAAAATTTGTGCAATTCTTATTTTCATTCAATTCCTTGTTCCTATTGTGCAATTTAATTATATTCATATCAATAAATATTCTACCGTTGTCACGTAAAATCTTCGCCCGTAAAACCGACTTTACAGGCAACCATTGTTTTTATCTTTTGTTTCCAATCTATAATCCAAATTTTAACTTATCGTTATATAACTTTCTTTGAAGATTCATCATTGATGAGTGATTTCGATGTTTTACATGCCATTATACTTATAGATGTTTATTAATCTCAATTTACAACTAGAATGTCGAACATTTTTCAGCTAGAAATGTTTATAAAATATTTATTTAACTCTTTCTTTCTTGTTTTATAACTGTTTCTAACGGTCTTATTGATCTAGTTCTTCAAATCATCGATTGACAAAAACAGATGTTTTAAATCCTTTTTACAAGATTTTGTTTTTTAACTGTCCGTTAGAGTCTTGTTAATCGATTTTTCCCCGTTTCCAGATTTGAGCTGAAAGTTAGCATACTCATCTAACGTCAATATATTTTAATACCTAGTTCACATAAGTACAAGCCATAATATTTTGTTGTTATTATACCTAGTATACGAAAGCCATGGTAATCATGGTAGGTAGAAGTGGACGACTGCCTTTAACTGTAAGTGCATCACATGTCTACACAAGTAATTCGAATTTGAACTTACAAAGTCTGTCAATGCACCGTTTGGTTACTTGTACTCGCTGATGACGTTGGAATTTTGTAAGAATTGGGGGCCCCACACACAGATTGTAGCTCTTTTTTTTTTCTAGAAAAAAAAAGTACCCAATGATCTATCACGGGTCGTAGCGGTTGAAAACAAGCAGTTTAGACCACCCGTCTACCTAGTTTCAATTATAAATTTTAAAAATAATCATCTCTTCAAAAGTAAATTTTCACATAAAACCCCACACTTTTATATTCAATTATTTAAAAAATTCCAATGTTCTAAGGTAGTAGAGGAAAAAATTATTTTATTCTTTTCAGATCATTTTGATATAAAAGTGTTTTAATAAAGTTTGTTTATTATGTTAGATTCAGTTTGTAATAAAATGGTATTTCCATGGCCAGCTTTATTCCAAAGTTTCATTTTTGTGAGTCAAACAATGGGCAAGAAGGGACGCAACTTTCTAAGTATGAAACCCAAGTAGGAATAACTCACCTCTATCTTATCATGGAAATTTCAAAAGTCCTCCTCACTTTCCAAAAAAAGAAGTCCAGACCTGTGAAGTCTTTATCTTCTCAAGTCTCGCACTAAAGACAGTATATCCTAATTGGTGTTGGTGGATCTCAATAATTACTTCTCTTCTAAAATATGGATCGTCTTCATTGAAGGTACAAACATAAGGAATTACTAAATAAATCTGAGTAAACATTACTAGTAAATTAAATTTAATTGCCATCTATCGTTAAAATTTTACACAAATAAATTTACTGACGTTTCTTTTAAATATCATCAAATATTATCTCTACAGACCTTACTGCAATGATATGAGTTTTTGAATGTTGTTGAAAGTTATTGAAATGAGAGGGCTTGGCTCATCAGTAGTGAATCCTCTCAGCGGTTTCGCCACAAATTAATATCTAGACCGCTCTACTATTGTATTGGTTTGGTTTGGAATATATATAAGTACACCTATCCCCCGATTTACACGGTACTTGTTTTACACGTTTTCGCTTTTACACGGTTTTCCAAATAAGTTTGTTTTTATCGCACTATACTAAAATGCAATATTCTACTCTATACTACCTATGTTGAAAAGAATATTGGGAGGCTTCTGATTCATGAGGGGGCGAACACCTATTCAGATTTGACAGTTTAATATACACCTATTCCTCGATTTACACGTTTTTCTCAGGAACGTATCTACCGTGTAAATTGGGGGATAGGTGTACTAGTAAAACCTAACTATCTCTAACAATATCTCTATCTAATAGTAGTAGTGGCAGTAACATAAAGGTAACCCAGGTAACTCCTGGAGCGTATCCTTAGATCACCAACTACCCGGGCTGTCCTATAGTTTAGAAGCCTGTCTTGGTAGCCTTAGTGAACCAGTTCACCAAGTGGCCGGTTTGTTTCTTGGTAGATTCTATAGGACAGTGTCATTGTCTCTATCTATCGACTCTCACCTATATATATGCTATATAAAGGTATTATTTTAAATGTTATATTAAATATTTTATTTAGAATTATGTTATATTAAGATATTGTTTTATTTAAAAATATATTTCATAGATAAAAATATTCTGTTAAATCGGCCGCCAGAGGTCATGCTTCCCATATAAAATACTCATTGTTGTTGTTCCCCGTGAGTCGGCTCAAACCATATGTAATTATGTAAATAATATTTTTGCTTTATTTATTCTTACGCCTTAAGCCAGGCAGTACTTACCAAAATTATGTTTTGTATATATTTCTAGGCTCAAATAAAGGAAAACTCTGATCTTCAATATTTTTATTATTATTTCAAGATTATTCAGCCACGACTGCACCACCATAGCATAATCATCAAAATGATCAAAAAACAGCAGAAACTCTCAATCATTTTTTTAAAATTAATATATATATATATATATACATTCCTGACACCACAGATTTTAAGCCATCGATTATTACAATCATAGAATAAAAATAATATTTGACAATAACATCCAACTATAAGCTCCCTCTATCGCTGAAAAAAAAATTAGCAATACTTTTCTTTTTAAAAATATACACCACTCATGAACAAAACTTGAAGATGTACTTTTTAACAGGTATATATCAGAATTCAGACAATAACTCTGAAAGATATTTGATACGCAGTGATCATTATTGAAGACACACGAGACAACCAAGTGTGAGTACAATTGCTTCTGTCTCCATCTAAAAAAAAAAGAAAAGACGACCGTGACATCAAAATATGAAACTTCCTAAGTTTGGCTTCTGTCCGTGAGTGTAAATCGCGCTGAGTAGTTTCTTTTATTACATATAGATGGCGCGCTAATGTGATATGTATATATATGTGAATCCGTTGAGATCGGACGTTAGTCAAGCGATGTGAGAGGGATTATGTCGACGACGGGTTAAGCAAGTTGGGATATTTGCTGTTAGGAAAGATTGATCGTCATGGCGTCACACAGAGGAGCCGCTCCTTATTTCAATTTGACTTCTTCTTGTGTGCGTGTCATAGCAGCATGTCAATCAGGATGGGTGTCTGAATCTTCCTCTCTGCTGACAGAACGCTTGACCTCTTTCTCCAATCTACCGACAGAACAACTCTCTCACTTTCGCCACAACGGCGGGTTCCCATCGGCGATTGGTGTTTGCTTCTTGATTCTATCCATCTCTCTTTTTCTATCCTAAAGATTTCTTAATTCACGTAATTGTGCCGAAAAAGACTCGACTTTCTTGATTATTTCTTCTTCTTTCTTATCTCCACTCAATCATATTAGAGTATCAAGCTTGTAAAGCTTGAGACTTTTGATGGTGTTCTTGATTATTTACCTATTGAAAATGTTATATTGATATCTTGTCAATTACATAGGTGCACAGTATGCATAATTATTAGCACAATGATAGGATGATTTGAAAAATAAACATATAAATGCTATGTACAATGATTATGTACAAGGTGACTATGTCACCGATGCATAGTTCGACCTTCTAGATATGTTCTAAGGCGTGACGGCAAGTATCTCTGTTATCCAGGACTCTCAGTCAAATATTGTCCTGAAGAAAGCTTTTCTATATGTTAAATAGACAGAAATATTAGGGGGGAATTATCCAAGGATAAGAGCGTCCTGTAGAAAGGCGTCGAGGGGCCTAAAAACTCAAGATTCGATATTTAAAAATATATATCTATTGATACAAGAAACTTATCCCGGGATAATATATATGTATATATAATTCTTATATATATGGAATGGCCAGGGGAAAGCCATCGCATTATTTTACAATGAAATCCCTCAATAAATGCTCAACAAGGGAATCCCGACGCTGGCATTAACTAAATAAAGAGAGAAATTAAAGATAACGTTTTACCACCTGTTGGAACTATGGCTATGGATCGATCATCTCCTGATTGAGGAGGCTGTACACCAGTCTTAGCACTTGTTCACTTCAATATATATATATATATATATATATATATATATATATATATATATATATATATATATATATATATATAAGTCGGTGTATGTATGTATGTATGTATGTATGTATGTATGTATGTGTGTTTGTTCCTATGTCGGCTATACACGTCCACAATACGTAACTGATCTGACTGAACTTTTAACAGTATATAGAGTAGAATCTGGAAAAACCTATAGTGAAAATTTCAGGTCTCTATCCCGAATATTCTTCGAGTTATTTTCAAATTGCGTTGCAAATTTGCCTTTTCGCTCGCAAGCAGCGCCTCTAGCGGTGAAGATGGGAAGTAATATCAGCTGACTTAATGTACATGTAAAACGTGTTTTGACAGAAAATAGAGAAAAATCTGGAAAAGATATTTATCGGATTTCTAGCCAATAATAATATATATATATGTTATGAATATTTTGTTGTTAGATAAAGGGTTGATAAGACAAAGGATAGATAAGATAATGGGTTAGTGCAGTCGTGATAAAAAAAATATAATTATTTACCGTCAAGTAGTTTTTATTTTCAATTACTTGAGGAAATATTACACATTAGTTATTTTCACATTATATAGAATTTATAAAGTTAATCCTATATTAGTGATTTAAAAGGATAGATATGTTAACTACGCATATTTACAACAAAACTGAAAGTCATTCTAAAAACGATGATAACAAAAGTAAAATTATAAATGAATAAAAATAAAATATATATATTTTTTAAATATAGAAATATTTGAATTTTTATATATATATAGATATACATTTATGATATAAAGTTGTTGGAGGATGGTATTCAAAGGAGGCACCTTCCCCTTTAATTATGCATTAGTAAAATGCTCTATGTTTATTACTCTAGTAAAAACTTTAGTAGTGGTGATAAATACAGGTATATAAAATGAACGGATTTAAAAGCACGAATGTTTCTTTTATACATAATACAAACTTCTACTGTCCTTACTGTGATGAAAAAAATATATTGGGAGGGCTTGGCTCATCAGTGGTGAACCCTCCCAGCGGTTTCGCCAATTTAATCCACCAGACCGCTTCTCAGAGCTCTAATACTGTATTGGACGATTCATCTTATATACGCAGCACTGAAGGATGGAATCTCAGAGATGGTTTTCAAGAAAACTATGGACATATTTACCTAATATAAGTAAGTAAAAACTTGTATAATGCTTTTTGCTTCAATGTATAATTAAAGAAAGACGTATGTGTGCTTCCTTTGGTGCATCAATAGCATCCTCTCACAACTTTAGATTGTACTATTTCCTGAAAATCGGCCCTTGCAATAAATTCGGAATGTAAACTAGGAGATTTTTTAAATTAGGTTAACGAACCTAGATAGACTTTCTCCTTGTGTCCCAGAGTTTGAATGTTTTTGCTTATTCCCGGGTCGTGGAATTGTCTTAAACATTACATATCATATGTTATACATATTCCGATAGATGGCGCAAGCAATCAGTAACTTTCAGTTGCCCGATAAGAAGATGTTTTTTTTATTTTCTTTCTTTATCTATATGTGTTACCTGTAATTATGGAATAATGATCGATCCTTAAAAGTTTGGTTGTGTGTGTTTCAGGCAACATGAGGAATAATGCCGTATAAACACAAGATATAATTTGTGAAATGGTGAATTGAAACAAAAACTCAGGGATCCAGAGGAACTTCAGAACATAATTTGGAAAAGAACCCCCTCTCGCCCAACAATAAGAAAGTGATACGAAATTTTATGGAAAAAGGATCTGTGGATATGAAGACATAATACTGGCCTGTAACTGAGATATAAAGAACATTTTTGGACACCCTTTATATTAGGGAGGCCTGGCTCATCAGTAGTGAACCCTCTCAGCAGTTTTAGCATTATCAATATATTTCCATAGGCACGTATAAGCACGATAAAAATTTTCTTTTGTTTTTTTATATGAAAAATAGCTTTAAAATAACTTCCCATCTCAATTCTTACAATTAAACATTACAGATAACGTAGTTAGTTACTGAAATAAACGACATTTAAATAAAACATTTTCATAGACTTTTTGGCCTGAGACAAGTAGAGATAAAAAATTCAGAAAAAAAGGTAAAAAGTTCTAAAAATATAAAATGATACTGTAATCACGAAATGTTATCCCTGGAAAGTGGCCAAGTAACTTTGTATACATAGAGAACTCCTTTGATATGGCTCAAATTGGGGTCTTAACTTTTTGGGGTCTCAACTTTGTAAATAATTGAAATATTAATGACACACACATATATTTGATTGGAAGATATCTATTTCAATATTTTAGATGCACAGTTAAACCTGTCTATAGCACCCCCTCTTGGGACTAACCAAAAAATAAGATGACCGGCGACGTCAAAGACATTCCACTTCCTTAAGTTTTGTCCATGAGTGTACTTATAATGATCTAAATAGCCTATTAATTTGACATGTATGACAAGGGAGGTATATCAGAGATATCCCATACCATGATGCCTAATTTGTTGTGGCACTCAACAACACAGCAAAACTTACAATTACCTAAGGGGTCTCCACATCTGTACACAGTAATCATCCAACAAGATGACACCACTGATCAGTGGTGTTCTTTGGGCTTGGCTCCAACTGTCTTCTATTTTATATACAGTTAAACCTGTCTATAGTGCCCCTCTTGGGACTCACCAAAATAGGGTGCTATTTAGAGGGGGTGCTATAGACAGGTCACTTTTAATGTAAATCGCATCGTACTACGTATTTAAAATCGGGCGCTATTTAGAGGGGGGCGCTATAGACAGGTCACTTTTAATGTAAATCGCATCGTACTACGTATTTAAAATCGGGCGCTATTTAGAGGGGGGCGCTATAGACAGGTCACTTTTAATGTAAATCGCATCGTACTACGTATTTAAAATCGGGCGCTATTTAGAGGGGGGCGCTATAGACAGGTCACTTTTAATGTAAATCGTATCGTACTACGTATTTAAAATAGGGTGCTATTTAGAGGGGGGCGCTATAGACAGGTCACTTTTAATGTAAATCGCATCGTACTACGTATTTAAAATCGGGCGCTATTTAGAGGGGGGCGCTATAGACAGGTCACTTTTAATGTAAATCGTATCGTACTACGTATTTAAAATAGGGTGCTATTTAGAGGGGGGCGCTATAGACAGGTCACTTTTAATGTAAATCGCATCGTACTACGTATTTAAAATCGGGCGCTATTTAGAGGGGGGCGCTATAGACAGGTCACTTTTAATGTAAATCGTATCGTACTACGTATTTAAAATAGGGTGCTATTTAGAGGGGGGCGCTATAGACAGGTCACTTTTAATGTAAATCGCATCGTACTACGTATTTAAAATCGGGCGCTATAGACAGGTCACTTTTAATGTAAATCGTATCGTACTACGTATTTAAAATCGGGCGCTATTTAGAGGGGGGCGCTATAGACAGGTCACTTTTAATGTAAATCGTATCGTACTACGTATTTAAAATAGGGTGCTATTTAGAGGGGGGCGCTATAGACAGGTCACTTTTAATGTAAATCGTATCGTACTACGTATTTAAAATAGGGTGCTATTTAGAGGGGGGCGCTATAGACAGGTCACTTTTAATGTAAATCGCATCGTACTACGTATTTAAAATAGGGTGCTATTTAGAGGGGGGGCGCTATAGACAGGTCACTTTTAATGTAAATCGTATCGTACTACGTATTTAAAATAGGGTGCTATTTAGAGGGGGGCGCTATAGACAGGTCACTTTTAATGTAAATCGCATCGTACTACGTATTTAAAATAGGGTGCTATTTAGAGGGGGGCGCTATAGACAGGTTTAACTGTATTTTGATGCTCTCTTGCAGAGAGAGGAATATATATATGCTTCTCTTCACAAGCATCTATATTAACTTTTCATAAAGAATTTACACTCGATAGTCATTTTTTTTAAATTTCAAAACACATTTTCAATTAATTTCTAAAAAAATGAATATATGATAGAAGTAGTCTTTTTTTTCGCTTAAATCTTGATATGAAAAGTAATGTTTATTCGAATTTAATAAATTTCGTGTGAGCGAGAAAATAACTAAATTTCATATAGAATTTTTTATTTCAATTTACAAATTTATTAAAATAATTTTAAAAATATATAATTAATTTTAAGATAGAATTTTTTAATATAAAAATATGTATGGGAATTCATTTATACCAATTTTAACAACCTTTCGTAAGATATAAATTAATCTTATCATTTATTTGAATTTTAAAGACATTTAAAATAACATTAGAAAAAATAAATTATTCTATGAGATTAAAAAAATATGAAGTCATTTCTACCAATATAAATACCTATCGATTGAGAACAACTATCACAATTCTCTATCATTTTCTTTAATAATAAAAATGAGAGATAAAAAAAAAAACTTTTCTATATAAAATAAGTAATAGTTCTATGATAAGAATACTCTGTTATCTATATATTGATCGAAGCCATTTCTGTCGATATAACGGAGAAAATTTTGATGGATAAAAAAAAAAGGTTTTGTTATCGGGTTTCAAGCAAGCAAAGGACTTATCACAAGGTAAAAAATGGATTCTTAGTTTGTTGATGTTTTGTTGCAATGATACATCTACTTTCTGTTTATGTTTTCCCATATACAGTCTCTGATATCGTCGTTGATAATATTTCCTTGATTGCCCGTCATCTGATAGGAATGAAGAAAGCCATTTAAAAGTTTATCGTGATATTCAATGATGTATTTGTATAATATTGTAGCGTAGAAATCAAATCTTTGTATATCTGGAGATGTAAAAGTATTTATTGATGACGTCACGGCGACTAGTCGACAATTATTAACCAAACTATCTACAGCTAGGGAATCTTACACAAACAAGCAAAGAAATATTTTAAAGATTATTTTACAAATACAGAGTAATATATATTTTTATAATCTGTTGAATATTTTCATTGAATAATATTAAAAATTAAATTATTTCTTCGCTACAATATATGTT
The DNA here is from genome assembly GCA_030710605.1 of Cordylochernes scorpioides. Taxonomy (NCBI): domain Eukaryota; kingdom Metazoa; phylum Arthropoda; class Arachnida; order Pseudoscorpiones; family Chernetidae; genus Cordylochernes; species Cordylochernes scorpioides. The sequence goes on along the minus strand of CP092883.1, from coordinate 16,966,934 downwards.
TAAAGCAGAGTAAATATATGCTTGATGTTTGTATTTTCATTTTGTTTGGTGATAAGGCACAATTTGAATTATAGATTATGAACACAAGGTAATAAGGCCAAATCCAAATAAATATATGACTCAGCATTTTTTATGAGATGGTAACAAAACAAAACGCTGTTATTGAAAAGTCACACACTATTTATTTATTTGGATTTGGTCTTATTACCTTGTGTTTATTGCTTTTTCTTATAAAATATGTAAATTTACGCCTAAAATACAAATTACAATTAGGTATCATTGTTTTAGCTTTTATATACTATATACTATATGTAACAAATTTAAAACACAACTATTTAGATTAATGGTTATGAATTGAACATTTTACATAGTTTTCTTTAAATAACAGTCTATTTAGAACACCATTGTGCGTTTAAATGAAATACTCCTCACTAAATGTTGTTGGGTAATATTGTAACAAAGTATTTATTAATTTTATCAGGTCATTTTTATGTTTATATCTTGCTACTCTGTAAATTTCCATCGTGTCTTATCTTTTGTTTTTGGCCTCACCCGGCGATGATCCCCTGGCCACCCATCCCCTCCAACAGTACAATGTTTATAGTACTTTGTATATATTCCGCTTTATGTGTCCATTGGGGCTCAAAAATCATTCATTCTGGCTAGCACCCCCGTAAATAAAGATATTTCCGTTATCTTTTGTTTACCATTCATAATTTGTTCTTGCCTTAAATAAATTGCTGTCTCATCCTGAATTCCCTCCACGTGGCAATATTTTGTCTTTCAGTTTCTTGAAAGTTCAGTTCGTTTATTTCTAGATATATCAAGTCAGTTCGTTCTTGGATTTCTTCCTCAATGTTCTCCTGAAATTTAAACTTTTTAAAATCTTGATAGGAAAAGACGTTAGGTCAACCTACACTTTGTCTATCTCCATGGTATTGTGTCATTTGGAGTTTTGATAAGGACATTTTGATCAATTTTAACATATATTATCTATTAGATAATAAAATGTATATATTGGATTTAATAAAATATTTATTTTGTCAATATTTCGGAAGGCTGAACGCCAAACCTTTATCAGGGCATTTCATTTTTGTATAAACAAACTCAGCGCCGCATAGTGTTATAATATCACAGTTGGAATAATTTTAAAAATACAAAGTAGGTGGGGGAAATTGTGCAAGCAAAAAAATATTTAAAAAGTTACAATCAGAATAAGTTAAATATTTTAAAATATTAAAGGATAAAAAAATAATGAGGTCTATCCTATATTTAAAAATATTTGTATTAAGAACATAAAATATAATTCATCAAGAGATAAATGTAAAAATATATGTATCTATCATATACACATAATAATATAATAGTTAGTACCTTTTTAAAACATATAATCTAGTATAACGACAGCTTTACTAACATTAGAAAGGTAGCTGTAATCTAACTTGTTACTTACTATTAATATTTCTTTCCTTTATTATATGTTTGATGATATCAAAGAGTCGTCTTCTAAATTCGACCAATCATATATATATGTATTATATTGTATTATAAGTTACTTTATGTATTATTTATGAACGGAAAAATACGTCCAGGGTAGCCTAGTGGACATGGCATCTGCCCGGTAAGCGGAACATTGTGGGTTCGATTCCCATCCCTGGATAATTTTATTTTTCCGTTCATCATTACTCTTCATAATTCACCCTTTCATACCTCATCTAAAAAGGTTAAAAATAGTCAATATTTCACCTTGAAATAAATTTTGATTTTTCGTTGAAAAGAAACTCATGCGGTGTAACTTCAAGTGTTGTTTTACAATCACAAGCGACACCTCTCCCTTTTATTATGGTGGTGGTGCTTATCTCCATGGTTAAACCCATTCCTGAAGTCCACTCCTCTCCAATTTTGCGATGGTAGTTATAGGCCTGGAAAATAGGTCCTCTATTGTCAGTTCTGAGCATGTTCCGGAGAAGCTTCTGCACTATTGCATTCCAAGCAGTTATTGAAGGTTTTTTTTGTCCATTTTGAAAATTTAAGGTTTTTATCTTGCATTAGAACATTGCATTATATGTATTAACCAGGTAAAACAGAACTTTACCAATGGTGATAAGGAATGAGCCAAAACACCAGTTTGGGAAAATTCAGACAAAAAGCCAACAACCTGTATACCATGGTTTCGGAATATGGCCCGTATAAGTATAGAGGTGGCTTTGATTACATAACATCCTACATGGGGAGTTGTGGAATCAGTCGAGTTGGCCAAAAAGATGTTTGAACTGGTGAAGTGGCAGGGGCCGATTTTCAGGCAGAGAATACAACATAATGTTATATATATATAGAACTTGGATAATTCATATTTCTTGAAAATAAAGATACTTCGGCCAGTATAAATCTTTTTATTACCTCGACGTTTCGACAAAAATATTTTGTCCACGTCAGGAGCAAACAAAAACGTCTTTAATTTGGAAACGTCTTTATTTCGAATATTTATCTTGATCCTTAGAATTTCCGTTTTTAATTCGAAATTTTTTAACTCCGCCTTTGCCGGTCTTAAGCCCGGATGAAAAAGGAGGAGGGGGAGCAGTAACAAGCTCGGTAAAAAACCTGGGTTCAGCTGGCCCGGCTGATAGTACCCTGTAAGGGCTCCAGGGATACAGGATGAGTAGCGTTTGTACTCCATGTTAGGAGCGGCTGCACATGACGTCTGTTCCTCATGTCAGAGGCGGCCATTTTTTTTATTTTTTTTGGAGCTAAGTCAGCCTGGCACTGAGTAGTGCTCCCAGTCTTAATGACAAAGGCAGACGCATTCTCGTACTTCACCCAGTGTGGAGATAAGAAAGAAGAAGAAGATTCGAAATTTTGAATAATTCGATTTTTTTTCGGTCCCTTGGACTTTGAATTAACCAAGTTCGACTGTATTTTGATTGTATTTTACGGAGTGAGATTGTAGCTTCAAGCTTGTAGCTAAAGATTTTATGTTTTTATCTGAATTTGATTAATCAATTTTGAGACCAATTTTGATATATGAATGATAGGCGGGCACTTAGCGATCATTAGTTTAGACATGGGTGTGGCGGTACTTGTGAGCACATAGTATCTTCAATACTGTAGGCACGAAGGAACGTGTGACCTGCGTCGGACCTGTAGGCTGTTGTGGGGTTCTGTGCTGCCTGGAGTATAGGAGCTCTATCTATGCTTCTTTTCTTCCTGTGGTGAATCTGTATAAGACCCTGGAGACTGTTGTTGGGTTCTGTGCTGCCTGGAGTATAGGAGCTCTATCTATGCTTCTTTTCTTCCTGTGGTGAATCTGTATAAGAACCTGGAGACTGTTGTTGGGTTCTGTGCTGCCTGGAGTATAGGAGCTCTATCTATGCTTCCCCTCTTCCTGTGGTGAATCTGTATAAGACCGGTTGTCTTAATAAATCTGTGTATAATATCTTCAATATCTGAAGAGATCTCAAGGCTTTTTGAAGTTTTACAATATCGTATTGTGAGTTCAAAAACCTTGGTGTCATACACGGGAGCTATGAACTGTCGAATTCCCATAACCTTCTCATATGGTACAACTTGGAATAGAATAGCTAAAAAATAACAACTCAACATTTTTGAAACACACACACACGATAAAAATTAACAATAAGTTTTTTCATTAAAGCGCAAAAGTAAGCTTTTTCTCGAGAAAAGTTGCTTTTCTACGGGTTTATAATAAATAAATAAATTATTAATTTTTATTATAGGTTTTATAAAAATGCTTTAACGATTAAACAATTATATAAATTTAGTAATTTGGACGTTGAATGTGCACCAATATTTCCTCACTAATTGTTTATAACTATTATTGAATGTAATTCTACTGTCCTAAAAGCTTATGTCCATATTCTGCTAAAATACCATTTCTAAGATTCCAACAGCAGCATATATTAGCAGAATAATCCAATACAGTATTAGAGCTCTAAAGAAGCGGTCTGATAGATTAAATTGTCGAAACCGCTGTAAAGGTTCACCACGGATGAGCCAAGCCTTCCCAATATTTTTCCATCGCAGTAAGGACAGTAGAAGTTTGATTTATTTGTGAAAAGAAACATTCGCGTTTTAATGTCTTTATTCGTTATATATTATGTATAGATAGTCACACAGTTTTAAAAATACCTATTAAATAAATATTTGCCCGTTGATACTGAATAGAAGTCATTAAAAAGTGATACCGTGGTGTGTTTGCTCTTATCTATTCCTCAAGAGTTCTTCAAATAAAGGTATCACAGAGGTAATAGAGACTCTGGATCGTTTCTGTTGAAACTATCTTGTTTTCTATTACTTTACCTTACCTTCTTATAGCCTCTCGCGGTAATTAGTAGAATATTGATTTTTATTTTTCTCTAATTAAAATTCGTTTTAGAGGTCTTCGGCAGTTATTACTCTTCACAATTCATCCTTTCATACTTCATCCCTAAGGTTATAAATAATCATTATTTCTCCTTAAAATAAATTTCGATTTTTCGTTCAAAAGAAACACATGCGGGTTAATTATCAAATTTCGTTGAGTCAAGCCTTATCATATCTTCAGTTCACTATAGTTGTAGAGAGAAGGATAAGAATTAAAAACAGAATTTAAAAATGGTGGTGGTGGTATCTTGTCCATGGAGCAGATCAGATCGGTCAATGCACCCAGATCACAATACAGGCTAACTGAGGTGTCTTGTTCGTATTAAATTTCTGATTCTGTTGCTCCATGGAAAGGGGGAGGGGGTGCCATTGCTCCGTTAGTCAGCCACATTTCAGAGTTCCCTGTAGGCCTTCATGGTTACCGTAGCGGCTTGAGGCTCACGGCATCGTACTTCGTCCTACAGGGCAGTCCCTTACTTTAAAAAATAATAAATAGAATAAATCTAACTTCTCAACTAATACAGAATGGCTTTATGTATTGTTTACGTATCAATTTATTTAAATCTCTTGGATATCAATCAAACAAATGCTACAGGTTTCTGTGGAAATGTGTTTCTTCATCTTTATTAAACGTAATCTCCAACTTTCGGGTATCTTAATTTCTTGAGGACTGTATTTTTGTTCCCTTAATAAGGCTCCACTCTGCTGCCGCCTACCCGGTGTATTCCTATCAATCCAACCCACCAACACTATGAGACACACACACTTTATTTAAAACAACAAAAACTATTTATATACCTTGGCCCGTGGTCAAAAGAATTAAAACAGAATAACTTATTTTACAAACAAAATTATGCAAAATAGGCAGTATTAACAATTGATCTAGCCACAGAATAAAAAGATTAACAACAAATAAATATTCACATATATATAAATTTTATATGTATCCATGTACCCTTGTAGAAGGACAGAGATACCTGAAAGCTCGAGATTACCTTTAATAAATGTAAAAGAAACACATCTCCAGAAATCTGTAGAATTTGTTTAATTATTCACTTATGTTGCCTAAACATGCATCTGTAATTTGTTGTCTTGTAATTTAAACGGTAGAACTGTGTTTGAAGCTGACATATATGTAAAATTTCTACAATTACAGAAACATATTTACATAGTTAAACACCATCCTAAAGAGTAAATCTTCAAGTACAGATGCTATATAAGCAGAATGAATATACAATAAGCGTTGCGATCTGCTATTTTAAATCGACAAAATTGCTGGGAAGGTTCACTACTCTGATGAGTTAACTATTTCCAAGTGTACAAAGTCTGACTGTCACCTCCATGCTGTGCCCCCTAGATAGCCAACGACATCAGCTCTTTTTACCTATCAAGGAGACTTAGGGACTTCTGCATGGGAGCCTCAAGACAGGATCTGTATCCCAACCCTACCAAGATTGTGAATTTGATCTATGAATCAGAGATGACCTTGTATAATTATACAATGGTATAATAATAATAATAATAATAAAGGTATTCCTAAATATTTTTCATATTCAGTTATCTACTTGTAGAAATTGGTGCTATAGGTTTAAACTTATTATCAATGACTAATTCCATCAAATTTCGACTTTTTTCCTAATGGCACTCCTATATGTTGGCTTCATGTTCCTATCAACTTGACACTTTGGTTTGAGTAAAACCTCCCACGTGCGACCTTCTGATAAGAAACCGCCTCCTTGAGCGAACACATAAAAGACAATAACTTAGCCTGACATAGCCTGGCTCCCAATGAGAGACCACCTCAAGAAGAGACCAAAGGTTTCACATTTTAGGTTGTAATATCTCATGGCACTGTTCATCCTGACTCTTATTCTTAAACTCCATTGAAATATATTGTTCAGCGATTAGACATATCTTTTTTTGATATATATTGATATATGGAAATTTCAGATAACTGGTAAAATGCGAATAGTGCAAAGTGCGGATAATTGGAATTTAGGATAATTAGAATTTCGGATAATTGAAAGTTTGGATGATAGAAAGTTCTGAATAAAATCGGAAGTTCGGACAATTTGAAGTTTGTTAAATTGGAAATTGGATAACGGGTAATTGTAATTACAGATAATTGTAACTTAAAATAATTGAAATTGGAATATTTGGAAGTTGTGATTAATCCAAGTTCTACAGTAGACGGCCTTACAAGGAAGAGAAAAGTCCCTGTAATAAAGAACATGTCCCAGCCGACCCTCCAAGACATCTTGAAGTCAACTTGACCCACTCAGGTCCATAATGAGATCTGTCTGACAGCTTTACGTCATTTAGCTGGAGCGGTTGTCACTTTACATAACACCACAGCTGCTGGCCTCATTACGAGATGTACTTGGGTAGATTGAAATCGTATTTTAATTCTCTATACAAAATTTAAAGTTGATGTATCATTATTGATATCACAATATTTTTTTCTAGATCCAAAATAATGCTATTTAAAACTGTATCACGTTCATTCCAATATTCTATGAAGTCCAATATATAAGCCATATATATATGTAAAAGAACATTTGAAAATTATCCCGCATGTGTTTCTTTTGAACGAAAAATCGAAATTTATTTTAAGGAGAAATAACGATTATTTTTAACACTTTATTTTTCCGTTTTATCATTACTCTTCACAATTCATTCTTTCATACTTCATCCCTAAGGTTAGAAATAATAGTTATTTCTCCTTAAAATAAATTTAGATTTTTCTTTCAAAAGAAACACATGCGGGATAAATATCAAATGTCGTTTTACACAATCATAACTCGCATTATATTGTAACCTGTCAAAATAGACTATGTGTCATTAGTTGGCCAATCTCTGCAATCCAGAAGTGACAAGTATCAGTTTTGACACAAACGTCATATTCCTATAAGAGGATATTTGTATTTCAATATAGGTAATCTATCCATTAATAGGGGGGGTCGGTGGAAGGCTGGTTAAACCGTTTGGTTTTCGACCACTAGGACCCGGGTTCGAACCCGCATTGAACACTTTTTTCTGTTTAAAAGAAAAAAAAAATGCTCCAATGGCCCCCGATTCTTGCAAAAGTCCAACCCCACCAGCGAGTGCAAGTAACCAAACGGGGCTCTGGCATTAGTAAGTGCAAAGTCGAACTGCTTTTCACATGTGTAGACATGTGGTGCACTTACAGTAAAAGCAGTCGCTAACTACCCACCATGATTATCATGGCCTGTACCACGTGTACTAGGGATAAGCAAAAAAAAATCCATTAATAGGGAATTTAGTAACATATATTCTTTCGTATCTCTCTATTCATGAAACACAAAATACAATAACACGTTTTTTTCTGTTCAATGTGGAAGCTCATTATAACTTTTATTTGGAGAACTACAAGGTATGAACATAAAATTAGAGGAACTGGGTCATAAAAGATTTATTAGATGAATATATACAAAAAATGGTTAATATTCCTCAAAATACTGTCCGAGGGAATCTATACAGCGTTTCATTCTTTTTTCCCAGTTCTGGAAGCACCCAGAAAATTTGTCAGAGGTAATACCCCTCAAAACGCTCAGTGATATTTCCTTTATGGCATTAACGGTATCTATGTTCTTTTTGATCATATCTTGTATATCGCGCTTTAAGTAGTTCTATTTCATATATACAGATGGCGTGCCGATCCATTATATGTAATCATTAATACAATATAATGTGGCTTATAATTGTAGAACGACATTTGAAAATTACCCCGCAAATGTTTTTTTTTAACGAAAAATTGAAATTTATTTTAAGGAGAAATAACGATTATTTCTAACCTTAAGGATGAAGTATGGAAAGATGAATTGTGAAGAGTAATGATAAAAGGTTAGAAATAATCGTTATTTTCTCTTTAAAATAAATCTCGATTTTATGTTCAAAAGAAACATATGCGGGATAATTTTCAAATTTCGTTCTACAATATGTAATCAATGCTCAACTGGCTTCGTTGTAAATTATTTAAGGATGAGTATCCGTGTGTATTCCTGGGCAGTTAGATACAAACCTCAGTTTAATATAGTTACCCAATGATAAGAGATCAGAGGAGCCTATGTTGATGGAGGACTAATATTGAGAATAAATAAAGGTACAGAATCCCAACTCCATGAAAGACTTGAATTAAGAGAGCGAGGGAGTTCAAAGAGATATTTCCCCCACGCTATAAATGGAGAATCTGTGTTTTCCGATAATGATGTGGAAAAGGTAAACAACGTCCATTACCTAGCGATTATTTCCGTGAGTTGACATCTTATTACAGCCTTGAATAGGTCCATGTTTTACTTATAGATATATAACTACGGTGAAATTTTAATATATTTGCATATCTCTACTATTAATATCACATACGCTTCAATGTTTATATATATCCTTTTTATACGTGTTCTGATTGGCTATTCACGTTCACGTGACCTTAATCAGCCAATTAGCGTGTAGGTTTTTTAATCTCAGAAGCATTAAATAACAATATTCTATATTGAATATAAGATTGTGTGTTCACGTTTCTAGGAATTCCTATCGCTTTTCAGATTTTGTATTTTTCAAAATAATCATACAATAATATAATAATAATGTTTGTCATTCCTCTTATTTATATATTTTTGAAGAACAAATTTATCTCAGACGTATTAATATGAATTAATATTATATTAAGTATTTTAAAATCAATATTAAAGGAGATTTAATACTACACTTCATCTCTTTATTGAAGTAATGGGGTAAATTTTAGCGGCGTGAGAATGCTTTGATTTTATTACATCGATAGAATTTTTAGGTTGAATTCTCCATGACATGTTCCATCCAATGCTTGACGGGATAATGCTATATATATATGTGTAAATAAATATAAGGCGTATATTGGATCTAAATTTATTAAACGGCCAATATTTCTAGGGGCAACACGCCTCTCTTTATCAAGGCTTTTGAATTTAAACTAAATCACGTGGGCATGTGATCCACTCATGCTATACAAGATCAAAGTAAGAGAAACTATTTGATGAAAATTTTCACTATATATAAAATATATGTACAATGGTTATATTTAATAATAATTAAAAGAGTATACAATTAAATAACCATTATTATTAAATATAACCATTGTACATATATTTTATATATAGTGAAAATTTTCATCAAATAGTTTCTCTTACTTTGATCTTGTATAGCATGAGTGGATCACATGCCCACGTGATTTAGTTTAAATTCAAAAGCCTTGATAAAGAGAGGCGTGTTGCCCCTAGAAATATTGGCCGTTTAATAAATTTAGATCCAATATACGCCTTATATTTATTTATAGATATTATTATGGATTGCTCAATCTTTAAAATAATATATATGTGTGTGAAAAAACAATAGAAAAAAAAATAAAAAGGTCAGGTGTTGAAATCAAAAATAAAAATGGCATATCCTGACCAGAAGCACATGTGCTTTACAGAAGGCAGAGCGCCCTCTGGTGGAACAGAAATCAACTAAACATTGATTTAACCTGTTCCCTGATATTTGGCCAACCCAATTTCTTGATAAATCAAGAAAAGCCATCCACGAACGCGTTTCGCGTTGTTGGCGCTCGTCAGCGTGTAGTAGGCTGTACCACTGCGACCAAAAAGATATATAAATATAGTTGGTTTCAAATTAATAATTCCCGTTTATAACTATTTTACATTGGGTTCCTCTCCAGGGATACAGAGGAGCTGTGTCTGTACTCATGTTAGAGTCGGCAACAAAGGCTTCCATGTTAGGAACAGTCTCAAACTACAGGCAAAGTCAGACTTTCACCAAAGTGTGCCTGGATCATGGTGACATAATCAATGAAAGCTGCACCCCTACACCCCATTCCATGAGATCTTCTTGGAATTGGTATAATATTTACACAAGGGGATAACAAACAACAACAACTATTATTTTATGATGCATTAGCGCGCCACCTGTTATCAAAATTCGAAACTATTATAGACGCGTATGATTCTTTTTAAAAATAAACAATTTCTACTGTCCTTACTGCAATGGAAAAAATAATGGGAGGGCCTGGCTCATCAGTGGTGAATCCTCCCAGCGGTTTCGCCAGTTTAATCTACCACTATTATTTTACATAAACAAAAAGAATTGAATATATTTTCAGTAAGACAGTATTCATATGTAACAAAATCTATCCCTTTAAAGGTGCTGTGACCTCGATCTAGGAGAATCTGGGCGTCTTGTCACTCTGCGTTAGAAGCCACAAAGATCCCAATGACCGCTGTCATTCTGTCAACCCCTGTAGGACATTTATAGCTACTGTCATCATCAGGGGAGGGAGAGAAAAGAATATCTAGCCATCTCTCGTCTGGATATAAAAACCTTTCCCATTGTTTGCTATCTGTTTTTTTTTTACCTCCGTTCTTCCGTTGTAATTATACCGTTCTCTCATGCTGATTCATTCTTCTTCTTCATGGCTATTGGTTGTACAGAGTGGAGAACGTTCGAGTAGCAAGGTGTCTTATGAAGGATGTATTACATTATTCAATGATATAAATATACTAGCGGACGTACCCGGCTTCGCCCGAGGTTTTACACGAGTAAAGGTTTGTCTAACGAACATTTGGTAAAACAATTCTCTATAAACTTATAAAAATATATATATATTTCGATAATTTGAAACTCGTAAATTTGAATCTCTCGATAAAGTGAACATTTTTTCCCGGTCCCTGTGTGCCGTGTCATCCTGAATTTTGTCTTTCATAATTTTCTACAACACAAAATCATCGTTTTATCTAGTGAACATATTTTCCCGGTCCCTTGAAATATACTCGATAAGTTGAATAAAGTCATGGTCGTGAATCTCTCGATAAAGTGATTATTTTTTCCCGGACCCTGGGTGCCGTGTCATCCTGAATTTTGTCTTTCCTAATTTTCTACATTACAAAATCTTCGTTTTATCTAGTGAACATATTTTCCCGGTCCCTTGAAAAATACTCGATAAGTTGAATAAAATCATGGTCGTTTATGGAAGATGGACGTAGTTCCCGGAGGTCACCCGCCCCCCGCGCGCCAGGACCTCTTGATCACTCTGATTGTGATTGGCCGGCGGCCGGACGGGGGGGGGGAGGGGGCTCTTGATCCCTCTGATTGGTCGGTGGGAACTTGGAATGTCCAACCAACTGACCGGCGGCCGGACGGTGGGGGGGGGGGGGCAGATCTCCGTTGCAATAAAACCTTTCCGGGGATACACCTAATAATATCCCAAATTTTAATTTAAATATTTTTAATTTAAATAATTTAATAATATACCTATTATATATATACCTTTGATAATCTCTTCCCAAAATTTAATTTTTTGTATCGCATTTATATTTATTCGAATTTTATATTTAAACGATACGCAGTATTTCTTTTGATTTTTATATATCATATATATCGTCCTGCACAATTATTTAAACTTTTTAAAATATATTAGCCCTGAAAGACTCAAGTACACCTATTAATATCCCAAATTCCAATTTAAATATTTTTAATTTAAATAATTTAATAATTTACCTATCATATATATACCTTTAATAATTTCTTCCCAATATTTTATTTTTTGTATCGCATTTATATGTATTCGTAATTTTATATTTAAACGATACTCAGTATTTCTTTTGATTTTATATATATAGATATATATCGTCCTGCACAATTATTTAAACTTTTTAAAATAAAGTACAATACTTAAAAATAAACTTTTAAATCGGTAACCGGTAACGCGGTGTTGTCAAAATTTAATTTTTAGTATCGTATTTATATTTATGTGAATTGTATATTTAAACGATACTCAGTATTTCTTTTGATTTTTATATATCATATATATCGTCTTGCACAATTATTTAAACTTTTTAAAATAAAGTACAATGCTTAAAATAAAATATGTTTCTTATAAATCTAAAATTAGAAAATAAACTTTTAAATCGGTAACCTCAAGGAGATAGCACAAAAGCACTAATATTTGAATTAGTTTTACTTAATATATTAGCCCTGAAAGACTCAAGGTCATCAGGCGTGGACCAAAACCTAAGCCTATCTCGGTCTCAATGGTGGCGTTGCTTGCGAGTTAAAGCTACAAATCTGCAAATAACTCTAAGGATATTAAAGATATTTAAGAAATTATTTTTCGTAAACCTTTCCGGAGATATACCTAATAATATCCCAATATTTCACGGCGATTGGATGTATGGTTTTTGAATCCATAGGGGACACACACACACACACAGACACACACACACACAGACATTCAATTTTATATATATAGATATAGATGAATGTGAAAAAAATAGTAAAAATGTGATATTGTACTGGGATAAGGTACATAAATTATAAAAAAGAAAAAGGCATCTCCTTATCGTATAACTGAAAGTTGCTGATGGCTGGCGCCATCTATCGGAATAAATATCAACTATTCGTTGATTTTTAATTATTCCAGAATTGGCCAAATACTCATTAATCAAGAATGGGTATTTGGCCAATTCTGGGATAATTAAAAATCAACGAATAGTTGATATTTATTCCGATAGATGGCGCCAGCCATCAGCAACTTTCAGTTATACGATAAGGAGATGCCTTTTTCTTTTTCATAGATGAATATATCTATAAAAATAAAGATAACCTCTCTCCCATCAAAATATACGCTAAAACTAAGAGCCATCTATTCAGTCTCCGAGAAATTAGCGGACTCGGTTCGGTGACACAAAACCAGCTTTGGAAAATTCAGAACGTTCACTTGGAGACCATGGTTTCGGGAAAATGGCCCTTGTCAGTCCAGGGCGGGCATAGATTTCATGAGATCTACAAAATATCAAATGAATTCTTTAGTATTTTCCAAAGAAGTAAAACGACATTTGAAAACCATCCCGCCTGCGTTTCTTCTAAACGAAAAATCGAAATTTATTTTCAAGGAGAAATAACGACCATTTCTAACCTTAGGGATGAGGTATGAAAGGATGAATTGTGAAGAGTAATGATAAATGGAAAAATAAAAGTGTCCAGGGATGGGAATCGAACCCACAGTGTTCCGCTTACCGGGCAGATGCCATGTCCACTAGGCTACCCTGGACATATTTTTCCGTTCGTAAATATTATATGAGGTAATTTATAATACAATATAATGCGGCTTATGATTGTAAAACGACATTTGAAACCCATCCCGCATGCGTTTCTTCTAAAAAGACTGTCAAAAAGGCTAGGCCAAATCTATGACCAAAATATGGATGGAAATTTGACCGCCGGACCAATAGTTAGAATAACTGAGGTTAGACTGTAGAGTGCAAAGTGAATGTAGTATACAGCACAGTTTACACGGTGGAATGCTTTATCTAGGGAATATCTCACTTTGCTTTGGTGTCGAACAGTAACTTTGGTGTATTTCAACGTTCTCTAATGGCAAAAGTAGTAAAAAGTAAACCCAATACATTAGCTTTTCACAAATTCTGGAAAATGGCATAGAAAATAGGCGTAATACAGATGATAGATCCAACTTGTAGAAAGTTCAATGTTAATCTCCACTTGCTATAGATAACTGTTATGTTTACTTCTGTCTACACATCTGGGAGAATAAGGTATGGGACGATTGTCCTTGAGAAAGACTTTTTGTTGTTGTTGTATTGCAACGATGCATTGCGGACGGTTTGTGCTTGCTACAGCCATTGCTAGGCTCAATACAATCCTACCATAACGGTTGGAGTGGCCTGAACTCTTTCTTAACACTTTCGACCCGAAGGACGCGCGTCCTTGTCGATTTTGCCTCAAGCCCGAAGGACGCGAATTCGCGTCCTTGATTTTCAAAATTAAATATAAAATCGCTTGTGGTTGACACGAATTCGCGTCCACCAGGATCTTGTCCCTTCTTGTCTATCTATCAGTGGGTTGGGGGGATGTTAGCTGACCTAATGTAGCTGTGAAACGTCACGTGAGACCACATCAGCTCCTATTGTCTGCCTATGCAACTGTGGAATCGTCTGCCCTCAAAGTGTTAACGGATAAAAAGCTACTTGGGTGGAAGAAAGGAAGGAAGGGTTGCGATACATCAGCAGTAGTGTGACCGCCCTGTAGACGTAGGCTGTTTTATCACGCGACGGAACTGCGGCGGCGGCGGACCTTTATAGGAATTGGTAAAAAACACACGGACTACATCGATGTCAAGGATGCCATCAAGCCCTGTCACATCCTGGAGCCCCACATTTCACCACGTGAATTGATTGTTGAGGTCTTTCAGGCTTCTCACACGCTTGTTGTGGGCCAAAGTGGAATTCATTCAGCACGTATTATATCTCTCTTGTGTGACCTTCATCTAAAAAAAATCAGTTAGACTTTTAAGAGCTCACAAAAAAAGTAGTATAAAAAGAACGTTTTAAAAAATAGATTTCTATTTGACATTTTCAATCAAAGACCATTTCTTATTGAAGTATTATATAAACCTATAATAAGTAATTAATTTTAATTAGATATCATTATTAGAGCTAATCACATTTTCTCTTTGTTTAGGTATATAAAGTTAATCTCTAAAAAAATACTTTCTGGAGGAGAAGAAACACAGGTTGTGGAAAGAAGAACTTCTCTATATAAGAAACCAATCGTACTGGGATTATATAGAATGTTATATTTTAATAAGATTAATAATGTGTTATTTGAAAAGGTTGAGGCCACCGAAAGGTCTAGCTAAAGAAGGTTGAAAACGGTAATCACATTATATAAATCAACCCAGGGTTGCTGTGGAGGAATGATATAAACCATTGATTTACCACAGTCACGACCTGGTATAGAATCCCACATTGGTTAATTTTTGTATTTAAAAAAAATTCTTCAATAGCACCCAATTCTTACAAAGTTCCAACTTTACCAGTGAGTGCCAATAACTAAACAGGAATATTCATTATTACAGGATTGCAACAAATTACCAAAAATTATATGAAGACACAACTCAAGAGCTATGACACACTTATAAGTTTTAAAAAAGGCATCTTCCTATTGTGGTTAGCTTTTCTTGATTAATCAAGAATGGGTATTTGGTCAATTCTGGAATAATTAAAAATCAACGAATAGTTTATATTGATTCCGATAGATGGCGAAAGCCATCAGCAACTTTCAGTTGCACGATAAGGAGATGCTTTTTCTTAATTAATGAACCTTATCCCAGTACAATGTTACATTTGTACTATTTTTTCACACTTATAAGTACAAAAGTCTAACGGCTGAATCGTCTATTTCTGACAGCCATCATGACCCGAGATCGAAGCCCCATTGGTAATATTTTTATTAAGAAAAAAATTGTTTCAATGGCGCCCAATTCTTTCAAAAAGTCCAAACCCCCGGTGAGTGTAAGTAACCAAACGTAGCTATGGCACATTTGTAAGTGCAAAGGTCGAACTGCCTTCTTCTCCATGTGTAGTATATATGTGATGCACTAACAGTAAAAGACTATCATGGCCTTTACCATGTGTACTTTAGGATGATACTCAAAAATTAATAAGTAAAAATAAAAATACAACTTGAAAAAAATGTCATTGTTGATTATTTCCTATCGTTAGCATAGCGTTCAATTATCCCATCCCACTAATGACTTTTAATTATTCTTATTTTAATTGTTTTCCCACCAATTGGGTGGTCGTCGTTGTGATTGTGGTGAAATTTTCTGTCATTACAGGTGAGGGGAACAATTGTCTCCCTCTTGTCCTTCACAATTAAACCTAATGACCGTTTGCTGCTGTTGTTGGAGTAAATGGACGGCAGCACTTGGGTGGTGGTGTTCTTGGGGAGTCGTCTTTCTAATGTAACACTGGCATAGAACACATTATCACAATATCAAATATCACTAATGATATGGGTGAATCGATATTAACTTCATCAAATAAATATAAGCTGCTCTTAAACAGGTCTTGGTGTCCAGTGTCCAGCCATACTTCTCTTTCTTGAACCTTTCTCTTTATCTCTTTATAGCTTCCCATCCAATCTATCAGTCTGATTCTTCTTCTTCAGTTTCTTTGTTCTTGAGTAGGTGTTGGTATACGGTGACGCCATACTTCTGTATCTTGAGTTCTCCTCTTTTAGCTTCTCAACCAGTCATCAATCCAAAATTTCTTCAATTTCTTTGCTTTGAGCAGGTCCTGGTGTGCAGTAAGGCTATACTTCTCTATTTTTATCTCTTCTTTATATTTCCTTGAAGCTTCCCATCCAATCTATCAGTCTAATTCTTATTCTTCAGTTTCTTTGTTCTTGAGTAGGTATACAGTAACACCATACTTCTGTATCTTGAGTTCTCCACTTTATTTCCTTATAGCTTCAGATCAAGTCATGAGTCCAAATTTTCTTCAGTTTCTTTGTTCTTGAGCAGGTCCTGGTGTCCAGTAAGGCTATACTTTTCTATATTAATCTCTTCTTCATATTTCTTTATAGCTTCCCACCAAGTCCACCAGTCAAATTCTTCTTCTTCTTCAGTTTATTTGCTTTTTAGAAGTTTCTGACATCCAATGTTGCTATGCTTCTCTTGAGCTGTTCTCTTCATACTTCGTCCTTTCCTTCCAGTCTCTCATTTCAATTCATTCCATTCATTTTATCCTGAAGAACTCAACTTCATCAATCCTTTTCCTATAAGTCTCATCCTATTCTTTAGTCTTTTTCTGATGATATTCAACAGATCTCGTTCCTTTACCAAACTTCTCAAAAGATGTTTTTTCCCAATTTTTCATGACTAAGCGCCATATTTTTTTTATCTATGTTTCAAAAATACTATTTCAAAATTTTCAACGCAAGGTTTTTTCTATATATTAAAATTATATTTACACGCTGAAATTCTCTATGGTAGTTAGTGTAGAGCTTATTTAAACTATATTAAGAGCTATGTAAAAACGTATATATAAATAAAAATCCTTTAAAATTTGTTTAGAATTCAAATTCGTAACTTTTATCCCCAAATTCAACAACTTCAGCAAAAAGAATACGTAGGTTAGCAGTGCCATAACGAGGATTATATATTTCCTTATTGCGTCTTTAGAAAGAACAAGATAATAAAAAAAAGTTAATTCTGTGTCAATTGTAGCCATTCAAATAATAGTTGAGATGCCTTCTTTCATTACCTTTATATTTAATAGAAATGACAATGTGTGTCTCTAACTATTATTTAACTAGTGCATACACAAAGTAATGATAATAATAATATGACGGTAAGGATTTCCTTATTGCTGCCGTTTATAACTATTGACTAAACTTGGATTATTTTCTCTTATTTTGAAGTTGTTTAACAATGCCATGTGTTACTGACTTCTTTAAAAAAGGGGGTTACCATTGAACGTATTTCGTTTCCGACTTGTCGGATTGATACCGAATAATTCTCTCTCTATCTCTAATAATTATTTTATTAGAATCATCATCATTGTGAATTTCTCTTCATAAAGAACCAATGCTAAAAATCCATTGATTAAGACTACATAGCCCCTCTAACCCAGTTATAGCCTCTAGTAATTGGGTAGGCCATTTAGAGCTGACCTATTTTGTCTGTTAATATATAAGTACGTTGTGCAATAAAATAGCTTTATTCTCAATCTCTCTCTAAGTCAGAGGATAGTTCAGTCGGTAGAACATCAGGATCTTAACTTCAGAATCGTAGGTTCGAAATCACTTCTCTGCCAACTTGGAGATTCCTGGTCAACTGGTTTAGTTCTATAACCCGCTGTAGCTAGGAGTTTATACTAGACTTCTGGTTAGCCCGGGTAGTTGGCGTTCGACGAGGTCTATTTCTCTTTAGTGTTTGGAGATCTCGAAGGAAGTGACGTGAGTAGTGCCGTGTTGATGGACCTTGCCTCGGAACCAAATAAGCTAGCCACGCCTAGAAAGTCGGCACAACCACACCAGGTGAACATTCCTCCATTTAGCAGAACGAACTGGCGTCAAAGTGAAACCGATAAACACCAAGGGATATCTAATCGGGAATTTCCGCGCCATTTCCCGGAAGTTCACTCATAACTCTGGATTATGCAAATTTAAACGACATCCAATCTACATATAGACATATACCAGACACTTCGAATAAGACTCAAAATTCTCGAAGATAGGGATTGGTAACAATGTGGCTACCTTATTTGTTTGGGTATCGATGCTCTTTAGACAGGTCACGGTAAACAATGGGGAAAACGTTGATACGTTCTATATTTATCCATCCATTTTTCCCTCTCTCTTTCCCCATTTATCTCTATACTTTCGCACGTGGAAGTCTTTGTCATCGCTAATATATAGCACATGTGTATATAATCGACATATTATTGATTATCTATAATGATGGTACAAATCCCATGTACACACGTGGTACTGGCCATGATAATCAATATTGGAAGTTAGCACCTGCTTCTACTTTAAATGCACCACATGTTAACACGTGTAAAAGGCAGTTCAACCTTTTCAATTACACGTGTGCCACAGCCCCATTTGATTAATTATACTCACTGGTGATATTGGAATTTTGAAAGAATCGGAAGCCATTGAAGTAATTTTTCTTCAGAAAAAAAGTTGCCTATTGCAGGGGGTTCGATCCTAGGTTGTGGCTGTCGAAATTCGACGGTTTATACCACTCGTTACCAATCCCTCCACATCTCCTTGCTGTCCCCCCTGGATCCTTGGAATATTCGACCAAATTCTGGTCCAAGTTTCGCCAATTCAATCTACCAGACCGCTTCTTTATAGCTCTAATACTGTATTGGATCATTCTGCTTTTATATGCTACACTGAAGGGTGGTATCTTAGAAATGGTATTTAAGCAAACTATGGACATAATAAGCTTTTAGGACAGTAGAATTACATATAAATATTTACACCAAGCAATGCTCTTCCGAAAACAATAAGGACAAGGCCAGTTAGGCATAATTTAGTCCAATAATTTTTCATCGCAGTAAAGACAGTAGAAGTTTGATTTATTTGTGAAAAGAAACATTCGCTTCTTAATGTTTTCATTTGTTATATATAGATGGTGCGTTATTGGTTTGTATTACTTTAACCCATCTTTCATTACCCGAGTATTCTTATACTTTTATACTAGATAGTCAAGTCTATAGTGTTGTTATATAAGTAGAGGTATACCATTGTTGTCAAGCCAGGATGGTCTGAACTGTACTAAGAGCTGGTCTAGAGAGATTCCTAAGTTCTCCCAGGAGACAAAGAATAAATGATGATGATAATGGTTCCCTCTTTATCTTAGAAATTGGTTGCCGTCGGTGTGTAAAAAAAGATAGGGAAAATATGACCCGACATATTGAACCTTTCCAATATACAGCAGAACTTGGATAATTCTAAAACGTCTTTAATTCCAATATTCATCTTGGTCCCTAGAGTTTCCTATAAATAGAATTTCCGTTTTTAATTCGAATTTTTGGATAAATCGAATTATTTTTTGGTCCCTTGGGCTTCGGATTATCCAAGTTCGACTGTATTTAATTTTCAATTTATTCTCTAAATCACTCTGTGATTATTTTGAAATTATATGCTTTGTCAAATAATTAAAATACACCATATATTAGCGCATCATTTCAAGAATAATTATGTGTGGTAGACAATATAATATTGTAGCAAAGTATTTATTATTTTATTAATAGAATATCAATTTTGATGCTTATATATTTTATTATTCTGAGTAAACTTCCATCATTGATTCTCTTGTATTTTATCTATTTTAATTTGTGTTTGAATTAAATAAATTACCGCGTCATCCTGAAGTTTGTCATTTTTAATTTCCACGTGGCATTTGGTGGAGATGCTGGGTAAATTAGGGAAGACAAACTGATCGTTGAGAAGACCTTGAGGCCATGGATGCTGTGATCTACATTTTCAGAGACTGGCTCCAGAATTCCACTGCCGTGGCTAAGCCAAGACTTTCCTCCAAGATGACGATGTCCCTATAGACGATACGACGACAAAGCCTCAAAAGAAAGGACGCAAAGGTTCTAGGGACAGAATTCCAAATTTCAGAGGTAATCTTTGGCAGAAGCCCTCAGATCCATGTCAGAATCAACAATATTTACAAGCTGTGGGTCACAGCTCCCATAGGGAAGGAGCTATGTAGCAAAGTATTTATTATATTTTATGTGCAGATTATTAATTTCGATTTTATATATTACTCTGCTTAAACTGCCATTTATCAATTTCAATTTGTGCTTGAAATAAATAAATTACCGCGTAATCCTGAAGTTTGTCTTTTCTAATTTTCCACCTGACAATATATATACGCATAAGCGTGTCTGGTAGCGTTTGGTGAAAAAAAATCTTATCTTTGGAAATTGAAAGAATTCTTCGTATTTTCAAGGGTATTTAAACAGGTAATTTTACATTAAATCTACAATGTGAATCTCACACGAGTAAAAGTCCACACAGGAGTTATAAAAGGAAATGACGAGTGGCAAAGAATGTCTGGCAAGATAGCTAAGCGTACAGGTACCCTCTCTCTCTCCATGTTTAATTCATAACAAAATGGCCGACACAACACAACTTATCTCTCGATGACATTCTTATCTTTCAATTGCTTCTTGCTTTCAGATTGCATTAACACACCTTTCGTGTGTGTGTATATAGGAAATCTTTTAAGACATCACTTTTATTTATTATAAATATCTGCTTACATTTATGTGTGTGTGATATTAAATAAAAATATATAATTTGTTTACTATTTTCGCAACAGTTTCAATACTTTCAAAATAATTGTTGTGTATCTTAATACGTCATAAATTTCACTGATTATCTTTATTATTTTTTTAAAGGGGTGTAAAATAATCATTGCTTAAATATTGGGTGTGTGTTTTACAAAAAATAAAATCATATTTTTCAATATAAACTATATAAAAATCATTCTTAGCCCGGGTAGTTGGTGTTCTGAGCTCTAGGAACCCGGATTATCTCTGATTCAACGGCAAATTACGCGTATCATCATCAATAAGATCGTCTGCTAATACAAGCATTTTTTTGAATCGCAAAATATACTTGAATAAAAGCTAGTGATTATCTAGAACTATATTATTAATTTGTTAAATTATATCTTTAATATTAAAATTTTATATATAAAAAAAAATATTTCTAAGAGAAATATTAACTTCATTGCTTTTATATTTTTTATTTGTAAATAGACACTACTAAAAACCAAGCGAAATACGTTATAAGAATATAATTGATAATTATTGTATTTTAGATGTTTGATTAGTGATGATTAGTTGCAATCAAAACACACACAGCATTTTAAAATAATTCCTATGAATTGTATTCAGTCTACAAACAAAAGGCACAAGTTTAGATTAATAGAAATTATAAACAAACGATTTTATCATTAATTAATTAAAACGATTGCGTTATTACCCATTTTTGTTTATATTGCCTTATATCACTTCATACGAATATTAATATATATAAATTTTAAGAGTATAAAACGAAATATTTAATTTATCTAAAAATATAGGCATCGTGTGTATTAGAGCTTTTTATGATCTCAAAAAAATTAATAGAATTAAAATCAATTAACCAAATTATTTCGTATTTATCACTTTATTAAATGCTTCTATTTATTAGATTAAAAAAATAAAGCCCAATTTTAGAAGGAAATATTTCAATTAGTTATCTTTAGAAACACCATTTCATAAATTATACATAGCAGATGTTTGAGTTAAGTGCATGGCTCTAAAATAATTCTCAGTGTCAATTTTTAAACATGTAAAAATATATTTTAGTTAGGTGTATGTTATTATGGCTTAAAATAATATAGTTTCTGGTATATTTTTTATATGTAACAAAATTTGAAATATATTTCTATATTAAGTAAAATAATAAAACAAATAATGATATATATTAAGATTTTAAAACAAAATTATTAAAATATGTACGCGATATAACTTTAAATGCAAATTTGCGTATTCTTTTGGTTATCAAGAAATTTGCGTATTCTTTTGGTTATTAATAAATTAACGAAAAACTTTTTTAAAACATTTTTTATTGAAATATTTTCATGTTTAAGAGCTAATAATATTTAAATACAAGAGTTTATAGTTTTATTAATAATTTATTAGACATTTTTTTTTAAATCAAAACATTTTTCCAGAAAATGTAAGCATTATTTTTGCATAAAATATGTTCATTAAATTTATGGATTTTTAAAAGTTAAAAGATGTGAGATAAAAAGTTCGAATCAATTTCTAAACAAAACATTATTTGTGCAATTAAAAAAATGCCAAACGACTTACCTGAACTCTTTCTTCTCAAAAGTACGTTGATAGCAGCTTGAAGACCTGATCCTTCAAACTTGCCACGGTCACGCAGACGAAGGCTTTGGAAACCGGTGAATTTATGATCCTTCATTATTTTGAAGGTTTCACAGTGTTGGGAGAAGAAAGTTCACACTTCACATGCCAGGTGACACTCGCTATCCGATCACACACCGCGCGCCGGCGGTCAAAACACACAAAAAAAGGTAAACAATGAGACGTCTCGCCCCCTTACGGAGTCTGCCCGAACTACAATAGTCCCCCGCGCATGCGTCAACTAGAGCCACTTCACCCCTTGAAACTTTGGACTTGATAAACTTTAAGAGTATTTTGACTAAATATATATTTATTTTTATTTTTTTTTTTAGTTTTAACACATGTAAAACAACATAATTATATTTTCTGGCTTATTTAACTTATATTCTTATAATTTACTAAGCTTTTAAATTGAAGAATTTATATTGATTTTATACTTTTTGTTTTCTATTTCAACATTTTAGATTTTTAAAATGATGGCGAGAAAAAATAGTTTATTTTTAAAAAACATTTTAAATTTTAATATTAAAACATTTAATAGCTAGAAAATATTCGATTTTAATTGAATCTTTTAAAGTGAATATTCCTTTTTTTTTTATTGTAACTTCTATGACTATTTTTCCTATAAAACCTTTTTACATTAAACAACACATAATTGCCAATTCATTTAAAATAAAAGTACGCGTTGATTTTGATTCGTTATTATATATACAGTTAAACCTGTCTATAGCGCCCCCTCATGGGACTCACCAAAATAGGGTGCTATAGAGAAGGGGTGCTATAGACAGGTTTAACTGTACATTTTAAGACCTATCAAATTAGTTGCTTAAATAGGTTGGGACAAAGATTAACTCCAATTATATTGTTGAAATTCTTCCCATCCACAAAAGTAACTTTTTAATTATGTCGTAAAAATGATATATAATGCAGAGTAAAAAAATCTACGCTTTTAATTCTTAATGAAGGTGTAATCACATTGATGTTAAATGTAGTTTTATAAAATATAAAATCGATATGAAAAGTTACAAAATAGGAAAATGTCCAAATGAAAATTTTCACTAAAATGCAAAAATGTTGTAATTAAACTTTTAAATATTGTCTTGAAATTGTAAAAAAAAAAAAAACTTTATATGCGCACAAAAAGTACTTAATAAAATAAAAAATTACCTGATTAAAATTTTAAAAAATGTTTTCAGAAAGTATATACAGGGTGATCCAAAAGTCCCGCACTATTTTAAAAATTAATAACTCCGCGAATATTTGCGCTAGAGCAATGCGGTAAACACCATTGTATTCAGGATGCAATGGGATTTTTTATGGCAAATAATGTAAAATTGGAAATTGATTTTAGTTACAATTTTATTCGCCAGATGGCGCTCTACCAGAATCAGAGATTCAGCGGCCAAATTGTTTGATAAATTGAAAAATATAACTGATCGACACGTATTTTTCCTTTTTGAATACCAGGAAAGAACCCTAATAATATCAAATAACAAATTAATAAAACACCACTTCGCCAAAAGTATGAAGAATTGTTTAAAGATTTTAAATACAATCAGAGATATGTAAAATAGGTAAATGCAAATTAAAACATGTAGCAAAATATTTATTTTTATATGAGGTTTTGTTAAATAGATTGAATGTTTGAAAAACACTGCTGATATCAATACACGAATTTTTGAAATGTTAATATAGTACCAAAAATTATGATGGCACTATTAATAGGATTTCTTGCTATAAGAAATGTGTAGTTTCTTGACTGATTGGCGACCCTTGACTATTTAACTGGATATTTGTCATGATCCAACAAATGAAATATAGAGGGGAGTGACAAAATATATTTGTCGTACTTTATTCCAAATATCCTATGGGCTTGTCAAATGTTATCATTGTTTATTATACTGTACACAATTTTAAAAATGTGTCCCCTCAAATAAAAATAAATTTTAAATCGACCTTTTGCGTTGAAAAACGTGGTAGTAAAATCATTTTGTATTATTTTTTTTCACAAAATTTCTAAAGTTATTGGTATACAGAAAATATTCCTTATTCTACATGTATTTCTTATGTATGTATTTCTATGTTATCTATTATCTATGTATTTCTTCTAATGAGCGAAAAGCGAAAAACTAAACATAAGGGGTAAAATTGTGTGTACCAGTGTTATTCGAGAAGTTATAACACTCTGGTTTGCACGACATAATATGTGAGCAGATGACAAACAAAATATTACTGTTCACAAAAAAAAAGAGTCAAGATGTGAGGACAGCATTTATTATCCGCATATCCCAACACAAAGAGCTGCAAAATATTGATAGATAATATAATACATGGCGGCTTATACAACACATGAGGTAACTGCCTTCTCTCTTGTATTAGGTCACAATCCTTGCTCAATGTGGCACCCTTCATTCTCAATCACCGCCTGCAGACGATAAATGACAGAATGGACAGCATTAAATAACATATCTGTTAAATTGATAAAGCGTGCCTTCTGATAGAAGCCTTCAACATGGCCAATGTGGTAGGCCAGCATCGATAAACACACGATTTAATGTATCCCCATAAACAAAAATCGCAAGGCGTCAAGTTTGTTGATCTTGGAGGCCACTGGTATATAAAGTGGCGACCTATCACACGATTTTCACCGAACGTATCCTTCAGCAATTGTTTGGCACCTCGGGAGATATGAGGAGGTCCTCCATCTTTCATGAATGTTATTTTGCTTAGTGCTTTTACCCTGCAATATGGGAATACCCTTTTCTCATAACGTTCACCAGTTACAAAAACGGTTTTAAAAGTTCTTCCATTGATTTTTCAAAGAAAAATGACCCAATAATAAAAGAAGTGAACCCACACAAAACTGTAACTCTAGGCTGGTAAAGGGGCATTTCTGTGAAAATCCTAGGGTTTTCTGTTGCCCAAATGCGGCTGTTTTGAATGTTAAATTCTCCGTTTAGAGAAAAGTGAGCATCATCTGTCCACAGAACATTCGACAGCCAGTTTTCATCAATATCAATTTGCCGGAAAACCCATGCAGCGAATTCTTGACGCATCTCAAAATCGCCAACTTTCAGCTCGTGAAATCTTTGCATTTTGAATGGGCACACACAATAGAGACATTAAGTGAAGCGTCTTCGGATATCACAATCATACTTCGGCGAATTTAACGCCAAAAGTTCAATTCGGGGATCACCTGTCCAGGATAACAAAAGTCAGTAGGTTGAGGACATGATAACCGACCTCGACCTTACACCGTTAAATAACGGAGAGAACACCTATCTATCTAAGTCCACAGGCACAGAATCCGCAATAGACATCACAGCGATAAATTACAACATCGCACCCACAACACAATGGAAAATCCTGAGAGGTGCACTCAGTGACCACAGACCAATTTTAACAACCCTAAACTTCAAAATTGAGAATGTCAATTAGAATAAAAGAACATGGAACTTTAGGAAAGCCGACTTGAAAAAATTCACAGAAAAGCTTGAAGAACTGTGCAACGAAAAATTGAATTACAGAACGCTTGACAAAAGCTTGGAAAAATTCTCTTCGAACATTTAAAAAGCTGCAAAAGAGCATCGATAACTAGAGGTAGACGTAAAGACCTGTGGATACCTTACTGGAAGGACCACAACATCGAGGCAATGATTTCAGAGAGAGAGACAATATCAATGAACCTTCTTAAAACAATAAAACAGAAAGGAACTCATTGAAATTATTCACAAAATATAACAAGAAATTTGGATATTCAAACAAGAAAAATGGCAGAATTCTGCGAAAAAAATGGATCCAAGAAAGGACAGCCAACACTGGAATATAATTAGAGTGTTAGAGAACAATCAAAACCAACACCAATCCTCCAATACTCTAACCGATATGAATAGAACAGCGAGAACGAGAACAAACAGATGGCTGACATAATTGCTGAATATCTTTCAAGCACTTCCATACTCAACTATACGAATGAAGACAGGACTCTAAAATAATATAAACCAGTTAGTTAAACAAGCAAGAAACTTCCATCAACAAGATATTTTCTCGAGAGACTTCACACTGAATGAGCTAAACTCATCAATAAAAAAATCCAAGAGGTCACCAAGAGATAATCTAATCTTTGGTCAAATGATTAAACACTTTGAAGTCAAAGCTAATAATCAACTCCTACGAATACTGAACATTTCATGGCAAACTGGTAAACTACCAAAGAATTGGAAGATATCAATTATAGTGCCAATACTGAAGCCAAACAAAGATGCCAAGGAATACAAGAACTATCGGCCAATTGCTCTCGCCAGCATACTTTGTAAAATACCAGAACGAATTATCCACTCTAGGCTCATAGTCTGGCTCACAAAAAATAATAAAATAAACCTCTACCAAACGGCCTATAGATCCCAGCACTGTACAACTGATCAACTGTTCTAATTCTGTCAATCAATAATAGATTCTTTCCGGGAAAAACCGCCAAAGAAGACCACGGCTATATTCCTTGATATGACCTCAGCTTTTGATCGAGTGTGGAGGGAGAAATTACGTGAAAAGCTGCACAACATAGGAGTAAGAGGAAAAACCTTAATCTGGATTGCAGACTTCTTAAGGGGAAGAAGGTTAAAGGTTCGGGTCAATGGAGAATTTTCCAAGGAAGGAAGAACATGGGCTGGTGTACCTCAGGGATCTGTGCTCAGTCCTCTACTCTATCTGCTATATATTAACGACATACATCCTTACCTCACTGAAGACACAAAGGTTGCCTGTTATTCAGATGATAAAGCCATATGGCACACAAGTAGCAGCATAGAAAAATCGTAAAAGATACTGAAGACATCAATGAGAGGACTGGAGAAGTGGGCAATGGAACTCCAAATGACCATAAACCCAATAAAACCAAACCTATGCGTCTTCTCCACTCCCAGGGAAAAAGGCATAAATATAACCACAAAATAAGCATAAACAAACAAATAATTGATAAAATTAGAAATCCATAATACCTAGGTGTGATACTGCAGTCCTGGATCTTTCCAGTTGGTCTCAAGGACCACGCCATCACCATCTCCTAAGCGGCGAAGTACGCGATCTACGTATTCATCGTAGATCGCAAAATGCGTGGTGTCGCTGGAGACCCACTGGCGATTCTCCACCAAACTCTGCAGCGCTGGCAGAGGCGCCATATTCATTGTACATAGTGTATATAATGCATATTATATTTTTTTAATAGTGCAGACTGTGTATGTATTGACAAGATGTCAACAAAATTATTTTAATTATTATTTATGAGGAATTTTAATTTTCATAGCACATAATTAGCACCTCAAATAGAGCTATCAGAAAACTAAACATTCTGAGAAGGCTATGTGGAACAAATTGGGGAGCAAAACCCAGAATTCTCAGAACAACATATACCACCTTAATAAGACCGATAATGGAATATGCAACACCGGTCTGGGCTCCCTCAAGCTCATCACTAAAAGTACGACTAGACAGTGTTCAAGCAAAAGCGGCCAAAATAATCACTGGTGCTGTTTCATCCACCAACAATGAGAAAATTCAGAGAGAATGTGTTCTAGACCTACTCGCTCGAAAGCAGAAGACAAAATAAAAACAACTTGGATCGGCACTTCGGAAACGAGGAACCAGAGGACGAGATCTCTCTGACCACTTGTGGTTTGGTGGATCCGCCCTTTTCTGAGAATGAGGTGAAACTGACGGCTTTCAAGTTCGGGAAAAGGAAATCTTCTGGTCCCGAAGGGATCGATAACACGGTCGTGAAAGCCCTGGTAAGGATGCACCCATCGCTTCTTTCCAGGTTATTCAATAAGTGCCTGGACACTGGTACATTTCCTGAGGCATGGAAGGTTGCCCGAGTAGTGCTTCTCGAAAAGTCTGGTAGAAAGGGTTTTTTTTTTTTTACTTAGGGTAATTCTCCTAATGATTATCGTCCGCTTTCTTTACTAGTGTGTCTAGGTAAGGTCCTGAATAGCCTACTAGCTCAGCGACTGAAGCACTGGCTAGAGAGTAATGAGCTCCTTTCCTCTTTCCAACATGGTTTTAGGGAAGGGAAGTCCACAACCACAGCTCTGAACGAGGTGTTAGAGGGGGTTGAGATGGGCTTAAATAAGGGTGCTTGGGTTCTTTTCGTGGCCCTGGACATTGATGGCGCGTTCAACTCCATGAGCTGGAACAAGTTGATGAAAAATTTGATGGACATGGGTTGTCCTGATAATTTGTGCAGCTTGATTCGTGACTTCCTGAGGGATAGACGGATTAGCCTCAGTTTTGGTGGGCGGAAGTTGGAAAGAAACTGTGCTAGGGGTTACCCCCAGGGCTCTTGCTGCGGACCTATTCTGTGGAATATCCTGGTAAACACCGTTTTCCAGGAGGAGCTCCATGAGGGAGACAGGCTGGTTCTCTATGCTGACGACCAGTTCCTCATCATTGAGACTGCTTCGAGAGCGAAGGCTGAGAAGTGTGTTGAAACTGCTCTCCAAATTTTCTCGATCTGGGCCCATGACTCTGGCCTTAAGTTCAATGTCTCCAAAACTAAAGCCCTCAGCTTTAAACCTAGGGACATAAGAACTAAAAGGAAACACAAGCCGGGTATCCGGATGGAAGGATGGAGGGTAGTGTTGGTCAATAGGATGACCATCCTGGGGGTGGTCATTGATGACAAGATGGTTTGGCAATACCAGGCGGAGGAGATGGTGGCGAGAGGCAGGGAGGCGTTGTGCAGGCCTGTCCTGGTTGGCCCTCAACAGGGGGGAGAGAGAAGGAGGGTACTATTTTTAGGAACCTCTGCCTCTCCTGTGTCGAGCCAATCTTGCTATATGCTTTCGGGGCTTGGTAGCGCCGAAACAGGGATCAGAAGGTGGCAACAACTCTAGAGAGAGTGCAGAGGACAGCGGCACTCAGAATCACAGGGGGATATCGCACTACCAGCAGTGAGGCCTTTTTGATCCTCGCTGGGCTTATTCCCCTGGGATTGAAACTAGAGGAGGAGACCATCAGACAGAACTGGGAGAAAAGGGAAGATGCCCTGGGACTTTAAGCGGGGGCCCTGGAATCGAAGAGGGACACAAGGAAGCCTCCGCAGTGGTTGCCAAAGTGTAATTGGAGTCCTAGAGGGCCGACAGGGATTGGCACGGAGGTTTTCACTGATGGTAGTAAGTCTGGAACCAATACTGGAGCTGGGGTAGTGATATACACTAATGGAGAGCTGATCTTCCAAGAAGGTTTAACACTCAGAGTGGACGAATTGGTCTTTTCAGCCGAGCTGGTTGCGATCAGGGTAGCCCTCAGAGTGCGTGCCGAGAAGAACTTCAGCCCGGACCGCCTCTATTCAAATTGTATGTCGGCCCTCGTCGTTATCAATCTGGAGAAAGGGCAACTCGCGCATCAAATATTCCAGGAGCTGGAGATGATGACGCGGGCTCCGGAGCTCCATTGGGTTAGGGGACACAGCCTCATCGAAGGTAATGAGCTCGCAGACAGGCTCGCTAAGGCAGGATGCTTTAGAGGTAGATCACTGAGGACCCCAGTGACCAAGAAAGAAGTTTATAGGAGGATCAGGGATCACGTCCAGGACTTATGGTTGGACAGATGGAGGAACAGTGTGAAGGGGAGAGAGGTATTCAATGGGGTAACAACACCCAAGTACCTCTGTAAGGTAATGTCCCACAAACTCATTAGGGTAGTTCGGGACATGGGCTCTCTTCCCCAAGTCTCCACAGATTTAAAATTAAGAGAAACCCTGATTGCGTCTATGGAGAAAGGGATGTGAATGCACGCCACTACGTCTTGGATTGTCCAAGGGTAGTGGGTGTGCAGGAAGAGAAAAGGAGGGCGAGGGGCGCGATCGAGAATAAGCTGCTGAGAAATCACAGCAAGCTTCTTGAGAAAGCCCACGACGTGGCAGCTGAGCTTTTCCTCAGCTGTGAGTGAACAGAGTCGACCGGGGGCTGCCTCCCCGCGGTCCCTGCTGGACACAGTAGATAGTTTCCTATTTTGTTGTGATTAAAGGCCACCGGTATAGAAATCCTTCCAGACACGTTGTCTGGGAGGTGGTGTTTCCAGGTACAATGCCCAAGCACTAGCTTGGATACCGTTACTTGGCTTATGAGTTGAACAGAATAGCAGCGAAGGGCATGCTTCGCATGCCGGCTTGTGGACTGAAAGGTCTGGGTGGCCATCTGCTTCTAGGGTGTACCAACTGTGCTTAGGTGGGATCCTCCAGTTCTTGTTTATTTTGGCTACTGTTTCTATTTCATTAAAAGTAAGTTTATTTTTCTGTAGCAAGGGTTCTTTTGTGCCTTTTTTCGCTAGCGCATCAGCAGCTTCATTGCCTTCAATGCTAACATGTAAGGGTATCCATTGAAGGTGAATTTTTGAGGTATTGAGAGTTTTTGGAGATAACCAATTATGTTCCTGCTTACTTTGTCTCTAAGTTCCCCTGTGTGACTCAAGTGTTGTATGGCACTTCTACTATGAGTAAGAATCCATATATCATGATTTTTAGTATTTCTGATGGATTTTAAGACTTCATAGATGGCTATAAGTTCTGATCTGAAGATTGAGCAAAAATCTGGGTTTCTTCTGTTCATTTTCTCATTGCCATTTGTGGGTTTAATGAGAGAGCCACTGCCAGTGTGTCCCAACTCGTCTCTGCTACCATCGGTATAGATAGTTATTGCATTTTTAGGAATTTTATTAATTATTTCTAATGATAATTGTTTTAAGTATTCTGGATTTTGGTATTGTTTGTTGGTGGGTTCGTTTAAAGTGGCATTAAAAATAACATTTTGTTAGTGATTCGCATGTAGATATTTTTTCAGCTAAATAATATTTTTCCACTTTATATTTTAAAAATCCATTTCTTTTGGCCAGGTGGAGAGGGCCTTCTTTTTTGAGTCTTATATTGGGTTCCCAAATAAGTATGTAATTGAAAGTTCTGTGTTTATTTTCATAACTCTTGATTTTTTAAAATATATTTTGGAAGATTGTAGCTTATTCTATCTCTTAAGGGCATAATGTCTGCCTCGCAAAGTACAATATTATTAGGGCAGGTATTTCGAAGACCTGTAATAATTCTAGGTGCATTTAGTTGTATCCTTTCCAGTGCTTTTAGATTTGTTTCAGATGCTGTACCATAGATTTGATATCCATATTCCAAAATAGGTCTCATTAGAGATGTGTAAGTTAATTTTAGTGTTGTTGCTTCAGCTCTCCACTCTTCCTGAAATATATTTCAAGATTTTTAGTCGGTCTCTTCCTTTTCTAACAACTCCTTCAATATGTTTACTGGAGTTAATTTCTGGATCCAGGGTGTAGCCGAGATATTTAGGATGTTTATTATATTGCAATTGTTGTTCTTTCAGAATAATATTTGGTCTTATTTTGTATAGTTTCTTATCGGTAGTAAAAAGACAGGTTTCAGATTTTGGGGGTTAAATTCTAATTTATGTTTATTAGCAAATTTTTCTAGGTGGAGAATAGTCTTGTTCAAATCTCTTTCAGCTTTTTTCCAGTTAGTGTTGCTGCTCCATAGAATAATGTCATCAGCGAAAAGTCCAATATTGGTTTTATGTGAAAATTTGTCTTCTATGCCTGCAATAAATAGGGTGAAGAGAGTTAGGCTAAAGACTGATCCTTGTGGTAATCCTTGGTACAATTTGAAGGTTTTAGATAGAGTGCCATTATATTTGACCCTGATGTATATATTTTTAAGGGAATCATTTATCCAAGTGATAGCTTTTCCATCAATTTTGAAATGTTTGTATAATTTTGTAATTAACTTGTTTTTCCATACCTTATCAAAAGCTTGTGTAAGGTCTAAAAAGCAGCTATGGTGTGGTTAGTTGGCTTTTTGTTTTGTGCATTTTTTACCTTTTGTGTGAAAAATAAGAGTTGGACTATTGTCCCATGTCCTTTCCTAAATCCATATTGTTCTTCTGGTAAGAGATTTCTTGTGTCGGGGTGGTAGGTGAGTCGTCTGAATATAATTTTTTCCGTTAATTTGCAGCAAATATTTGTGAGGGAGATAGGTCGGTAGTTTTTTGGGTCATCAGCAGATTTGTCAAGTTTTTTTAATGGGAATTATTGTTGCATTTTTACAGTCTTGAGGCAATTTTCCAGTTTTCCAGGAGTTATTGAAAATATTAAGAAGTCTTTCTTTGCCAATTTTGCCCAAGTTTGATATCATTCGGCCATGGATTCCATCTGGCCCAGGAGTCTTGTTTAGGTCAGTGTTTTCTAATGCATAAGCTAGCTCTTTCATATTGATTTTTTTCATGGAAATTATTATGAGTGCTGGTGACATTTTTAGAGTCATGAATAATCTTTCGGGTCTTTTTTCAACCTTGATTTTACTACTTATTTGATATGAATTACCTAAAAGATTGGCAGCAATTTTGTCATTAGTTGCTGGTGTACCATCTGTATTCTCAATCATATTTGTGTTTTCAGTTTGTGGCTGGACTCTGCCAATTTGTTTTGCCAAATTCCAAAGTTTTGTATTTGGGTTTCTTGGGTTCAGGTTTTCACAAGTTTGTTTCCATTTTTCCCTTTTCACATTTACGTATAATCTTTTTATTTTTGCAATCACAATGTTCAGTTCAGTTCTACAATTTGTTTGGTTTTGGGTGCACTTTTTTGTAGTTCATTTCTTTTAGTTATAAGTGTTTGAATATTTTTTGCCTGGTGTGTATAATTTGGAATCCATTTCTTAATATAACCTCTTGGTATTGAAACTTTGGCTGCTTTAATAATGGTGTTTTCGAAAGATATCATATTAGCCTTTTTGAAGTTCCATATTTTTTCTTAATTGAGCTAGTTTTGGTCTTGGTGCTAATTTCTATCAAATTAGGCAAATGATCACTTTCAAAACCTTTTAATATTTGCTATTTGCATTTGTGGAAAATGTCAGGATAGTAAAAACTTATATCAAGGGCTTGTGCAGTATTATAGCTGTAGGAATGATGGGTAGGATTCCCATCATTTAAGCACATGAAGGCATTGTCGTCAAATATGTTTGATAGTATTTTGCCTCTTGGGTTTGGCGTAGAACATCCCCATAGTTGATGTTTGGCATTAAGGTCACCTAAAATAATAGTGTTGTCTGTAAGAAATTGAGCCATTGTTCCATCGTCAATAAATGTATTGTTTGGAGGGTGATACATATTGTATATGTTGATGGCTTTGTTTTGATTGAGGTAGACTTTGATACCTTGGGTTTCGAGGTCTAATGTGTTTGGAATATTAACGGCTATGTCCTCATAGTACAAATTATTGATTAAAAATGCTAGGCCACCCCCTTTAACAGCTTATACAGATGGATCTTCAGACCTTACCCTGAGTAATGGAGGGGCCGGAATTAACATAATACTGCAAGATGGAACAAACATCAAAATCAAAGAAGGAGCAGGACAGATTTCGTCAAACTTCACTTGTGAACTGACAGCTATCTGGAAAGCCCTTGATGTATGCCTTAACCAACCATCCCTGCATCAAGCAGAAGGAATTTTAATATACAGCGACTCCATATCCGCTCTAGAAGCAATTCAGAAGGGCAATACTAAAATCACACAGAAAATACACTCGTTACTTACCCAACTGGAACCATTGGAGAATAACTGCATTCTACATTGGATCCCTGCCCATGCTGGGATCGGGGGTAATGAAATGGCATTTGAATTGGCAAAGGAAGCCAGAAAGGTGAGCCAAAGGAAAGAACAAATGTCATTATTTGACGCTGATTCTTTGTCAGAATACAAGATAATTAAACAAAAAAATAAGAAAAGATCAAAATGCGAAATAAACTGAGAGAAAAATGACAAAAACTATAACAAGACTTAGAACAAAACACTATAAAGGAATGACAATACATCCAGATGGCACAAGAACCTATAGGGCATGCAACAATTGTCCTGGTGTGGAACTTACACCTACCCACATATTCTCATGTCCAGCAATGGCCGCAGCCTTGCAGAAATTTGACATAGACCCAGAGCAGCAGCTTTACACACCCAAGATAGTGGACATTGCTGCTGATGTGATGGAGATGCATGGTACATCTGAAGGTCTTTATTGGACACGACAACAACAACGGCATTCCAGAGTAAAATAAATTTTCAGAGATAGATACATATTTTTCAAATGAATTAAAATAAATATAATCGATACTGAGTGAGAGTTGAATTAAAAATATTAGAAATTTATTATCTTCGGAAACAAACCGTATCTAAAATATCAATTTTCTTTTTGCTACATGTTTTAATTTGCATTTACCTATTTTACATATCTCTGATTGTATTTGAAAATCGTTAACCAATTCTTCATACTTTTGGCGAAGTGGTGTTTTATTAATTTGTTATTTGATATTATTAGGGTTCTTTCCTGGTATTCAAAAAGGAAAAATACGTGTCGATCAGTTATATTTTTAAATTTATCAAACAATTTGGCCGCTGAATCTCTGATTCTGGTAGAGCGCCATCTGGCGAATAAAATTGTAACTAAAATCAATTTCGAATTTTACATTATTTGCCATAAAAAATCCCATTGCATCCTGAATACAATGGTGTTTACCGCATTGCTCTAGCGCAAATATTCGCGGAGTTATTAATTTTTAAAGTTGTGCGGGACTTTTGGATCACCCTGTATATTCATTAAGGTTGCTGAGTTCCTATAATAAATAAATACACCTTATAATTCACATTAAACATAATTTATTGATATCCCATAATTTAAGCACATGCAATAATATATAGTTTAAAAAATAAAAATTAGCGTTATCATAAAAATATTCTCTCTTAAATAAATCTTTTTCACATTTTATTTTATTTATTTTTTTATTTCATAGATATTTGTAAGATATTTACTCTTCGTCTGCTCTTTTTAAGTAACGAAATCACCAGTTGAATAATTCACAGAGTTGAAGCCATTCGGCTCACGTTTTCTTATGTAAAAACGATATTTGTAAAGCAAACATGTTCTGTTTCAATTGATCATTTAGTTTTACATTTAACTTCAATTTAAATGTATTAATTTTTTTTTTTGAAACTGACAATAGGTTGTCACTAAATATATAAATTTAAATATTTTGTGTTTATAAAGATTTTTATGCATAAGGTTATTATAAGCAGAAATAAAATCGTAAACATTTATTTAATGCTTTTTAAATAACTCTATATTTAGGGAACAAATTTCTGATTAGATCTACGTATATTTATATATTGATTGAATTAATTTAAATAAAAATAATTGTACATTTTAAAAACTAATATAAATATAAAAAGCTATATTTAGAATATACGAAATAAAATAAAGGATTTTTTATAATATTCCATTTTTATAATTGTATAAAAATAGTGTATTGTGCAGCATATTCGTTAATTTATTTTAATAATGGGGTTTAGAGAGAGAGACAAAGAAATGTTTTTAATAATGATAATGATTTACGTTTTTTCCTTTGTTGAGAGAGTATTTTTTATTCGATTATTATATATATATTCAAGAACGATAAAATAAATTATTATAGTAGCTCACTATTAATTTCTGGACCTTTATTATTATTTTTTTTTTCAATAAAAAGGAAAATTTTAATTAATCTTTCAAAATTCTCAACGATGAATATTGTTGCACCAGGTTGCGGCTTGGCAGACTCTTCAGCCTGGATTCTCTCCTGTGCTGGGTCTTGCATCTTACCAGAGCGTGTTTCAACCATCCTGCAAATTTATAAAAGGGAATAACGAGATAAGTCTTCTTTAAGTAGCCACCAGAATCCTTTATTTATTTTCTCACATCAAAGAGAGCAGTGAAGTCACGTGTACCTAAATACAAATGATGACAATCTAAATAATCTGTGTTTTAAATAAATATCATAGAATATAAAAATAAATAAATATATAATTTAAATTTCAAATATATTAAAAATAATATAAGAAATACGCCATTAATCATGATGTAACACTTCCCCCTCTCCAGAGGTCGTCACGTCCTCGTGAGTTACCCCATCAATTCTCTCAAAATAGGGTTTGAGTCTTGAGACATGGACAATCAATGGGTCTTGGCCAGGATTATCTTTTGGCTCAATTAAGTAATTTACGTTAGACAGCTTCTTTAATATTCTATATGGGCCAAAATATTTTCTCAGTAGTTTCTCACACTTTCCTATTTTCCTAATTGGTGTCCAAACTGCTACTAATTCTCCTGGTTCGTAGCTTCTTTCCATGTGTTTCTTGTCATAGTTCTTTTTCATTCTTTCTTGAGTCTTTATTGTGTTGTTAATAACTAATTTTCTTGTTCTGTTTATTTTGTCTAAGTGATGTTTTATGTATTCATCATAATCATCTTTGTCAATGTCCACCGAGATATTCCTGTCGTCCAAAAGAGACGTAGGTTCTCTTCCAAACATCAGGAAAAAGGGAGAATATCCTGTGGTTTCCTGAATTGTAGTATTGTAAGCGTGAGTGATGAATGGGAGTATTTCGTCCCAATTTTTCTGATCAGTGTTCACATACATACTGAGCATATTGATCAATGTTCTATTTAACCGCTCTGTCAATCCATTAGTCTGGGGATGATAGCTCGTTGTGAAGCAATGTTTAATCTTGCACGTTTTCATCACCTCTTTCATTAAATTACTGGTAAATTGAGAGCCTCTGTCACTAATAAGATATTGTGGGGCTCCGTGCCGAAGAAAAATATCCTCTACTAGAAATTTAGAAACTTCTTTCACTGTTGCTTCCGAGACTGCTCTTGTTTCTGCATATCTAGTGTAGTAGTCCGTCAGCACGATTATCCATTTTTTCCTGTTTTTCGTAGATGGTAGTGGACCAACAAAGTCAATTCCAATTCTTTCGAAAGGAAAGTTGGCTGGGGGGATGGGCTGTAGTAGTCCAGAAGGTAATTGGTTTGAGCCTTTCCTACTTTGGCAAAGGTGACACGTCTTAACGAATTCTGAGACATCCTTTAGCATGGATGGCCAAAAGTATTTACTCTTTATTCGGTACATGGTTCTGGCGACGCCCAGATGGCCATTCGACATATGATTGTGATATTCTTTCATAATTTCTCTCTTTTTATTCTCTGGAACCACAAGCAACCACGCCCTGCCTTCAGGGTTCGGGTTTTTCTTAAAGAGGCATCCATCTTCTTCTTTAAAGTTTTGCGCAATTGATCGCCTGCTTCCATTAAGGTTTTTCTTAACACTTTCGATAAATTTATCCTCTTCGTCTGTTATTTGATTTAAAAATAGCCTTTCAAAATCCTCATCCCAATCAGTTTCTGGTAAGGGCCCCCTAGATAAGCCATCGGCGTCCAGATGCTTCTTTCCCGATTTATGTATTATATCGAAGTCATATTCTTGAACTTTCAATGCCCATCTTGCCAATCGACCTGTTGGATCCTTCAAGTTTTTGAGCCAGCATAAGGCGTGATGGTCTGTTACTATTTTAAAGTGTCTTCCATAAAGGTAGGGTCGTAATTTTGACATTGACCAGACAACGGCCAGACATTCTTTTTCAGTGGTTGAATAATTTTGCTCCGCTTTACTTAGGGTACGACTCAAATATGAGATCACCTTCTCTTCACCACCGATGTCTTGGACAAGTGTTGCACCTATGCCGATGTTGGACGCATCAGTATGAACATAGGTAGGTGCATTTGGATTGAAGTGACCTAAAATTGGTGGACTTAATAGTGCTGTTTTTAGGGTTTGAAACGCTTCCTCTTGTCTTTCTGTCCAGGTAAATGATACACTTTTTTTTATAAGGTTGGTCAAAGGGTCAGCAATTTTTGAAAAGTCTTTGATAAATTTTCTATAATATGAACACATTCCCAAAAAGGATTGTACTTCTTTGACCTTTTTGGGCCGAGGAAAATTTCTGACAGCTTTGATGTTAT
The DNA here is from genome assembly GCA_030710605.1 of Cordylochernes scorpioides. Lineage (NCBI taxonomy): Eukaryota > Metazoa > Arthropoda > Arachnida > Pseudoscorpiones > Chernetidae > Cordylochernes > Cordylochernes scorpioides. Next base: position 16,928,355 of record CP092883.1, on the reverse strand, counting down.
GTTCCACGGGTTTTATACCATGTTTGCTCGTTATATAGCCGAGAATCTCCAATTCTTCAAAAGCAAATCGGCATTTTTTGTCGTTTAACCTTAAATTAGATTCACGAAAACATCTAAAAACAGCTTCAAGTCTTTTGAGGTGCGTTGGAAAATCCGGGCTATATATGATAACATCATCCAGATAACACAAACAAATTTGCCATCTCATATTTCCAAGCATATTCTCCATATTTCTCTCAAAGGTAGCAGGCGCGTTACAAAGTCCAAAAGGCATCACGTTGAATTCATATAATCCATGCGCTGTAGTGAAAGCTGTTTTCTCTTTGTCTCTTTCTTCGACTTCAACTTGCCAATATCCAGATCTGAGGTCTATTGCTGAGAAGTGTGTAGATCCTTGGAGAGTATCCATAACTTCGTCTATTCTAGGGATCGGATAGACATCTTTTACTGTCACATTATTCAGTTTTCTGTAGTCCACACAAAATCTGTATTTACCATCTCGCTTCTTGACCAATATTACTGGAAAAGACCAGGGGCTAGAAGATGGCCTAATTATGCCTTCTGTAAGCATCTCATCAATTTGCTCTTTTATAATATCTCGTTCTTTAGCACTTACCCGGTAAGGCTTGTGTTTAATTGGCTTCGCGTCTTCTGTGTCTATCCGATGTTTTGCCAAATTGGTTCTCCCTAATCTCGATGAAAAAAGATCTCCATACCTTTCTAAAACTTGTTTTAACTCCTTCTGTTCCTTTGGTGAAAGATTTTCGTTTATTTGGAATCTAGGTTCTTCGTTCTTTTCTACCTCTCTTTCTCGACTCACATTTATTTTCGCTGGACTACTTCCAAAAGCCAATGTTTGGTTTTTCATTATTTTTAACGGTCGAGGATACGGATTAGTTATCCAGATGTGTGTTTCCCTATTTATAACATTGATCAAGCTTCTTGCTAGACGAAGTCCATTTGTTTGAAACATTTTGCTGCTCTCCTCGATAATATATTCTCCATCCTCTGTTTCTACCAATGCCTTGATCAATTTCATGGAACATTCCGGTACAATGGAATCCTTGGCACTCTTTATTTTCAACATTTCAAATTTGAATTCGTCATGATTATTCGTCAAATCATATTTTATAGTTTCTTGCTTACAATCTATTTTTGCGTTCATTTTCTTAAGGAAATCTCTCCCAAGAATTAATGTCCGTAAATGCGTTTTCAATATCACAAAGTTGTGTGATAATGTTTCGTCATCAATTTTTATATTTAAAAATATACTTCCTACCATGTCCAATTTTTTTCCATCGGGTCCTGCACAAATTTTTGCGAGTTTACTTATACCATGGCCTGTATCGAGGGCCGTTCTGAGGTCGACCACTGAGAGGTCAGCACCTGTATCAACCAAAGCTTCAAAAGTCCCTATCTTGTCCACATTAATTTTTAATTTGTATTTAGGGTCCAACTTCTTGATTCCGTTTATGGTCGACTTGCTTTGATTGACAGATTCAGGCGCGACGCTTAGTTTAAATCTTCCAACACGGAATATCTATTCCGGGTAGGAATATTTGTCTGTGTGCTATGACATACATCAGCATAAAGCCGAGGTCCTGATTTCTCTGATATTTCATTCATTTGGCATTTTTCTTCGACCTTCTCTTGGGTATCTGCTGGATCCTCTTCTAGGATTCTTATAAACTTGACCCTACAATAACGGGCCACGTGCCCTGGCTTGTTACATTTAAAGCAGATTGGTCTTCCATCTTCCGTCCTATTTTTGCTCACTTCTTGGCTTTTATTGTAAGTGTTTCTCTGAAGGTTTGGTTTCGGCACAAAGTTAGGATTATAAGGACGTCTAGGGGTAGAGGGCTGGGGAAAGTTGTTTCGATACTGTCTGGGGGTAGGAGGGGAGTCGTTCTTGTAATTATTGGAAACAGGGGCTTGGGGCCTGGAAGTGGTCTGGTAGTTTCGTGCGGCAGTCGGCGGCACGTACCTCGATTGTTGTTGGGGTCTAGAATAGCGTGGACCGTTATATAGGTTTCTGGATTTCTCCACACGTTCCCGATACTTCTTTTCAAAAGAATCCATTTTCTTGCACACGACAAGAAGGTCATCGGTCGTTTTAGGAGGGTTCAGGTAGAGCGCGAATGAGTACTCTTTTTTCAGTCCTCCAATAACATGTTCAATTTTTGTTTCTTCTTCCATTGCGGGGTCAACCTTGTTGCACAACACTAGAATGTCTTCCGCGAACCTGATTGCTGGTTCATTCCAGTGTTGCATTCTGTTGAGCTTCATTCTAAGTTCTTCTTTATTCGCGTCCAAAGAAAAATCCTGAATGAGGCGGATTTTAATATTTTCCCAGCTCGTGAAACTAGCCTTGTGTAAATTCAACCAGGTTTTAGCGCTTCCCGTCATGTTCATGGCGGCATAACGAGAGATAATGTAGTCTGCCCAATGGTACAAGAAGCCAATTTCTTCAAGAGATTCAATCCATGGGCGAGGGTCTTCCGTTCCATCATACTTGGGGATGTCGATGTTGGGATTCAGGACAACTGGGTCGGAACTAGCATCTCTACCAATTGTTGCACCAGGTTGCGGCTTGGCAGACTCTTCAGCCTGGATTCTCTCCTGTGCTGGGTCTTGCATCTTACCAGAGCGTGTTTCAACCATCCTGCAAATTTATAAAAGGGAATAACGAGATAAGTCTTCTTTAAGTAGCCACCAGAATCCTTTATTTATTTTCTCACATCAAAGAGAGCAGTGAAGTCACGTGTACCTAAATACAAATGATGACAATCTAAATAATCTGTGTTTTAAATAAATATCATAGAATATAAAAATAAATAAATATATAATTTAAATTTCAAATATATTAAAAATAATATAAGAAATACGCCATTAATCATGATGTAACAATATTATATAAGAATTTTGCTTCCAAATTTATATTAATTATTTAAAATTAATTGATGTGCATAAATATTAATTTATAATATAAAATCTACATTTTAAATTAGATAGCTTCAACAATTCGGTATAATTTATCGGCTTCCGTATATATAGTGTGAAGTACGTAATCAAAACATTATTTATCAAACGATATTCTTCGTTATTTTGGCATCACAGAGTGAAATGTTATAAATATTTGAAAATAGATTGTATGAATTAAAAACACGCATGAGTATTTTAAAATATTCCTAAATATTATGCTTAAAATTAGGCCGGAAATGTAAATAGAGATCGTTTGACTTGTTAGTGAGTTTGTTGTTGACACACATTAATATGTTATAATACCTTGATAAAAGTTGGCGTTCAGCCAACTGAAATATTGGTAATATAAATGATATTTTGAACCTATATATGCATTTTTAATTCAATAATATATGTGTATGGTATTTTTTCATATATATATTGTGTAATAACGAAAATCTCTCTTTAAATAACACCCATATAGTATCCAGAAATCGAATTCCTGCAATGAGGCAGTTCTTACAGCCAAGAAGTGGGGCTGGTGCCCCTACAAGGTAAGGTGGGGTGCGACAGGTGGACGGAAGTGGTGGTGACCCTGACATCTGGTGGGGAACGTTGCAACTAATTATGATAGACAAACATCTGCCAGCCTCGTATACTGGCCCCTCACTCAGCCGGCTCAAGCCTTTCTTCTCTTGTTGATGGAAGGTCTTATTTAACAAGACCATTGTCCCTTCAATACATTTATTATAAAACCACAAGTTTCTGAAAAAGAGTTTATATAACTTCTCGTTTAATCCTATCAAGACATATTTACATAGAATAAAAAGTTGCATAGTTCGATATACACTCATGGACGAAACTTAAGGAAGTTGTACCTTTTAGCATGTATATCAAGATTCAGTCAATAGCTCTGAAAGATATTTGATACACAGTGACTTTTATTGAAAATACACGAGATAACTAAGTGTGAACAAAATATTGCCTGTCTCCCCCCCCCCCCCCCCCCCCAAAAAAAAAAAAACGACCTGTGATTTCAAAGACTTTCCATTTCCTTGAGGTTTTTTTTTTTTGTCCATGAGTATGTCGATATTCGTCTGTTGTACGTACTTTTGAAACATTTTCAGCAATATAATCAATCTACTAATAAACTAAAAGATAAAATCACAAAATGTTTTCAACTTTATTTTTCGATGTTTCGGCTTCCAACAGTCGTCCTTTTTCAAGGTTGAAAAGTTTAACATTAAGTTGTTATCGTTTTATTAAGATCTGGATACATTTAGATAGATAGCGGAACGATTTAAATTACATTAAAACTATAAGTTGCTGATGGCTTGCGCCATCTATCGGAATAAAAATCAACGAGAATAGTTGATATTTATTTCGATAGATGGCGCAAGCCATCATAAACTTTCAGTTGCACGATAAGGAGATGTATTTTTCATAATTTATGCACCTTATCCCGGTACAATATTACATTTGTAATTATTGTATTAAAGTTAATAAATGACCCTGTGAATATAGATGGCTGTAGATTTATTTTAATTTTCTTTTCTGCTTGAGAAAACAAACCTCTTTTAGTTTTAGTTTTTTTTTTTTTAGTTTTGTTTATGAAATTATATATAAGCTGGTAAACTACATTTAGGCGCAAGTATCCTAAGCTGGGATATCACGTCCGATATTCTTTATTCCGACTTAGAGCGCTATGTCCCCCTAGGGACACTTGCACTTTAAAGATAAACAAAAAATTTTGAAGAAAAGAAAGAAAGATATTTTAAATATGTACAGAATTAGTATGCAAGTGAGTTAGATGAAAAGATTAAAATATATATGTGATGATTTAAGACCATGGAATTGTTGTAAATAGTCTAGATATCTACTACCACATGTTCCACCCCATGACTGTATATAACTTCTTATGTACTGCACATAGAAAACCTCAACTAACATCAATCTGTACCGCGTAAGAATCTAATAAAGTATTGCAACTGCACAGATAGAAGGAATGGAGAGAGACAGGAGAAAGTTAAGGTTAAAACAAATCAGGCTTAGAGGATCGTAGAAGTCAAACCTAAGAAGTAGATCTAGAAGAGAACATAATTATTAATAACGTCACAGTTAACCTTCTGACCCCGGAAACCCTGCGAGCTAAGTTTAAACCAATATTTCCGGACAAGACAGGACGTATCTGGTGACCAGAAGTTATAAAAGTTTGAGAGACGCCCAATTTCCGGAACAAGACCGGACGTATTTTCCATCAAAGAAAGCCGCAAGGCCAATTACAGAAGACATCACCTAAGTAGGTCAACCAATAGCCTACGGCCACGTGAAAAAGTCCCACCAATTAGGAAAGAATCACCTAAATAGGTCAGCCAATCAGAAAGAAGCAAGGTCGTGGTGTTAAATCGAGGACCTAGAATTGTTAGTCTACGTTTGGATCCCAACGGTAACACTTGCTCTTAAGATCTCTCTCTCCCCTCATCCCATTCCTTCTTGACGTCAGACGCTTCTTAGTGGAATCTCTGTTTGTTTATTTCACCTTTGGCCCAGCTGTGTCGCCTTCCACCACGACTGCACGGTAGAGTTGACATCGAGGTTCGTCTAGCATCAGGTAACACTGGTCCCAGAGGTCCCAAGATATCACAGACTCCCCCGTACCGAAGAGTCGACAGGATAGTGGACGCCAAGGTACAAGTAAGCAAATAGACCACTGTCTGTACAGAAAGATGGAACAGGGAAGAGAGGCGAATCCAAAGGAACCAATGGAGTCCGATCCCGACTCCGAAAGTGGGGAAAGCACCACTATTCCGAAGAAAGAAACCACCCTCGGTAGGACGAAGGAAGTTCCCCCCAGCCACGAAGACGTCACACCCCCGCCGCCGGTGTCAGATGTCCTGGGGAGGTTGACCAGGACGCTTCATCAGCTGTCTGCCGTGACCGGACTTTCGCGAGATGTGAAGCTACCGCGCTACGATGGTTCGTACGAGGCGCAGAGCTTCTTCACCAACTACGACGCCCAAGCAGATCGGGTCCATCTACAATACTCTACAAGACTGAGAAAGCCACCAAACCTCCTGCAAGCACCCCTCCGAGTTACCAACACGCGAGCGTATGTTACCTGCTCCCCCGACCATCTCTAAACCACGAGCCCAGCGCAAGCAGCGAACTCTTAACGGTCCCAAGGAACCTCCAACTATGACAACAGACCAGGACTGTCCCGACATACAAGACAACACAACAGTAGGTTCCTACTTCTATAATTTTTGTTGAACAATTGCTCGTTCGTGCGGAACTGTCCAATAATGTAAACCTCCCTCTACTACTTGATACAAGAGCATCTATCGCTATAATTAGGCAGAATACTTTTAAAATAATAGAAATCAGTTTGTGAAAGAAAAATACCTGTCCATCCATTTAACTTAACTATTAATGCCATAGCTAACAATATTTTCACCATAGATTATATCTTTTGGATCTTAAAAATAGGTAATATAACGCAGAATCTAAAATTCCATATCATCGATACACCTTCGCCTTTTGGCATTTTATTCCTTAATTCCATAAAACGATTTCTACTAATTATAAACTGTTCTCAGCTACTCCTGTATCAAGATAATGTACCTCTACCAACTACCTTGTACCAATTCACTTCGTGCAAGCAACACGTGTCCCATGGACAGGTTAATACAACTGTCCCATTTACTAAATTTTTCCCTCCTGGAACAGGTTGCTCACACGTGGTGAACTCCAACACTCTTATTTAACCTCATTATAATGTTCCTAATCCCATTTTCAACGCCCCTATGTCCTTTTCTTTCATAGCTTTAGACAGAAGTAACTTAAATCACAGCCTTCCAAAACTATTCCAATCGTTAAATTCCCACATAACTACACTCCTTCCTTTTACATGCATATTTAATCATCGAAAAATCACTCTCAACAAAATATACAACACCCTCTCACATAACTTTTTCCAATTGACAACAAATTTTAATGCGCGACTTAACACCCAAATCTAATTTCGAGCCACACAAGCTTTATTACGTCGCCCTACTAAACACACACACAAAAAAATTATTTTTTTCACATTAAACGTGTCATATCCACTAACAATATAAAAATTATCGATATGTTCGTACAACCAGCACCCATGACTTTAGTAAATTTGTTATTCTTAGTGTAACAGGTTAGATTTTGTACAAAACAAAGACCTCACGTGACACCTTTTCATTTACAATTTTTTCGCTTCGTGTCACAGCGCCACACCACTAAACTCTTTCAATTTTCAGGCCAAAGACGCCTTCATCACGCCTGTGACACATTTATTTAACCACACATTGTCCACGTAGATAGTCGCAATTTCATTCAATTCTAACCCGATATCCATGAATAACATTTTTACTAAGTCCGCAAAATATCGAAACACAACAACCATTCGATTTAATATCAACAGATACAATATCCGAATTTTCGAAATACAAACACAAATCGAACAAATGCTTGAACACAGGATAATTACAACCTCTGTATCTCCCTATATCAATCCCATAACGCTTTTCACCAAAAGTGACAAATCAAAACGCTTTTGCGTTTACAATTATAGAAATAATATCTCCGAACGTAGTTCGAATTAACTACCAATAAGTTGAAAGAAAGCAAGCCCCCTCGCTCCCCCCCTTGACCTAAATCCGGAATCGCATTAAAAATAGCTTCGCTCCCCTCTCTTCCGCTGTACACGAGCAAACAAACAGCCGACATCTTGTTACGGCCCGTCACCAGGTCTAGATTCTCTCGCCCTCAATTAACTTGTCAACTTAACATCGACACTTAGATCCAAGGACAACATTTTACTTACAAAAATCACACACACCCACATAAGTTTAAAAAAAAAAAAAATCGACAACATTAGGACTCAGTTAGTTTCACAGCTGGAAACAATGTGATCCACGAGTCGCGTCAAACATAAAACAAATTCGATAAGTTAGAAAAACTTAGGCCAACAAGACCAAAGATATCAATCGAGGACAATTTAAAGCTCTCTCTACCCATCCTAAAAAAAAAAAAAAACAGGAACATTACGTTTGGCCTACAACTTTCCATTCTTTCACGATATATAATTTCTATATATAATCTTACTTGCTCTTCCTTCTCGATGAACATTTTTAAAAAATTTTTCATTTTAATATCCTTTATATAATCATTATATAGCTCTTATAATTGTTTTTTTTTACGTCAACCAATTAGTTTAGATTATTGTCTTTTTTTTATTTTTCTTTACCAAAACTTATTTACTTTTGCTTTATGACTATTTTATAATCAACTTTATATTTTATCTTTCATATCATATCTAATAATCTCAAGTTTATATTTCATGTTTATATCACTAATTTGCATTTATCATTTTATATTTTTTCTCACTTTATAAATTAGATGTTATTTACATTGTTTCACCTTCCGCTACCATGTCAATGCTATCGAGTATATTATTGCTCATTATTTTTTTTTTTCATTTAATATTTTCACTTTCTATTACCCCTTATATACTGCTGTAGTGTGTAAATCTTTGTATCATATCATCACTATTTTTACTTTTTTTTTAAGATTACTTTGCATTTAACTTCGCCATTCTATTTTCGATTTTTCAAATCCTTTAACGCTATATGCAAAGCCTTAATTTCGCAATTTCATATCTCAATGATATATTCTTTTATAATCAAACTAAAAATCATGATCTAAAAACAGGGCAATCTTCAATAACCTCTTAAACAACCACTTTAAAGGTTACTTCTTAAGAATTACTAACATTCCTTTTCCGCAGGAACTTTTAACTCCTTCGCAGGCTAGACTTGACCTCCTTTGATTTCGTAATTAACAACTTTGACACACCGTCCCCCAGATTGACCTTCTCCCAACTTCTGGCTTGGATACGTGCAAATTGTATTTTTTTTTATTCCAGGGCACTCTCATGCCACACGCTGGCACATTTTTTTTTTTATTTTACTCTTTTTCTCGCTAAGCCCCTGACGACTCTAATTAAAACTTTGATTTCTGGTCACTGATCTACGCCCTCATTTATCCTGCATGCGTACGTCTTAACGACTAATTACTAAAACCCATAACAATCCCCTTATCTTACTTTTCGATTGTGGTACTGTAACTTTATTCGGTCCTTAAATTTACATGTGAAACATGGCCTAGGTTTTCCGCGCCGTGCACATTAAATGGTTTGGGACTTGAGTCAAAGTGACATTGCCTCAACCAAGTAATAACTAACCCCTCAACCCTTTCTAACGCCCATCACGAAGAGATCATGATTTTCCCATCCAATCGTTTTTTATTTTTACCTATCATCATTATATGCTCTCTATTAAATATTTTATTCATATTTTTATTTTTACTTGTATGTTTAATATTAGTTGTTTATGCTTTATTACCTCTTATGGATATACAGAAATCAACCCCATGTTATATACCAACTCACTTTAATTAATTTAAAAAAAAAAATTACTTCCTTAATAACAGTCTTCCTATTCCGCTCTCTTAAATCCCTCCATATGAACCCTCTCACATCCGGGGCCATCTGTGATGATTTAAGACCATGGAATTGTTGTAAATAGTCTAGATATCTACTACCACTTGTTCCACCCCATGACTGTATATAACTTCTTATGTACTGCACATAGAAAACCTCAACTAACATCAATCTGTACCGCGTAAGAATCTAATAAAGTATTGCAACTGCACAGATAGAAGGAATGGAGAGAGACAGGAGAAAGTTAAGGTTAAAACAAATCAGTCTTAGAGGATCGTAGAAGTCAAACCTAAGAAGTAGATCTAGAAGAGAACATAATTATTAATAACGTCACAGTTAACCTTCTGACCCCGGAAACCCTGCGAGCTAAGTTTAAACCAATATTTCCGGACAAGACAGGACGTATCTGGTGACCAGAAGTTATAAAAGTTTGAGAGACGCCCAATTTCCGGAACAAGACCGGACGTATTTTCCATCAAAGAAAGCCGCAAGGCCAATTACAGAAGACATCACCTAAGTAGGTCAACCAATAGCCTACGGCCACGTGAAAAAGTCCCACCAATTAGGAAAGAATCACCTAAATAGGTCAGCCAATCAGAAAGAAGCAAGGTCGTGGTGTTAAATCGAGGACCTAGAATTGTTAGTCTACGTTTGGATCCCAACGGTAACACTTGCTCTTAAGATCTCTCTCTCCCCTCATCCCATTCCTTCTTGACGTCAGACGCTTCTTAGTGGAATCTCTGTTTGTTTATTTCACCTTTGGCCCAGCTGTGTCGCCTTCCACCACGACTGCACGGTAGAGTTGACATCGAGGTTCGTCTAGCATCAGGTAACACTGGTCCCAGAGGTCCCAAGATATCACATATATATATGTATATATGGCCAAATATCACGGAGCAAGCTAAATAAACGTTTAGTTTATTTTTGCTCCTCTAGATGGCGCTCTGCCATCTAAAAAGCACATGTGCTCGTGGTCAGGAGATGCCTTTTTTATTTTTAATATCAACACCTGACCCACTTATCTTTTATTTTTTTCTATCGTATTTTCATATATATATATATATATCAACACAATTGATATATGTACAAAGGGTTGGTATACAAATTTAGTTAAATGAAATCAAATTGTAAAGTATTGTGTATTTGAGAAAATCAATATGTATATATAAGAATATAAAACATTTGTTTTGGTTACCCTTCCTGTAACTTTATAGATTTTAAAATAATTATATATTTTTTAACTTCTCTTTTTGTCAAAAGAACGGTGTTGGTTCAAAGTTGACGTTACGAACAACCGTACTCTAAGGTCCATTAAAAGATGCAATAGGGCGCCACCTGTTAAAGGAAATTGAAACTATTTTTGACGCTTCCGTTTTTTTTTTTTTTTTTTTTATTAATCATTTTTTTTTTATTTCCCATTAATGTAATTAAAATATAATTTAAAGATGTGGCTCATCAGTGATAGAACCTTCAAGTGGTTTCTACCATCCTACTGTATTATTGCATTTGGCTGTTTTGCTTTATACTGATACTGAAGTTAATCTCTTGGAAAAGGTTTTTTAAATGAACTATGTATATGAGCTTTAAGTTCAATAGAAATACATATAAATATATGAAAATGGCATCTCCTTATCGTGCAACTTTTTTTCACATATAAATTTATAACATAATTCGTTGTTTACACTGGCGAAACCGCTTGCAAGGTTCACTATTGAGGAGTGATGCCTTCCTTCGGATTATTTGATTATTGAGTAAGGATAGTATAAAATGTCTTATTCTAAAAATAAACGCATCAAGATTAGTTTCCATTTCTATCGTCCATTGTTGACAACTCCTAGCAACCATACTGTACGGTCCATTGTAGGCAGCTCATAGCAACCGTACTGTATGGTCCATTGTTGACAGCTCCTAGCAACGGTACTCTACAGTCCATTGTTGGCAGCTCCTAGCAACCGTACTGTACAGTCCATTGTTGGCAGCTCCTAGCAACCGTACTGCACGGTCCATTTTTGAAATCTCTTAGCAACCGTACTGTAGGGTCCATTGTTGGCAGCTCCTAGAAGCCCTACTGTACGTTCCATTTTTGGCAGCTCTGAGCAACCGTACTGTATGGTCCATTGTTGAAATCTCTTAGAAACCGTTCTCTACGGATCATTGTTGGCAGCTCCTAGAAACCCTACTGTACGTTACATTTTTGGCAGCTCTTAGCAACCGTACTGTACGGTCCATTGTTGGCAGCTCCTAGCAACCGTACTGTACGGTCCATTGTTGGCAGTTCCTAGCAACCCTATTGTACGTTCCATTGTTGGCAGCTCTTAGCAACCGTACTGTACGGTCCATTGTTGACAGCTCCTAGCAACCGTAATGTACGTTCCATTTTTAGCAACTGCTAGCAACCGTACTGTACGGTCTATTGTTGGCAGTTAATAGCAACCCTACTGTTCGTTCCATTGTTGGCAGCTCATAGCAACTATACTGTACGGTCTATTGTTGTCAGCTCCTAGCAAACGTACTGTACGGTCCATCGTTGGTAGCTCCTAGCAACCGTACTGTACAGTCCATTGTTGGCAGCTCCTAGCAAACGTACTGTACGGTCCATCGTTGGTAGCTCCTAGCAACCGTAGTGTACGGCCATTGTTGGCAGCTCCTAGAAATCGTACTATTTTTGACAGATCCTAGCAACTGTACTGTACGATCCATTGTTGGCAGCTGCTAGCAACCTTACTGTACGAAACTTTGTTGGCAGCTTCTATCAACCGTACTCTGTAGGCCTATTCTGACTTCTCCTTGCGACCGTACTGTACGGTCCATGGTTGACAGAAATAAGAAACCGTTTTTAGCGGTTCATTGTTGCCGTCTCTTAGCAATTAAACTATGCGGTATTCGTCATTTTCTTTCTTATCTCCACTCAATCACATTAGGGTATCCAACTTGTAAAGCTTGAGTTTTCGATTATATCTGTCGGGGATGAGTAGAGCTCATCAATGGATGGGTCAATATAGTAAATAATATGTTTCGGGGTTGAAGGTTGAGAATTTCTCTTAGTACATAGTGGGAAAACCTTGCAACTATTCTGGGAAGTCATTGTCCGTAGATGACCAGACTTGAGTCTAGAAAATCAAACATTGTTATTATCTTGGGAGTACAGAACTAGTGCTGACCTTCCTGCTCTGTATATGTCATGTGCAGCATTAGATTTCCAACTATGCGGTAAAATGTTGGATAATCCTAGCAACTGTACTATACGGTATATTGCTGCCTGCTTCGAGCAACCGTACTGTACGATCCGTTTTTGATGCTCCTAATAACCATACTGTACATTTTATTGTTGGGCTGACCTAGACACCGTGATGTAGGATCCATTGTTTAACATTCCCAGCACCCAACTATGTACAGTCAATTATTGCTCTCTTAAAGAAGTCGTAATCTACGATCCATGTTCGGAAACTCCAAACAACTTTACTGTTGGGTTCATTGTGTTAGAGACTCTCAGTAACCGTAGTGTAAAGTCCGTTGTTGACATCTTCAAGCAACCGTAGTGTAAAGTCCGTTGTTGACATCTTCAAGCAACCGTAGTGTAAAGTCCATTGTTGGCATCTTCAAGCAACCGTAGTGTAAAGTCCGTTGTTGGCATCTTCAAGCAACTGTAGTGTAAAGACAATTGTTGGCATCTTCAAGCAACCGTAGTGTAAAGTCCGTTGTTGACATCTTCAAGTAACCGTAGTGTAAAGTCCGTTGTTGACATCTTCAAGCAACCGTAGTGTAAAGTCCGTTGTTGGTATCTTCAAGCAACTGTAGTGTAAAGACAATTGTTGGCATCTTCAAGCAACTGTAGTGTAAAGTCCATTGTTGGCATCTTCAAGTAACTCTAGTGTAAAGTCCATTGTTGGCATCTCCTAGCAACCATACTGTACAGTGTTGGCAACTTCTAACAACTGTAGTGTAAGGTCCATTGTTGGCATCTTCAAGCAACTCTAGTATAAAGTCCATTGTTGGCATCTTCAAGCAACTGTAGTGTAAAGTCCATTGTTGGCATCTTCAAGCAACTGTAGTGTAAAGTCCATTGTTGGCATCTTCAAGCAACTGTAGTGTAAAGTCCATTGTTGGCATCTTCAAGCAACTCTAGTGTAAAGTCCATTGTTGGCATCTTCAAGCAACTGTAGTGTAAAGTCTATTGTTGGCATCTTCAAGCAACTCTAGTGTAAAGTCCATTGTTGGCATCTTCAAGCAACTGTAGTGTAAAGTCCATTGTTGGCATCTTCAAGCGACTCTAGTGTAAAGTCCATTGTTGGCATCTTCAAGCAACTTTAGTGTAAAGTCCATTGTTGGCATCTTCAAGCGACTCTAGTGTAAAGTCTATTGTTGGCATCTTCAAGCAACTGTAGTGTAAAGTCCATTGTTGGCATCTTCAAGCAACTCTAGTGTAAAGTCCATTGTTGGCATCTCCTAGCAACCGTACTGTACAGTGTTGGCAAATTCTAACAACCGTAGTGTAGATTTCATTGCTGGTAGCTCCTAGCAACCGTACTGTAAAGTCAATCTTTGGTAGCTCCTAGCAACCGTAGTGTAAAGTCCATTGTTGGTAGCTCCTAGCAACCGTACTGTAAAGTCAATCTTTGGTAGCTCCTAGCAACCGTAGTGTAAAGTCCATTGCTGGCAGCTCCTAGCAACCGTACTGTAAAGTCAATCTTTGGTAGCTCCTAGCAACCGTAGTGTAAAGTCCATTGTTGGCAGCCACTAGCAACCGTAGTGTAAAGTCCATTGTTGGTAGCTCCTAGCAGCCGTAGTGTAAAGTCCATTGCTGGCAGCTCCTAGCAACCGTACTGTAAAGTCAATCTTTGGTAGCTCCTAGCAACCGTAGTGTAAAGTCCATTGCTGGCAGCTCCTAGCAACCGTAGTGTAAAGTCAATCTTTGGTAGCTCCCAGCAACCGTAGTGTAAAGTCCATTGTTGGCAGCCACTAGCAACCGTAGTGTAAAGTCAATCTTTGGTAGCTCCCAGCAACCGTAGTGTAAAGTCCATTGTTGGCAGCCACTAGCAACCGTAGTGTAAAGTCCATTGTTGGCAGCCACTAGCAACCGTACTGTAAAGTCCATTTTTGGCAGCCACTAGCAACCGTAGTGTAAAGTCCATTGTTGGCAGCCACTAGCAACCGTACTGTAAAGTCCATTGTTGGCAGCCACTAGCAACCGTACTGTAAAGTCCATTGTTGGCAGCTCTTAGCAAACTTAGTCCATTGTTTTTATGGTATCGTAGGGTCTATCTATTTCTCCTCTACCAGCCACAGGTTGGTGACTGGCAGTATTCCTGTTCTCTCAGAGATTCTCTTTCGTTATATGGTCTAATTATTCATGGTATAATATAAAACTCTACCTATATTGGTTCATGAACCTTATGTCCATGTCAATGAACTTATTGCTCTTCCAGTAATACCCTTCATCCACTCGGAGTGTCGGACAAGATGTCCAACCATACTGGTTATCCTCTTCTCAATCGTCTTTTTGGGTCAAATCCCTCTCGATCTTTATTAGGACATCTTTATTGCCTAGTGTCTGTTAGTCCATGTCATTATTCAGCATTTCATCTCGAAAATCTTTCTTTTTCAACATAGCCGTGTCTTTCTAAGACACTCGAGGTCTCGCTATGGAGAATCGATGCATACATTCCAAAATAAACCTTTAATGATATGTTTTAAGACACATGGTTTTTATCTTTAAAGAATTATTTTTATGTTGAATGCCTTATTCACATGGCCTATTATTACCTTTACATATTCCTGACTTCTCCCATTGGTAAATTATATCAACACCAATTTTCATATACAGTAAAGCCTTCATGAGAGGACAATCTCGCTAGAGGACACCTCTCTATAAAGGACAGTTTTCTCATTTACAAAATTACCATTTTTACAATTTAGAAACTCTCCAGTAAGGGGACACCTCTCCCTAAAAGACACTTTGTCTCTGTAATTAGGTGTCAATTACAGGAAGGTTCTATTATAAATAAAAACCTTTTATTATAGATGCCTTACTGTAAAATAAATAGAACTAATTTAAAAGGTTTAGCCTATCAAAGGTGAACTCTTTCAGCCGTTCTGGTAAATGGAAATCCACTCTGCTATTGTAACGGACTGTTTGTTCTATATAAGCTGTAATTTCTAAAGACATGGTGCAGGTGTATTTAAGAATTCTATAGACAAAGGATTCTAGGAATAGTGTTGCTCTCATTGCATTTATACTTATAATTATATAGTTAAGTAATTCTGAGGTCTTAGAAAAGCGAATGTCTATATACATTCTCTAAATACCATTTATTCCTTAGAAATTGAGAACAATATACAAATACAATAGGAATTTGGTCTGGTAGATTAATTTGGTACAATCACTTAAGACCCTTCATGACTAAAAGGCCAAACCCCTTTTTTAATCTTTTTTCCCTTTCTCATTGCAGTAAAGAGATAAAATACTGGTTTTCATTTATAAATGGTAGCATTCTATATACAGTTACGAGCGTCATTCCTCATCGGCCTCTGTCACCGTTTGCTTTTTTTTTTTTTTTGGAATGGCGCCCTCCTATTGGTTGGCTACGGTCACGCCACCTTTGCCCCCCCCCATCATGCCTCCCCCACTCGCTCTTTCGTTGTTGTAACTATTGGTTTGGAGCGGGTCGCTCTTTAAATAAATGCATATATTAGTTAATAACTAAATGGAATCCTCTCTTTCCTTTTCCCAGTATGAGACGCCTACGGAAGCCAACAGTACATAGGCAGATAAAGCACATAAGCTATAGTTATTAACTAATATATGCATTCATTAAAGGCGCCCAAATTTATAATTTTAACAAATAGTATTTGAATAAAAACATTCAATCGGGTAAAACACGGGCGTTGCCCGGGTCATTCGGCTAGTTGATATATATTGTTAAGTAATTAATTAGACAAGTAAAATTTATCGATAAGATGTTTTAATAAAGACTCTTATCTGCTTTTACACTTTGACGAAATCAATAATTTTATTAAAATTACAATTATATTCTCACAATGAGTATCTTTTTTTATTTTAAAACGCTAGCTTTCAAGTGTTAATCGCTTTTCAACGGGCTTACTATAATATCGACTTGATCCCACCAGAAATTGTGAGAATATAATTGTAATTTTAATACTTTTTCCACAATTTTATCATGAATAAAAATCAATAATGAATCAAGGTTTTGGTTTCCTTTCTCATTTCTTTTATTTCTCGAATTTTCGGGCTGAAATGTCCTTCAACAAGGGGAACTAGAAGTATAACCAAGACCTAGATTCCTTATTAATTTTGTCAAAGCAAAATAAGATATTGTATTTATGAGTCGTTAGATTTTTTGCATAAAATGAACAAAAAATGTTTTATTTCGAGATGTGTAACCGCCCGAGTTTTGTTCACACAGGTTATCTCGTATGTCTTCAATAAAGGTCACTGTAATATCTTTCAGAGTTATTGTCTGAATCTCGATATACATGCTGAAAGGTACAACTTCCTTAAGTTTTGTCTATGAGAGTGTGTAGTTCGCATTTTCAATATAAAAAAGGGTTTACTCTAAAAATAAAAACCTAAACGCAGTTTAAATAAAACATATATTTATATACCAACGCAAAAAAAAAATTGATAATAAATCATATGTCGGTGGATGAGAGGGTAACACGCTCGATTCCCGACAGTCATGAACCGGGATTAAATCCCGCGTTAAAATTTGTTTAATATGTGAATAACCTTCACATATTATTCATTGTTTCAATTATCATAAACTAGGTTGCTCTTGTTGAGCGGTACCTAATAAAGTGATTTTGGAACAGAACCGATAATAAATCTATATCTTATTTTGAAGAGTAACTAGTTCTAAATAATATAGGTGAAAAATAGTACAAATGTGATATTGTACTGGTGAAAATGGTGGGAAAAAATAGGCATCTACTTATCGTGTAACTAAAAAGTTGCTGATGGCTGGCGCCATCTATCGGAAATAAATATCAACAATTCGTTGATTTTTAATTATTCAGAATTTGCCAAATACCAATACGTTTTATTATTTATCAGCAACTTTCAGTTGCACGATAAAGAGATGTCTTTTTTTCCATAATTTATGCACCTTATCCCAGTACAATATCACATTTGTACTGTTTTTCTTTTCACATTGTGTCGCGGTCTCACGCAATTCTGGCCTTAACTACCCGTTTCATGATTTTTCAGGATGCCTGAATGACCAGTGTTTTGGTCGTTGAGGTACAGCTTGCACCACGCTGATGAGGGCCAACAGCCCGAAACGCGTACATGGTTAGCTTTTCTTGATTAATCAAGAATGGGTATTTGGCCAATTTTTGAATAATTAAAAATCAACGAGAATAATTGATATTTATTCCGATAGATGGCGCAAGCCATCAGCAACTTTCAGTTGCACGATAAGAGATGCCTTTTTTTCATAATTAATATATGTTTTTTTTTTTTTTTTGCTTCAAAGACGCCTTGTTATGAAACAGAGTTGAGTCTAGGTACACATCGCTAGCTTCTGTACATCATCTAACTTTGCAGGTTCTCGGAACAAGCAAGGATGACAACGCCATGGCCATCCTGGCGTCTGCCGAGGTGCGTATCTTTAAGTACTTCCTCAACGTGGAACTGAGGGAAGTCCAAGAAGACCTTGTCTGGAGGAGAATTTTCTCAAGGTGGAGGAGCCCCTCCCTCGTTAAATAAAATTGTAAATATTTCTTATCATCCTCTTATATACACTTGTAGACAAGACTTAAAAGAAAGTGAAAAGTCTTTGATATTGCCGGTTGTCTGTTTTTTTTTTTTTTAAGGACACAGAGGCAATTTTGTTCACACTTGGTTAACTCGTTTGTCTTCAATAAAGGTCTTGTATATCAATTATATTTTGTAGTTATTGTCTGAATTCCGATATACATGCCAAAACTTTCTTAAGTTTTGTTCATAAGTGTATATTGGGGAACTCATACTTGGTTATCTCGTGTATCTTCAATAAAAGTCACTGTAATATCTTTCAGAGTTATTGTCTGAATCCCGATATACATGCTAAAAGGTACAACTTCCTTAAGTTTTGTCCATGAGTGCATATACACTTGGTTATCTCGTATGTCTTCAATAAAGATCACTGTAATATCTTTCAGAGTTATTGTCTGAATCCCGATATACATGCTAAAAGGTACAACTTCCTTAAGTTTTGTCCATGAGTGTATATACACTTGGTTATCTCGTATGTCTTCAATAAAGGTCACTGTAATATCTTTCAGAGTTATTGTCTGAATCCCGATATACATGCTAAAAGGTACAACTTCCTTAAGTTTTGTCCATGAGTGTTCCATGCAACTCGGTCCAAGTTCATGGAACATGTTGTTCTCACAATGATCATAATAGAGACCAATCGTATGTCAGGTTTTATGGTTTGGTAGTGTCCTTTGATGGAATCATTCAAGTTAACCTCTTACATTTCTATATTGCAGATGTGTTTTGTGTGCTAATATATATATATATATATGTTTTCCTCGAATTGCAACTATTTACCAATAATATATTTACTGATATTGTATAAGATATATAAGTAGTAACAACTAAGTAACCCAGGTAACTCCTAGAGCATATCCTTAGATCGCCAACTACCCGGGCTGTCCTATAGTTTAGGTCTTGGTAGCCTTAGTGAACCAGTTTTGACATAAGTAATAGTAACAACTAGGTAACCCAGGCTCCTGGAGTGTATTCATAGATCGTCAACTACCCGGGCTGTCCTGTGGTTTATGTCTTGGTAGCCTTAGTGAACCAGTTTTGACATAAGTAATAGTAACAACTAGGTAACCCAGGCTCCTGGAGCGTATCCATAGATCGCCAACTACCCGGGCTGTCCTATAGTTTAGGTCTTGGTAGCCTTAGTGAACCAGTTTTGACATAAGTAATAGTAACAACTAGGTAACCCAGGCTCCTGGAGCGTATCCATAGATCGCCAACTACCCGGGCTGTCCTATAGTTTAGGTCTTGGTAGTCTTAGTGAACCAGTTTTGACATAAGTAATAGTAACAACTAGGTAACCCAGGCTCCTGGAGTGTATCCATAGATCGCCAACTACCCGGGCTGTCCTATAGTTTAGGTCTTGGTAGCCTTAGTGAACCAGTTTTGACATAAGTAATAGTAACAATTAGGTAACCCAGGCTCCTGGAGTGTATCCATAGATCGCCAACTACCCGGGCTGTCCTATAGTTTAGGTCTTGGTAGCCTTAGTGAACCAGTTTTGACATAAGTAATAGTAACAACTAGGTAACCCAGGCTCCTGGAGTGTATCCATAGATCACCAACTACCCGGGCTGTCCTATAGTTTAGGTCTTGGTAGCCTTAGTGAACCAGTTTTGACATAAGTAATAGTAACAACTAGGTAACCCAGGCTCCTAGAGCGTATCCTTAGATCGCCAACTACCCGGGCTGTCCTATAGTTTAGGAGTCTGTCTTGGTAGCCTTAGTGAACCAGTTTTGACATAGATAATAGTAACAACTAGGTAACCCAGGCTCCTGGAGTGTATCCATAGATCGCCAACTACCCGGGCTGTCCTATTGTTCAGGTCTTGGTAGCCTTAGTGAACCAGTTTTGACATAGGTAATAGTAACAACTAGATAACCCAGGCTCCTGGAGTGTATCCATAGATCGCCAACTACCCGGGCTGTCCTGTGGTTTAGGTCTTGGTAGCCTTAGTGAACCAGTTTTGACATAGATAATAGTAACAACTAGGTAACCCAGGCTCCTGGAGTGTATCCATAGATCGCCAACTACCCGGGCTGTCCTATAGTTTAGGTCTTGGTAGTCTTAGTGAACCAGTTTTGACATAAGTAATAGTAACAACTAGGTAACCCAGGCTCCTGGAGTGTATCCATACATCGCCAACTACCCGGGCTGTCCTGTGGTTTAGGTCTTGGTAGCCATAGTGAACCAGTTTTGACATAAGTAATAGTAACAACTAGGTAACCCAGGCTCCTAGAGCGTATCCTTAGATCGCCAACTACCCGGGCTGTCCTATAGTTTAGGAGTCTGTCTTGGTAGCCTTAGTGAACCAGTTTTGACATAGGTAATAGTAACAACTAGGTAATCCAGGCTCCTGGAGCGTATCCAGAGATCACCAACTACCCGGGCTGTCCTGTGGTTTAGGTCTTGGTAGCCTTAGTGAACCAGTTTTGACATAAGTAATAGTTACAACTAGGTAACCCAGGTAACTCCTGGAGTGTATCCATAGATCACCAACTACCCGGGCTGTCCTATAGTTTAGGAGTCTGTCTTGGTAGCCTTAGTGAACCAGTTTTGACATAGATAATAGTAACAACTAGGTAACCCAGGCTCCTGGAGTGTATCCATAGATCGCCAACTACCCGGGCTGTCCTATTGTTCAGGTCTTGGTAGCCTTAGTGAACCAGTTTTGACATAAGTAATAGTAACAACTAGATAACCCAGGCTCCTGGAGTGTATCCATAGATCGCCAACTACCCGGGCTGTCCTATAGTTTAAGTCTTGGTAGCCTTAGTGAACCAGTTTTGACATAAGTAATAGTAACAACTAGATAACCCAGGCTCCTGGAGTGTATCCATACATCGCCAACTACCCGGGCTGTCCTGTGGTTTAGGTCTTGGTAGCCTTAGTGAACCAGTTTTGACATAAGTAATAGTAACAACTAGGTAACCCAGGTAACTCCTGGAGTGTATCCATAGATCGCCAACTACCCGGGCTGTCCTATAGTTAGGAGTCTGTCTTGGTAGCCTTAGTGAACCAGTTTTGACATAAGTAATAGTAACAACTAGATAACCCAGGCTCCTGGAGTGTATCCATACATCGCCAACTACCCGGGCTGTCCTGTGGTTTAGGTCTTGGTAGCCTTAGTGAACCAGTTTTGACATAAGTAATAGTAACAACTAGGTAACCCAGGTAACTCCTGGAGTGTATCCATACATCGCCAACTACCCGGGCTGTCCTGTGGTTTAGGTCTTGGTAGCCTTAGTGAACCAGTTTTGACATAGATAATAGTAACAGCTAGGTAACATAGGCTCCTGGAGTGTATCCATACATCGCCAACTACCCGGGCTGTCCTGTGGTTTAGGTCTTGGTAGCCTTAGTGAACCAGTTTTGACCTAAGTAATAGTAACAACTAGGTAACCCAGGCTCCTGGAGTGTATCCATACATCGCCAACTACCCGGGCTGTCCTATAGTTTATGTCTTGGTAGCCTTAGTGAACCAGTTTTGACATAGATAATAGTAACAACTAGGTAACCCAGGCTCCTGGAGTGTATCCATACATCGCCAACTACCCGGGCTGTCCTATAGTTTAGGTCTTGGTAGCCTTAGTGAACCAGTTTTGACATAGATAATAGTAACAAACAGGTAACCCAGGCTCCTGGAGTGTATCCATACATCGCCAACTACCCGGGCTGTCCTATAGTTTATGTCTTGGTAGCTTTAGTGAACCAGTTTTGACATAAGTAATAGTAACAACTAGGTAACCCAGGCTCCTTGAGCGTATCCATAGATCGCCAACTACCCGGGCTGTCCTATAGTTTATGTCTTGGTAGCCTTAGTGAACCAGTTTTGACATAAGTAATAGTAACAACTAGGTAACCCAGGCTCCTTGAGCGTATCCATAGATCGCCAACTACCCGGGCTGTCCTATAGTTTATGTCTTGGTAGCCTTAGTGAACCAGTTTTGACATAAGTAATAGTAACAACTAGGTAACCCAGGCTCCTGGAGCGTATCCATAGATCGCCAACCACCCGGCTGTCCTATAGTTAGGAGTCTATCTTGGTAGCCTTAGTGAACCAGTTTTGACAAAAGTAATAGTAACAACTATGTAACCCAGGCTCCTGGAGCGTATCCATAGATCGCCAACTACCCGGCTGTCCTATAGTTTAGGAGTCTATCTTGGTAGCCTTAGTGAACCAGTTTTGACATAAGTAATAGTAACAACTAGGTAACCCAGGCTCCTGGAGCGTATCCATAGATCGCCAACTACCCGGGCTGTCCTATAGTTTAGGTCTTGGTAGCCTTAGTGAACCAGTTTTGACATAAGTAATAGTAACAACTAGGTAACCCAGGCTCCTGGAGCGTATCCATAGATCGCCAACTACCCGGCTGTCCTATAGTTTAGGAGTCTATCTTGGTAGCCTTAGTGAACCAGTTTTGACATAAGTAATAGTAACAACTAGGTAACCCAGGCTCCTGGAGCGTATCCATAGATCGCCAACTACCCGGCTGTCCTATAGTTTAGGAGTCTATCTTGGTAGCCTTAGTGAACCAGTTTTGACATAAGTAATAGTAACAACTATGTAACCCAGGCTCCTGGAGCGTATCCATAGATCGCCAACTACCCGGCTGTCCTATAGTTTAGGAGTCTATCTTGGTAGCCTTAGTGAACCAGTTTTGACATAAGTAATAGTAACAACTAGGTAACCCAGGCTCCTGGAGCGTATCCATAGATCGCCAACTACCCGGGCTCTCCTATAGTTTAGGTCTTGGTAGCCTTAGTGAACCAGTTTTGACATAAGTAATAGTAACAACTAGGTAACCCAGGCTCCTGGAGCGTATCCATAGATCGCCAACTACCCGGGCTGTCCTATAGTTTAGGTCTTGGTAGCCTTAGTGAACCAGTTTTGACATAAGTAATAGTAACAACTAGGTAACCCAGGCTCCTGGAGCGTATCCTTAGATCGCCAACTACCCGGGCTGTCCTATAGTTTAGGAGTCTATCTTGGTAGCCTTAGTGAACCAGTTTTGACATAAGTAATAGTAACAACTAGGTAACCCAGGCTCCTGGAGCGTATCCATAGATCGTCAACTACCCGGCTGTCCTATAGTTTAGGAGTCTATCTTGGTAGCCTTAGTGAACCAGTTTTGACATAGGTAATAGTAACAACTAGGTAATCCAGGCTCCTGGAGCGTATCCAGAGATCACCAACTACCCGGGCTGTCCTGTGGTTTAGGTCTTGGTAGCCTTAGTGAACCAGTTTTGACATAGATAATAGTAACAACTAGGTAACCCAGGCTCCTGGAGTGTATCCATAGATCGCCAACTATCCGGGCTGTCCTATAGTTTAGGTCTTGGTAGTCTTAGTGAACCAGTTTTGACATAGATAATAGTAACAACTAGGTAACCCAGGCTCCTGGAGTGTATCCATACATCGCCAACTACCCGGGCTGTCCTATAGTTTAGGTCTTGGTAGCCTTAGTGAACCAGTTTTAACATAGATAATAGTAACAACTAGGTAACCCAGGCTCCTGGAGTGTATCTATAGATCGCCAACTACCCGGGCTGTCCTATAGTTTAGGTCTTGGTAGCCTTAGTGAACCAGTTTTGACATAAGTAATAGTAACAACTATGTAACCCAGGCTCCTGGAGCGTATCCATAGATCGCCAACTACCCGGCTGTCCTATAGTTTAGGAGTCTATCTTGGTAGCCTTAGTGAACCAGTTTTGACATAAGTAATAGTAACAACTAGGTAACCCAGGCTCCTGGAGCGTATCCATAGATCGCCAACTACCCGGGCTGTCCTATAGGTTAGGAGTCTGTCTTGGTAGCCTTAGTGAACCAGTTTTGACATAAGTAATAGTAACAACTAGGTAACCCAGGCTCCTGGAGCGTATCCATAGATCGTCAACTACCCGGGCTGTCCTATAGTTTAGGAGTCTATCTTGGTAGCCTTAGTGAACCAGTTTTGACATAGGTAATAGTAACAACTAGGTAACCCAGGCTCCTGGAGCGTATCCTTAGATCGCCAACTACCCGGGCTGTCCTATAGTTTAGGAGTCTGTCTTGGTAGCCTTAGTAACCAGTTTTGACATAAGTAATAGTAACAACTAGGTAATCCAGGCTCCTGGAGCGTATCCAGAGATCACCAACTACCCGGGCTGTCCTGTGGTTTAGGTCTTGGTAGCTTTAGTGAACCAGTTTTGACATAGATAATAGTAACAACTAGGTAACCCAGGTAACTCCTGGAGTGTATCTATAGATCGACAACTACCCGGGCTGTCCTATAGTTTAGGTCTTGGTAGCCTTAGTGAACCAGTTTTGACATAGATAATAGTAACAACTAGGTAACCCAGGCTCCTGGAGTGTATCCATAGATCACCAACTACCCGGGCTGTCCTATAGTTTAGGTCTTGGTAGCCTTAGTGAACCAGTTTTGACATAAGTAATAGTAACAACTAGGTAACCCAGGCTCCTTGAGCGTATCCTTAGATCGCCAACTACCCGGGCTGTCCTATAGTTTAGGTCTTGGTAGCCTTAGTGAACCAGTTTTGACATAAGTAATAGTAACAACTAGGTAACCCAGGCTCCTAGAGCGTATCCTTAGATCGCCAACTACCCGGGCTGTCCTATAGTTTAGGAGTCTGTCTTGGTAGCCTTAGTGAACCAGTTTTGACATAGATAATAGTAACAACTAGGTAACCTAGGCTCCTGGAGTGTATCCATAGATCGCCAACTACCCGGGCTGTCCTATTGTTCAGGTCTTGGTAGCCTTAGTGAACCAGTTTTGACATAAGTAATAGTAACAACTAGGTAACCCAGGCTCCTGGAGTGTATCCATAGATCGCAAACTACCCGGGCTGTCCTATAGTTTAGGAGTCTATCTTGGTAGCCTTAGTGAACCAGTTTTGACATAAGTAATAGTAACAACTAGATAACCCAGGCTCCTGGAGTGTATCCATAGATCGCCAACTACCCGGGCTGTCCTATAGTTTAGGAGTCTATCTTGGTAGCCTTAGTGAACCAGTTCACCAAGTGGCTGGTTTGTTTCTTGGTAGATTCAATAGGGCTGTGTTATTGAAT
>CP092883.1:16783648-16902922 GCA_030710605.1 Cordylochernes scorpioides | reverse complement strand
TCTCTCTCAAGATATAAATGGCGAAAGTTTCCGCAGTAAAGCCATGAGACGACGTCCACAGGTCGATGCAGCAGTCCACAGAGGTGTTTATAAACACGCCGTGCAGACGGAGGCTCGCGTGTGGCCGCCGTGTTTGGAGAGACTGATTGATTGATTGGTGCCGTGGCGAAACCTTGAAATTTCTACATGCAAGACTTCCCTCACATTCAAAACATTTGCTTCTGTAGGAAACTGCTGAAATTTGAACCTATTTGATGTCTCCGCTCGTCTATTATTTTGAAGACAGAGACAATTTTGTTCACACTTGGTTATCTCGTGTATCTTCAATAAAGATCACTGTAATATCTTTCAGAGTTATTGTCTGAATCCCGATATACTTGCTAAAAGGTACAACTTCCTTAAGTTTTGTCCATGAGTGTATATTGGTTATCTCGTGTGTCTTCAATAAAGGTTACTGTAATATCTTTCAGAGTTATTGTCTGAATCCCGATATACATGCTGAAAGGTACAATTTCCTTAAGTGTTGTCCATGAGTGTGTATTGGTTATCTAGTGTGTCTTCAATAAAGGTTACTATAATATCTTTCAGAGTTATTGTCTGAATCCCGATATACATGCTGAAAGGTACAACTTCCTTAAGTGTTGTCCATGAGTGTGTATTGGTTATCTAGTGTGTCTTCAATAAAGGTTACTGTAATATCTTTCAGAGTTATTGTCTGAATCCCGATATACATGCTGAAAGGTACAACTTCCTTAAGTGTTGTCCATGAGTGTGTATTGGTTATCTAGTGTGTCTTCAATAAAGGTTACTATAATATCTTTCAGAGTTATTGTCTGAATCCCGATATACATGCTGAAAGGTACAACTTCCTTAAGTGTTGTCCATGAGTGTGTATTGGTTATCTAGTGTGTCTTCAATAAAGGTTACTGTAATATCTTTCAGAGTTATTGTCTGAATCCCGATATACATGCTGAAAGGTACAACTTCCTTAAGTGTTGTCCATGAGTGTGTATTGGTTATCTAGTGTGTCTTCAATAAAGGTTACTATAATATCTTTCAGAGTTATTGTCTGAATCTCGATATACATGATGAAAGGTACAACTTTCTTAAGTTTTTTCCATGAGTGTATACACTTGGTTATCTCGTGTATCTTCAATAAAGGTCACTGTAATATCTTTCAGAGTTATTGTCTGAATCCCGATATACATACTAAAAGGTACAACTTCCTTAAGTTTTATCCATGAATGTATACTATGTAATGTTTCTGATGGCTTTCTGCTATCATTCGAAAAATATATCAACTATCTTTTGAAAAGGGTATAGGAAATATCTGTAAAAATAAAAAAAAATCAACAATTTGTTAATATTTATTCCGATAGATGGCAGTGGACCATCAGAAATACATAGAAATTCATCAGAAAGTCACAAATACACTGATGGACAAAACTTAAGGAAGTTTTACCTCTTAGTATGTATATTGGGATTCAGACAATAACTCTGAAAGATATTACAGTGACCTTTATTGAAGACACACGAGAAAACCAAGTGTGTACAAAATTATAAAAAAAAAAAACAAAAAACAGACGACAGTCGATATCAAAGAACCTCCACTTCCTTAAGATTTGTCCCTGAGTGTATATGTATATATAATTCAAATGTTATGAATATAAAAGATATATTAAAATTTGAGCAATTGTATCTCCATTTTTTAATCCATTTAAAAGAGAATAAAATAATCACGCTGAAAAAAATAGTTCAATTTTCATATACAAATATGGCATGATATGTTGTATATTCAATTTAAATAAAAAATATATTTTTTAAATCGATCAAAAGATATCAGCATAAATGTAAAATGTTATGTAATTTGAATTACTTTCAGAAATACCTTATACACACATTTACGCATTACTTAGATTTCAATTAAAACTCTAAAATGTTATAAATTTTATAAATAATTTTCTGTTGTTTATTTATTTGCATATAAAAGTTAGCAATTAAATGCTTATTATAGATTTTTCGAAACATTTTGGCTGCTGATTTTAAAATACTTCTAAATTCGCTCAATAGATGGCACCATAAGTCAATAATCTTCATCAATATATTTAGAAAAAATAATATTTTATTTATTCTCTTTTTTTATATATATATTTTAAATATAATATATAAATTATATATTAAAACAAAATGTCGATGTACTCAAGCCAATTTAGAACATAAATGCGTGGGTAGAAATTATTTTTTAGAATTACTAAAAATTGAATACAATAAAATGTAAGGGTAATAACCGTCACAAAAGAGATTGAGCATCGTCTGCTTTGAAATTAGATTTCGCTCTGTAAACTCTGTAGCATGTGGAAAATTAGGGCAAGATGGCGTCCTATGATGAATTATCCTTCAGACGAGTATCATTGTTCGGTTGGAGACCATCGAATAATGCGGCAGACGACCATTGTTAGAATTGGCGGGAAAATCGAAATGAGTGGGGGTGAGCTCTTTTGTGTTAATCTTTTGGGAATTAAAGTAATAAATAAAGATAGATAAAACAAACAGTTTCTTTAAATAATTTAAAATTATTCATTTGACGGTTGAATTAGTTTTCTCGTTATTTGCATATGACATTGTAATTAATTATTGTTCGACATGTGTGTTTAGAACAATACATATCTATTTACCCTATTATAATATAATTTATCATTATTTAATTATATATACAGTTTTGTGACCAATTTTTGAAATAATACAGTTAATAATAATTGAATTAAAATCATTGTTTATTCCCGTTAATATAGTACTTTTGAATATATATTAAAAAAAAGCGATTATTTCAATAATTATAATTTCAATAGTTATAATTATAACTATCAAGAAATGAAACTATTTTACAACGATATTTTTACAAATACATTGCTTACTACTGTCTTAATTGCAATGGGAAAATATTAGAAGGACCTGGTTCATCAAGGGTTAACCCTCCCAGCGGTTTCGCCAGTTTAATCTACGTGCCGCTACAATATTGCATAAGTATATATATACTATTGTATTGAGTAATTTTGATTATATATCCGGTGGTAGGAAAGAATTCTCGGTTAAAATAGTTAAAGAATCAATGGACATATATAAGGAGAATAACCTAATACAGTATTAAATGTATGTATGAAATCTAATAGCGGTATGGTTGATCAAACTGGCGAAACTGCTAGAAGGGGTTCATCACTGATGAGCTATGAATCATTCCAATGCAGTAATGACAATATTAAACCTCGTATTTGTAGAAATAAATCGTGTTAAAACGATTTCAATTCTCGAATATAGATGACGCGCTATTGACCCATGTTTTAGCTACAACTTAGTTACAAAGAGAACACCATAATTGTAGGGGGTGGGGGGTGGTTTTTGATTAATTCAGTTGAATATTTCCTTATCCTTTTTTTATAGAAGTTTATATTGTCATTTGACGTCTCAGCGACCCATTGTCGTCCTTTTAAAAAAAAGGTGGAAAGCTTATTGGTGAAGTATTAACTTTTTGATGGAGAACAAGACCATTTGGTTTACACTTGGTTATATCATGTGTCTTCAATAAAGGTTACCGTAATATATTTCAGAGTTATTGTTTCAATCCCGATATACATGCTAAAAGGTACAACTTCCTTAAGTTTTGTCCATGAGTGTATATTGGTTATCTCATATTTCTTCAATAAAGGTCACTGTAATATCTTTCAGAGTTATTGTCTGAATCCCGATATACATACTGAAAAGTACAACTTCCTTAAGTTTTGTCCATGAGTGTATATTGGTTATCTCATATTTCTTCAATAAAAGTGACTGTAATGTTTTTCATAGTTATTGTCTGAATCCCGATATACATACTGAAAAGTACAACTTCCTTAAGTTTTGAATTTACATAAAGGTAACGGTGAAGTTTAACCACTATATAGAGAGATAAAGAGAGAATGACCATTATGAAGTACATTTGACGAAGTCTCCTATAAGAGGCCATTCCTTAGATAAAAGAGGCCTTACCCCTTTCTTGCCTTAATCTACAATATTGAGTAAATGTATCCCCATGCTCTCTCCTTTTGACCTGGAACTCTCTCTCTCTCTTTGACCTGGAGGTACTCCATCAATCATAAAACAATAACACGCCATCTACATGTAAGAAATACAACTATTTAAAGCACGAATGTTTCGTTCATATTGTAACGTTTCTGTTTTAAATGTTAAAACATGTTTTATCATTGTTAAGTTTGTTGTTGTTTTATAATAAGGAATATACTAATTACCTTGTTAAAAAAAAGGCATCTCTTTATCGGGCAACTGAAAGTTGCTGATGGCTTGCGCCATCTATCGAAACAAATATCAACTATTCGTTGATTTTTAAATTATTCCAGAATTGGCCAAATACCCATTCTTGATTAATCAAGAAAAGCTAACCACGTACGCGTTTCGGGCTGTTGGCCCTCGTCAGCGTGGTGTAAGCTGTACCTCAACGACCAAAAAACTGGTCATTCAGGCAATTCCTGGAAAATCATGAAACGGGTAGTTAAGGCCAGAAGTGTGTGAGACCGCGAAATAATTCTTGTACATTATTGATGTTGTTTATTATTGTTTTTTTTTTCATACATTGCATATAATGATGATAACAAATGACTTTTTAATTTAATATACAAAAATCTAAGAAAATAAATAATTAATTACAAAATTCACAGACGTAACAATATCTAAAACAAATTACAAAAAATCATTTAACGCCTCAACTCTTTTATTTTATGCATCTGATCAAAGAAAGCTTTCGGGGAAGCTCTTCTTCAGCTAACTAAGACGCATAAACTGAAAAAGGGCTTGCCCGAAAGTTTCCTTTGGTCAGATGAATAAAAAAAGAGTTGCAGCGGGATATTTTATAATTTGTCAAAATCCACAATCTTGTAATAAAACAAAGTATAGTATAATGATACATTAGCGCGCCATCTGTTATCAAAATTCGAAACTATTATAGACGCGTATGATTCTTTTTGAAAATAAACCATTTCTACTGTCCTTACTGCAATGGAAAAATTAATGGGAGGGCCTGGCTCATCATAATTTCTGTTGTTATATATCAAAGAAATATTCGTGCTTGAAGGATTGTATCTTATGTTCTGTTTATAAAACAATAGGAGGGTCGGTGGAAGGATGATCTAAACCGTTGGTTTTCGACCGCTACGACCTGGTTTCGATTCCCGCATTGGACACTTTTTTCTGATAAAAAAAAATGCTCTAATGGCTCCCGATTCTTGCAAAAGTCCAACTCCACCAGCGAGTACAAGTAACCAAACGGGGCTCTGGCACATTTATAAGTGCAAAATCGAACTGATTTTCACATGTGTCGACATGTGGTGCACTTACAGTAAAAGCAGTCACCTACTTCTACCCACCTTGATTATCATAGCCTGTACCACATGTATTAGGGATAAGCAAAAAAAAAAATAATAAAATAAAATAAAGCATTAACATGCCATACATATATAACAAATGAAGACATTAAGACACGAATGTTTCTTTTCACAATTAAATCAAACTTCTACTGTCCTTACTGCAATGAAAAAATATTGAGAGGGCTTGGCTCCTCAGTGGTGAACCCTCCCAGGAGTTTCATCAATTTTTTTTTTAATCTACCAGACCGCTTCTTTAGAACTCTAATACTGTATTGGATCATTCTGCTTATATATGCTATACTGATGGGTGGAATCTTAGAAATGGTATTTAAGAATAGTGGCAGTAAGGATAGTAAAAGTTTGATATAGGTGTGAACCATTTGATTTTATTGAGGCGTGAAGACCTGAAATGCACTTTCTGTGGATCAGGAATAACAACGGAGATGTTGCATTACTTATTTGACTGTGCTGCTCTGTCTGAGGAAAGACGAAAATTAAATGATAAAACGGGGCAAATTTGTCCTTCATTCCCGGCACTGATTAATGAAATATCAAAGAATAGGTATATAGCGATGGCGATATTTGGATTCCACAAGACTATATCCCGGAAAAAGGCCTCACAGTGTTCTCCCTATCCCTTGTGAACTGTCGAATCCTGTATAGGGCGAGTGGCCCCAATAAAGGCTTTTTGTTGTTGTTGTTGTTGATATAGGTGTGAAAGAAACATTCACGTCTGAATGTTTTCGTTTATGTTCTATTTGTTTCTTCAAATGTTTATTTATTGATTCTCTCTCTTGCTATCTGCGGCATTTGTTGGGGAAACCGAGCAACCTGGGCCTGGAACAGGCAAACCTTCTACCAACTGGGCCGAGCTCGTCGACCAGGAAAAATAACTCCCAATGGAGGAAGACATCACCGGCTGAAAAGACCTTCTTTTTTTTTCTGCATTACACTATATATAATTTTATATGAACATTAAAGTATGTTTAACCGTCTCTCTTGCTATTGTTTATATTTTTTATACTTCAGTTCGAAGTCTCTATAAGACGAGATGACGTAATAAAAGGCTTTTTTAGAGCGTTGTGGTTTGTTATTTCTTTCAGACCCAAAACTACGGTATAGTTCCATCCGCCAAATTATTAGGGACGTATGTGAAACAACCGCTTCCCATTCCATTCTTCTCATCTATTCATTAATATCATTACAGTAAGGGGTCTGAAGAGAGATACTATTTTATAATATAAATCATAAGAAAAAAAAAATTCAAAAAATAATATTTAAAAATACCCATATAAGTTCATAGTTCACTTTTCATTATAAATATTTTCTGCAATACAGAACAAATGTACTGTTACCTTTCATAATAGAATTTTAGTTAAGACCAGAAAATTCTGCGTTCTCTTAAATACGGTCAAATAATAAAACCCATTGATCTAAAATCAGGAATCAACGTTGTGTGAAGATTTGATTTATAAAACAAAATATTTATAAATAAACTAATAATAAATAATAATTGAATGATCTATGCAGAGAAATAGAATCTTTTTATTTATTTATTTCAATTTAAAGCGCTATGTCTCCTAGGGACACTTACGCTGTCATACATGTATGCCTTTACACTTATCTATACATATTTACAATAATTTTAGGCCGTGAATACAATAGTTAAATGATATTAACAAGGAGAAACAGAGATCAAAAAACGAGAACAGAGAACTGTATACAAAAGAAAAAAATGTCTAACTATACCTACAATTAACATAATATAAATTATCAGTTTTTAAAAAGATAGTTGTTGTTATATAATTTAAAATATATCTACAAAAGGTATTGATTTCATATAGAAATAGAGAGTCAATATAGACATAGATTGAAAATAGTTTAAAATAGTGTCCATAGATGGCGCTGAAGACAACATACGTATTGTAATTCCCGAGATATAAGAACAGAAAGGTCATGTAGATCCTGGTAGACCTCCCACTCTATTCCTTCTTTCAAATTTTCCAAAAAAGAAATCCATTTAACGTCGACGCACTGCTTAAATTGTTCGCAAGGAAAAACCGGATAGGAAAGGAAAACCCGGAGGTTTTTCCCCCAATACACCTTTCACGGATCACAATAAACATATAATGGTTTGAAGTTTTCCCAGAAATATGTAATTGTGGAGATTGTCATTCGATGTGTTTCTGTAAACACTGGCAGTGTACCATCATTGTAATTTGTCTTATTATTATCCTTAGTAGACATGGTACAGGCCATGATAATCATGGTGGGTAGTAGTTGGCGACTGCTTTTACTGTAAGTGCACTACATATCTACACACGTGAAAATCAGTTAGACATTTACACTTTAAAATGTGCCAGAGCCCCGTTTGATTATCTTCACTCGCTGGTGGGATTAGACTTTTGCAAGAGTCGGGGTTCATTGGAGCATTTTTTTTTATTATAAAAAAAGTGTCCAATGCGGGAATCGAACCCGGGTCGTAGCGGTCGAAAACCAACGGTTTAGACCATTCTTCCACCGACCCCCTGGATACGTACTGTTGTGATGCCTTTATTGAGATCAACCCTCTCGTGTAAATCTCTTATTTCCTTTTATCAACCAACCCCAGGTACGACATTGAAATATCTGCGCCTATTACAGAGGAAACAAAACAACAAACAAATTAGAACTTAGAATTAAATATTTACAAATTTACATGTATTAATCGACAGAGTTCATAAAATTTATATAGACAAAGTGGCTGATGTAAGAGAGTTATATCATTTAGATCAGGGAACAATCGATGTCTCACTTCTGTAAAGTTGGGACAGTCATAGATAAGGTGAAGAGCAGTTTGTTCAGTTTCTCCGCAGGAACAATTTGATGTTTCTGATAGTTTTATGTAAATATTTCTGGAATTTTCAGTGTGATGTAACAAATTATTTGGTAAATTTCTTATTGGAATAATAGGATCTGACACACCATAGCGGACTTATCTCCAGCAAAGACTACTATACATAATATGTTGAAATATTTTTGTCAACATATTCCAACATTCCTAAAATTCTATTGATACTTCTTTGTGGAAAAATAGTACAAATGTGATATTGTACTGGGATTAAATTATGAAAAAGGCATCTCCTTATCGTTAAACTGAAGTTTTTTGTATGATAAGGAGATGTCTTTTTCTTTTCATAATACTTTTCTGGTATTCCACTATCTGGTCTATATATAAGTGTTTTTAATTGAATCTACTGTATTCATTGTCTTATAAATATTTTTATACATTCACATATACATGTTCGCAAAATTGGATAAAATAGTTTCTGATCTTTCATAACTTTACTGTAGATAATGAATGCAAATAAAACTTTAGTATTCATGTTTTATTTCGACTTAGAGCGCTATGTCCCCCTAGGGACACTTGCACTTTAAAAGTAAACAAAACACTGAAATAAAAGAAAGATATTTGAAATATTTACAAGAATATGTATGCAAGTTAGTTAGATGAAAAGAGAGAAAAAATATTAACACAATTGAAATATGTACAAAGTTTGGTATGCAAATCTAGTTAAATGAAAATTGTAAAGTATTGTGTGTATTCGAAGAAAACAATTTACAGATTGGATAAAGTTTTAAGGAATATTTTAGAATGAGAAAATATACAAGATATTAGAGAATTATTCAATTAAAACTATGATAAACATAGTTAATTTCTAAATTAAAGCGTTCCAAAGGAATTTATTAGTTTTTTTATAAAATCCAAAATAAATCTGCAAAATGAGTTGAATTTTATATATATGTCTTTTGTTGAAATTAGATCAAACGGGTTTGATACATTTAGTCTATTATAATTGTATATATGTGTGTTTTGAAAATAGAGCAATCCATAAATAATTCTTTAATTAAAAATGCATATATTGGATCAAAATATCATTTATTTTACCAATATTTCAGTTGGCTGAACGCCAACCTTTATCAAGGTGTTATAACATATTACTGTGTGTCAACAACAAACTCAGCGCCACATAACGTCATCAGAATTAAGTTTTTAAAATATTTTGTTATATTCAATGGGGAGAAAAAAAAATTGATATATATATTATGGACAAAATAAATTTTGTAAAATATGGGTGTGAATATTTTGAAAATGAAAAATAACGCCTATTATGTGGGTGTGCAAGTGTTCCTTGCGGGACATAGCACTATGGTGTTGAAATTAATATATTCAAATTATATGGATAGTAGGTAATTTACATACCCTGATGTCGAAACCACTGTAGACGTGAAGTTTTCCATGTACAAACATTTTATAAATGATAGAAGGCAAACTTTTATTCCAGAATATAGTAAGAGTCAAAATATTTCAAAATGTCTTATTTCTATGCTAAATATATTTTAAATCCAATATCACATTTAATAACACTATATATAAACATTGTCAAAGTTCTAAATAACTGTTATGTTCACTTATATTCTATATCTTGTTTTATTTATATAAGCAATAATATGAATTCAAATAATTTTAAATTAACATATATGTTTTGAAAATAGAGCAATCCATAAATAAATCTTTAATTAAAAAGGCGTTCAGCCAACTAAAATATTGGTAAAATAAATGATATTTTGATCTAAGACTTCTTCCTCCTCTAGCATCGTTTCTATGAAATTTTTACATCCAAAGGTTCGCCCTCTAAGACGTCTCCAGGCTCATATTTAAAGTGAAATTTCCTTCGTAAGTTATCAGGAATGAAGTTTGCTAAAGCCCTAGATAGTAAAAGACTAGCAAAAAACAATGTATTTGTTTAACTGATAAGAAAGTTTCTGAAGATGAGTTTCTTTTCATTTTATTATAAAGTAGTCTCAAGCTTTCGAGCATCTTCCCTTCTACAGGAGAACATAAATAAACGAATAAAACGCCGCCTGATGCTAAAATATATTAAAATTCCATATACACATATATATTAGATAGTAAGAAGGCATATATTGGATTGAATAAAAGATTTATTTGCAAATATTTCGGCTGGCTGAATTCCAACCTTTATCAAGGCATTACATTTTTGTATAAACAAACTCAGCGCCTAATAGTGTTATAATATCACAGTTGAAATCATTCTATATATAGTTACCAGCGTCATTCTTCATCAGTCATCTCTGTCACCGTTTGCTTTTTTTTTTTTTTGAATGGCGCCCTCCTATTGGTCGGCTACGATCACGCCACCTTTGCCCCCCCCCCCCCCCCCCCACTCGCTTTTTTGTTTTTGTAACCATTGTGTTGGAGCGGGTCGCTCCTTAAATAAATGCATATATTAGTTAATAACCAAATGGAATCCTCTTTTTCTTTTTCCCAGTAAGAGACGCCTACGGAAGCCAACAGTACATAGACAGATAAAGCACATAGGCTATAGTTATTAACTAATATATGCATTTATATAAGGCGCCAATTTATAATTGTAACAAATAGTATTTGAATCAAAACATTCAATCGGGTAAAACACGGGCGTTGCCCGGGCCATTCGGCTAGTTTAAAATATAAAGTAGGTGAGGAAAAATTTGTGCGTGAAAAAATATATAAAATTACAAATTTCCCCCACCTACTTTGTATTTTAAATGATTTCAACTGTGATATTATAACACTATGCGGCGTTAAGTTTGTGTATACGAAAATGTAATGCCTTGATAAAGGTTGGTATTCAGCCAGCCGAAATATTGGAAAATAAATCTACAATCCAATACAGTGGACCCTCGGTTTACGAGCACCTTGGAGTACGAGCTTTTCGCAGTACGAGCAAAATTTTTTGAAAAATTTTACCTCGGATTACGAGTGAAATTTCGCATTACGAGCAACTCGTGATGGTTGCCCGTAATCGTGATGGATGAAAATTCACTGGGATCCCTCCCTTCAGATCAGATTCGGGAAATATGTAAAATGTGGGAAACTGTGCAATTGTTCGTAGCAAGAAGAATTGCCCGAGTTTCAATTATTAAAAATAAGAAATTAGTTTCGCACTACGAGCGTTTTGGAGTACGAGCATGGCTCTGGAACGGATTATGCTCGCAAACCGAGGGTCCACTGTATATGCCTTTTTACTATCTTATGATTTAAGTATGGGTTGCTCTATTTTCAGAACATATATATATATAGGGATATTTTTGCATACTGTTTTTTTAGCTAGCATATATTATTGTTTAATTAGAGTTTATTTACTATTGATTTATTTTGGGAATTATCATATCGGTTGAAATTTTGATTCACTATTTGGTATTTATGTTTTATAATGGCCATATCTAATGTATTTGTTTATCACCTCAATACAAAACTTGTAATAGTGGTAATAAAAAATTAGCCACAACACCAGTTTAGGAGATACCTGGTTATGAAGATCAAAATGAATAAATAACACATTTACACTGCTTACAATAATATAAATCGATCAAAAGAATGTTTCTATGGTCATGTAAAGTCCATTCTTACTTATCCTAAGTACACATGGTACACACCATGATAATCATGGTAGGTATTAATGACTACATATGCTCTAATTACACTACAGGTCTACATATTGTTGCACCAAATTGCAGCTTTGCAGGGTCGTCGACCTTGGTTTCTTCCTCATTGGTGTTATACACGTTTCCCGAGCGGGTTTCCATATTCAAAGTAAATAAATAAAAGTAAATAAAAATAAATTACCTTTTAAAGTTATTGTGTTTATTTATTTGTGGTCTTCCTCGTAGGTCGTGATCCGCAGTCTTGGTTTAGGTACTCTCTCGCTCCAATAACCAATCAATATATATGTACAATAAATATTACAGAAGGAATGATGATAATCTAAATATTCTGTTTTAAATGAATAATAAATGTCATAGAATATTTTGAATAAATGTAAGGCGCATTAAAATTTATGTAACAATATGTAGAAATAGTTCAACTTACAGGTAGGTAACACCTAGCCTCTTTATTTATCACATCAAAGTTTAAAGCAGGTTGTGTATTCAGTACTTCAAAATACAATTGATTTTATAATAATAATCTGTTTTATATAAATTCTACTCAAACCATGTAATTATTCATTTGTTTATGTAATATAGTATCTGAATTTAGTGTTGTTTCTTGACGTAAGCATCCCTTGTGGGGATATCGCCTCTTATTTGATAATAATAACTATAAAATTTAAATTTTAAATATGTGAAAAATAATATTATAAATAAAAAATAGGCACATTAACCATGATGCAACAATATTAATATCTTATATTTGCACTCTCTAGTGAATTTGTGAAAGTCGTGTAGATAATTGAATAATTTTGTAACTTTAAAATTAAAAAAAAAATGTTTAAGTTATGCAGAATCCTGTTGATCAACAAACGAGAAGTCTCCATATGTATCTCCATGTATATGTAACAGGTAAACACAAAGAGCTTATGTAAATATGTAAGATATACAAATTAAAATTTTCAGCTAATCACAATCCACATTACAGACGATATAGTCAACAATATAAATCAAGATTAGTTAGGGAAGTGTGTTTCTTTTATCTATCGGACAAGAGAAGATTCGACAGCTGTCAATAAAATAAAACTTGTGCTCAAATCTTTATGTTTTAATGATACAATTCAAATTAGACTATCACAAAGGTGTGTTGAAATTTTATTTCTAATCTATTTTATATTTTCTTTTTCATCCTCTCTCTCCACAAACACACATTCTTAACGTAAGTTACTTTTGTAAATCCAAGCTCCAGTGACATTTTTAATCATTATAAATCTCACAATATGTCTTGTTCGTAACTCAGCTGTTGAAATTCAGATATGGGTAAATATTCCTTTCTTCCTGTGGTGAATCTGTATAAGACCGGTGGTCTTAATAAAGCTGTAAGTGTGTGTGTGATATGGGTAATTTTTTTCTGTGTGTGTGTGAAAAAAAAACTTCAATATATGAGTATACTCTATATCCCATTCAATTATTTTTTTTCTCCCGCTTAGTAAAACCCCTTTCAGATAACTTTAATCTTTAATGATGATATCCGCAGGAGATTATCATCATATTTTATCAGTGAATGATTAATTAAATAATGTTATCACCCTAAATAAATAATCTATCATTAAATTTATATGGCACGACTTAATGTCGATACTTAAAGTTATTGCTGTAAATAAATTAGGTCGTGTGTAATAACTTATCTTTATTTTAGTAATAAAGACTTGTTTGTTTCAACTCCAATGTCCTCTCTCACTCTATCCTAACAATTTTACATATCTGTTTTTTTTTCTTTAATTTGACTCTTTTTTTTTTTTTATAGAATATTCTATGATGTGTTTTCAAGCTATCGTCTGATCCGCATCAGAATAATGTGACCATTGTCATCTATTGATGTATTTATATTATAACAGATAATATTTAATCTAGAGAGAATGTGTATTTGTATATATTTTAAGTTTAATTAATTAATTGCCCCCCCCCCCCCCCCCCCGACAGAGTATGTGTGAGATCATTAGAAAATAAGCACTAACCGTAAGAAGAAGATAAGTTTTTCTTTAAAATAAATGCTACAAGTTACCAAGGCCGAAGCTGTCCAACTCTCGCCAACCCGCGCACTGCCAAGTGCGCTAACTGCTCAGCCAAGGGCCTCTCTGCCGACCACGAAGCAAGATCAATGTCTTGCCCAACTGCCAGAGCTAGATCTGTAAAGTTCTAGTCCTCCCGCCTTCTCCCTGCCTCCTGACCTCCGCGGTCCCAATCCGGCCTAACCTGCCTTTTCCCTGACGGAGATCCTGTCCCTAGCCTCTCCAGCCTGGTCATAGTGGTTTTATATATTCCGCTTTACGCGGCCATTGGGGCTCAAAAATCATTTTATTTTGGTTAATAGCCCCGTAAATAAAGATATTTCCAATGCTGTAAGTTTCTGGAGATGAGCTTCTTCAACTTTATTTAACGTAATCTCCAACTTTCGGATATCTGTGTCCTTCTACAGGAGTACATAGGAACATTATGTTGTACCTATGTTTCTATGTACTCTGTAAAAGGGCAGAGATACCCGAAAGTTCGAGATTACGTTTAATAAAGAAACTTATCTGTTGACTTTGCTTAGAATTATTAATGAAACTGATTACAATAATTATTAATTAAAAATTATATTTATTGATTTACAAGAGAGAGAACAAAATATAAAAGGGAAACTAATATTAAACAAAGGAACCTTTTTTTGTTCGGTTAGCGCCTATTTTCCTGTGAGCTTACACACATTATGTGGTAACAATTAATTTATATATATACAACATTATCTCCAGAAACCTATAGCATTTGTTTGATTAATATCCAGGATATTTAAATCAATTGATTCAAGTTTTTCTTTGTTTACCACCATTGTTATAAGTTATTCTTTTATATGTTCTCTTGTGAATCAATAGTGTTTGATCAATTTTCTTGGGATCAGTATCTTTAAAAAAATCTAAGCAAAGTCAACAGAATTTTCCATTATATTTTAGGTTATCTGTTGATACGAGAAACTCGTTAATCAAAATACGAAACTATTTTAGACGCGTATGATTCTTTTGAAGATAAAACAATTTCTACTGCCCTTACTGCAATGAACAAATTAATGGGAGGGCCTGGCTCATCAGTGATGAACCTTCCCAGTGGTTTCGATAGTTTAATCTACCATACCGCTGTTATATTGCATTTTTGGAACTTCCTTTTATAGTGATGCTGTTGGTAGACTCTTGGAATGGGTATTTTAGATGAACTATGGACATAAGCTTTTAGGACAGCAGTTTTATTGTTAATTAATAGTTTTATTTCCAAAATAATCATACGCGTCTAAAATAGTTTCGTATTTTGATAACAGATGGCGCGCTAATGCATCGTAATAAAAACTCGTTAATCTTTGACTCGTTAAGCTTAATGTCTGACTTTCTGGCAGTCCACTGTCGCCCTTTTCCACTGTATGAAGATGACAGATAATCAATGTTGACCGAGATCTGGAAAAACACCTGTGCCGCTTTACTCGTAGACGCTGTTGAGTAAAATTTTCAAGCGATCTACAAAAATATCACCTCCCTCGTCAAATGGTAGATCTCTAGAATCCAGAATATGTAAACAAAGACTGGCCTACTTCGGACATAGAGTGAGAGAAAACGGTTTAGAAAAGACGTAGATAATAGGACACCGTTTGCTTTTTTTTTTTTTTTTTGAATTGCGCTCTCCTATTGGTTGGCTACGATCACGCCACCTTTGCCCCCCCCCCCCACTCGCTTTTTGGTTTTTGTAACTATTGTTTTGGAGCGGGTCGCTCCTTAAATAAATGCATATATTAGTTAATAACTAAATGGAATCCTCTCTTTCTTTTTCCCAGTAAGAGACGCCAACGGAAGCCAACAGTACATAGACAGATGAAGCACATAGGCTATAGTTATTAACTAAAATATGCATTTATTTAAGGCGTCAATTTATAATTGTAACAAATAGTATTTGAATCAAAACATTCAATCGGGTAAAACACGGGCGTTGCCCGGGTCATTCGGCTAGTAGGAAATATATCAGGAAGAAAGGAAGACCTGCAATGAGCTGGCTAGAAGGGTCAAGTTCACTAGATAAGCTATGAGTGATGGTCACTAACAGAAAAAATTGGTGAATATTTGTCCATAGTGTCATCAAAAGTCGAACTTGACTTGATGGATGCTAACTAAATACATATTAATAAATGAGTGATCTTGAGTTCTTAGTTTTTATATATTTTTTTCCTTTATTCTGGTTTCTATTTTCCTTCTGGTTTCACCGACATAAATGTATTGTGAAAATTCGAAACTATTAT
Source organism: Cordylochernes scorpioides (assembly GCA_030710605.1). Lineage (NCBI taxonomy): Eukaryota > Metazoa > Arthropoda > Arachnida > Pseudoscorpiones > Chernetidae > Cordylochernes > Cordylochernes scorpioides. The sequence continues at coordinate 16,886,716 of CP092883.1, read as the reverse complement.
AGACGCGCATGCTTCTTTTTTTGAAAATTGAACAATTTCTACTGCCCTTACTGTAATAGAAAAATGAATGGGAGCAGATGGCGCGCTAATGCATCATAATATAAATGGATTGGTATTCTAGACATGATACTGAATATATTGTCCTTTGTTTCTGTTGGGTGTTCTGTTATCTGATTAGTTTTGTAATGGAGAATATATCAAAGAATATCTCCAGTAGTTGTTGACACCTGCGAATGAAAATCATTTTTCTGTATTGATCCCGATCTATTTCTTAAAATAAGAGATACTTCGGGGGGTTGGTGGAAGGCTGGTTAAACCGTTTGGTTTCGACCACTACGACCCGGGTTCGATTCCCGCATTGGACACTTTTTTCTGTTAAAAAAAAAATGCTTCAATGGCCCCCGATTCTTGCAAAAGTCCACCAGCGAGTGCAAGTAACCAAACGGGGCTCTGGCACACTTGTAAGTGTAAAGTCGAACTGCTTTTCATATGTGTAGACATGTGGTGCGCTTACAGTAAAAGTAGTCGCTAACTACCCACCATGATTATCATAGCTTCGAGATAAGAAAGAAGAAGAAGAGATACTTCGTCCATAAAATTTCTATTTCTGGACGTGAGTCTCTTATTTTAAGAGATATGAATGTCGGGGCCAGGTAACGTCTCTATCTTCAAGATATTCAGATCTAGTGTTTGTTTTACATTCATTGGTATATTGTCAATGTAACAATTGAATAGGAAGTTCTGATAGAGAGTTACTCTGTTAGGATGGAAGGAATGTGATATTTGTCTATTCTTCCTCGAAAAGTGATTGTGATTCTGATTGGGGGATTGTCGGTTCATTACGACGATAAGAGATCGGTTCAATATGTATGATAAATCTTAATTCTCCTTGTAGATTAATCTAGAACCCTTTTCCGGCAGTAGTACTGAAGATTCTTGTGTTGTCATTGTGTCCACTCATCACGTTATTCGTTAGTCACCTTGGACCAGAATTAGGTCAAATATTCCAAGGATCCAGGGGGGACGGACTTCTACTTCCCCAGATCATTGTGTAATTGGAGAATAAAGGGTTCTCATGTAGCAATGTTCCTCGGAACTGTTTGAACTACATGGGCAAGACGATTCCATTAAGTCTTCCTGGAAAAGATGCTCCAATAAGATTCACCCAAATTGAACGCTTGGATATTCGAACTTGTTTTGTCTTATCCTGAGCGATAACAATACTAGATAGGTAGAACTGCTCTTCACTGAAGGTTAATAACGAGTTTACAAAGTGGGAAGAGGAGCTTCTTTTATTAGCATGCACACAAGCTTTCGGACATATCGTCCTTCATCAGGTAAGAGTAATAAACGCGCTGAGGATCCATATATACACAAAGCTGAAAAGAAAATTTACATAACTGCAAAAGATAAAAGTATTTAAAGATAAAAATAAGAACCAAATATGCTAAAAAGATTATAGGGATTAAATGCTAATAAATCTGGACTAAGTACATATGCACTATGAATGGTGTTAATCAAGGGCAGGTAAATGCAACCTATGGCTATTCACATAACATATGGTATTGTTCTGGTATATCTATATGCCTGTTGATGCTGTTTGTTTTTATTGACACAAATGCCTCTAGTAAAAGTCTTTGGTACTTATTATTGATATTGTTGTATAGAATGGATGGCTTTGTTAGATTGAATGTATGACCGGTTTGCATAGAATGACTGTAAATAGGGGAATTTAGGTTTTTATTAGAGATGTTTCTGGAATGCTCAACCATTCTGATGGCGACGGATCTACCCGTCTCCCCGACATAAGTGGCATTGCATTGGTCGCAAGAGACGGAATAGACAGCACCACCAGAACGGAGAGAACTCGCATGAAGGGAAGATCTGGTAATGGGGTGTCGGATTAGTGTGGCGATGTTAGGTGGGTTCTGGAAGTATGTTGTAATGCCGTGTTGCCTTAAAAACCTGGCTATGGTGATGGACTGGGGGCAAAAAGGAAGGGAGCAAATATTTCTGTGTATAGCTGGAGCACTGTTGTGGTGAGGGTCATGCATGTGTTTAAGAATGAAGGGGGTCGGGTAGCCGGATTTGGATAAATATGAAAATATTTTAGCCTTTTCTATTGTTTGGAATAACGGGAGGGAACAATGAGTAAAGATACGTTTAGTGAGAGCTCTAACTGTATTGATTTTGTGTGGTGTTGGGCAATGTGACCGGAAGTCTGTGTGGTGTGGGGGTGTGTTGTTTTTATAGTATACTGTGGTATGGAAACTGCTGGGGGTGCGTATGACTAGTGTATCTAGGAAAGGTAGGACTGAGTGATTTTCTGTTTCATGGGTGAAGGCTATGTCTGGGTGGAAGGAGTTGAGGTCAGATAGGATGTGAGAGGCATATACCTCACTTACCAAGCAAAAGGTATCATCGATGTATCGCCTCCAGAGAAAGATGTCTGAAGAATGGCGTGAAGTGATCCATTGGTCCAGTGACCTCATGACCACCTCAGCCACCACGGTTGAGAGGGGGCTACCCATTGGGGAGCCCTTGGTCTGCTTGAAAAACTGGGTATCAAATGTGAAGGTGGACATGCCTAGGCATATGGAAGTGAGCTCGACAACCGTCTCCGCGGTGAGGGTGTCTAACAGGGGGGCATTTTCGAGGAAAGTGCGTAAACTATTAATGATCAAGGGGTGGGCAAGTGAGAGATATAGAGACGTTACATCGAAAGAAACCATTATGGACCTGGGGGGAGGTGTGAGGCTGGTGATATAGGACACAAACGAGGGGGAGTTTGCAATGGTATATTCCCATGGGGGAGACTGTAGAAGGGGGGTCAAGAAGTTGGACAAAAATTTTGACAGGGTATATGCCGGAGAGAGATGGTAAGATATGATTGGTCGGAGGGGAACATCGGGCTTGTGGATTTTTGGAAGGCCGTAAATGTAGGCTATTTGGGCGAGGTTAGCTGTGAAGTCGTTATATTGCTCTTTAGTGATCTGCTGGGACCTTTTTAATCTTAACAATAGTAAACGGAAATTCTTAACGGATGTTTTATGTTCCTGTTCAGTGATGGCAGAAAAAATGGAGTGTTGGTCGAGAACGTTTTGCATTTTTTGCTTGTAAACGGTAGTGTTGAGAATTACGGTCTGTGAGCCTTTGTCGGATTTTGTTATGACTATGTCTCTATTGCGTTTAAGACGGGAGATAACCCTATTCATGGCTAGGGACGGTTTAGGGATATTGTAGGGTCGTTGAAGGGTGGAGGTGACAAAATGCCTGATCCTATGGGTGTCTTGGTGGTTAAGGCCTCTGAATCCTTCCGCTGAAGACCTACCTCGTTATACCTATCAGCTGCGAAAGAAATCGTTACAGTTGTCAAGATGGCGCCTCCATTTGAACTTTAACAAACTGTGTGAAACGGCTGATTTTATACCTCCATCCCTTCGAATCAGGGATCCTGTTCGCAATCCATTTTCATCCGTCGTCATACGCCGCGCCCAATTCCATCTGTTATCCTCTAGAATTAAAGGTTGCCACTCCAATATCCGATTTATTTCTAAGTCCGTCAAGGGATTGATTTTTCTGGTCTCTCAGCTACTAACCAATCCAGAAATGGCCGATCTGTTGCAATCCATCACAAGGGACATTCGGCACCAGAAGAACGATATAACGCAACGTCACAACTCCAAGCTTCATCACTGGATCAAGAAGTACAACTTCCCTGCCTATCTACTAGAAGCCTATCTTCCCCAGTCACCCCAAGGAGTGGTCAACCTCTCGGACTATGTCTTGCCATCTGCTGATGCTGAGATTCTGTCATTGGGCCTAAAATACAGACTGCCTGGGCCTTCTGATATTCCTCGCATCATAGCTGGTGTGGAACCCGCTCTCAGAGGCCTTAACCACCAAGACACCCATAGGATCAGGCATTTTGTCACCTCCACCCTTCAATGACCCTACAATATCCCTAAACCGTCCCTAGCCATGAATAGGGTTATCTCCCGTCTTAAACGCAATAGAGACATAGTCATAACAAAATCCGACAAAGGCTCACAGACCGTAATTCTCAACACTACCGTTTACAAGCAAAAAATGCAAAACGTTCTCGACCAACACTCCATTTTTTCTGCCATCACTGAACAGGAACATAAAACATCCGTTAAGAATTTCCGTTTACTATTGTTAAGATTAAAAAGGTCCCAGCAGATCACTAAAGAGCAATATAACGACTTCACAGCTAACCTCGCCCAAATAGCCTACATTTACGGCCTTCCAAAAATCCACAAGCCCGATGTTCCCCTCCGACCAATCATATCTTACCATCTCTCTCCGGCATATACCCTGTCAAAATTTTTGTCCAACTTCTTGACCCCCCTTCTACAGTCTCCCCCATGGGAATATACCATTGCAAACTCCCCCTCGTTTGTGTCCTATATCACCAGCCTCACACCTCCCCCCAGGTCCATAATGGTTTCTTTCGATGTAACGTCTCTATATCTCTCACTTGCCCACCCCTTGATCATTAATAGTTTACGCACATTCCTCGAAAATGCCCCCCTGTTAGACACCCTCACCGCGGAGACGGTTGTCGAGCTCACTTCCATATGCCTAGGCATGTCCACCTTCACATTTGATACCCAGTTTTTCAAGCAGACCAAGGGCTCCCCCATGGGTAGCCCCCTCTCAACCGTGGTGGCTGAGGTGGTCATGAGGTCACTGGACCAATGGATCACTTCACGCCATTCTTCAGACATCTTTCTCTGGAGGCGATACATCGATGATACCTTTTGCTTGGTAAGTGAGGTATATGCCTCTCACATCCTATCTGACCTCAACTCCTTCCACCCAGACATAGCCTTCACCCATGAAACAGAAAATCACTCAGTCCTACCTTTCCTAGATACACTAGTCATACGCACCCCCAGCAGTTTCCATACCACAGTATACTATAAAAACAACACACCCCCACACCACACAGACTTCCGGTCACATTGCCCAACACCACACAAAATCAATACAGTTAGAGCTCTCACTAAACGTATCTTTACTCATTGTTCCCTCCCGTTATTCCAAACAATAGAAAAGGCTAAAATATTTTCATATTTATCCAAATCCGGCTACCCGACCCCCTTCATTCTTAAACACATGCATGACCCTCACCACAACAGTGCTCCAGCTATACACAGAAATATTTGCTCCCTTCCTTTTTGCCCCCAGTCCATCACCATAGCCAGGTTTTTAAGGCAACACGGCATTACAACATACTTCCAGAACCCACCTAACATCGCCACACTAATCCGACACCCCATTACCAGATCTTCCCTTCATGCGAGTTCTCTCCGTTCTGGTGGTGCTGTCTATTCCGTCTCTTGCGACCAATGCAATGCCACTTATGTCGGGGAGACGGGTAGATCCGTCGCCATCAGAATGGTTGAGCATTCCAGAAACATCTCTAATAAAAACCTAAATTCCCCTATTTACAGTCATTCTATGCAAACCGGTCATACATTCAATCTAACAAAGCCATCCATTCTATACAACAATATCAATAATAAGTACCAAAGACTTTTACTAGAGGCATTTGTGTCAATAAAAACAAACAGCATCAACAGGCATATAGATATACCAGAACAATACCATATGTTATGTGAATAGCCATAGGTTGCATTTACCTGCCCTTGATTAACACCATTCATAGTGCATATGTACTTAGTCCAGATTTATTAGCATTTAATCCCTATAATCTTTTTAGCATATTTGGTTCTTATTTTTATCTTTAAATACTTTTATCTTTTGCAGTTATGTAAATTTTCTTTTCAGCTTTGTGTATATATGGATCCTCAGCGCGTTTATTACTCTTACCTGATGAAGGACGATATGTCCGAAAGCTTGTGTGCATGCTAATAAAAGAAGCTCCTCTTCCCACTTTGTAAACTCGTTATTAATACTAGATAGGTTCTCGCCCTTTTATATACGGTCCGGACCTCAGTGATATCTGTGAAAATTATAAACATATTTAATTTTAACGCTACACTTTCCTTTAAAAATATATTGTAACGTAGAAAATTAAGACAAACTTCAGAAGGACACAGCAATTTATTTAAGGCAAGAATAAAATCAACATTTATAAGATACAAGATAAGCAATGAGGGAAGTTTCCAGAATAACAAAATATAAATAATATAATTAATAATATGTATATAAAATATAATAAATACTTTCGGAAAGATAGAGGCTGCCTGGCCGGAATTCATATTTATATAAAAAATAGACACTTCGGCCAGTTGGAGTTTTTTATTTTCTCAACGTTTCGACAAAAATCTTTTGTCTTCGTCAGGAGAAGTAAATAAAAATAAAGAATTTGGCAGGCGTTAAAAATTGTTCTGAGGTTTGCAAGGGCGTTCTCACGTGATGATGAACTCGCCTGCCAAATGCTTTATTTTTATTTACTTCTCCTGACGAAAACAAAAGATTTTTGTCGAAACGTTGAGAAAATAAAAAACTCCAACTGGCCGAAGTGTCTATTTTTTATATAAATAAACTAGCCGAGTGACCCGGGCAACGCCCCGGGTTTACCCGAAGGACACGCAGGTGAGAAACTATAGAAGAAAAATTTTAACAAATCAGAAAATGAAATTGCAAACAACAGAACTACACTACTTTAAGGACATGAGAGCACATGCACTGTATCACCATACGTGTACCATTTTCAAAGACCCTGCTTAGGATTAAAACTTCTCAGAAGCATAACAATAGTACCAACCTAGAGGTTAACTGGTGTGGATGCATTCCTCTGGGAGTGAGACTATTGAGAAATTCAGTAGGGAGTTATTTTGCTTCTCCGCATTCTAACACTCCAACTGTTAACACTGTGGAAACACTGACTCATGTTTGGTAAGCAATTTCAGGGAAGAAACTATAGACATTGGATTAAATAAATTATTAATTAAATTGCATTAAATAAAAATTATTAGATTTAAATAAATATTATTAGAGTGAAAAAAAAGAAAAAATTAACAAATTAAAAAATAAAATTTCGAAAAATACAACTATATTGCAGATAAGATAAGAGGACCTTATTAAAAAATAAATAAACAAACTGTAATTCGACACTATCGATAATTCGACACTTTCGATAATTCGACCATTTTAAAAATCAAATTTACAAGGTTGATTGTTGTTTAAATACAACTTTGATTTTGCATGCATAAACACAGGCTCTTGTAGCAAGAACCCAAATATTATTTATAGTCATAGCAAAAGCCAACTTTAGTGAAAACTGATGCCTCTTCAGAATGAATGGAAGACTGAAATCTGAAGGAGCAGAAGATATGGGTCATCTTTACATGTATGCTATCCAATGTTCGCACACTTGAAAAAGCCACATATAAAGTTGTCCGTGCGTAAACACAGGCTCTTGTAGCCAAGGTTTGGCCTTGAGCCTTATTTATAGTCATAGCAAAAGCCAACCTTAGTGAAAACTAACGCCTCTCTAGAATGAAGCGAAGGTTGGTATCCGAAGGGGCCAAAGATATTTCAGACACTATACAGTGTGTTCAACTTTGGGCACTGTCAGTATATGTGCTTCAAGGACATGAGAGCACATGCGCTGAAACACCATACGTGTTCCATCGCAAAGATCCTAAAGGCATTGGTGAAAGTATAAATAAATATTTTGGAAAAATACATATATATATAAGAAAATAAATTGGAATAAAAATTTACAAACTATATTTCAGAGTGGATACATATTTGAAAGGAAAAAAAAAGAAAATTGCAAACAACAAAACTATATTACAGATATGACATGAAAACTAACGCCTCTCTAGAATGAAGCGAAGGTTGGTATCCGAAGGGGCCAAAGATATTTCAGACACTATACAGTGTGTTCAACTTTGGGCACTGTCAGTATATGTGCTTCAAGGACATGAGAGCACATGCGCTGAAACACCATACGCGTTCCATCGCAAAGATCCTAAAGGCATTGGTGAAAGTATAAATGACCCATATCTTCTGCTCCTTCAGATTTCAGTCTTCCATTCATTCTGAAGAGACATCAGTTTTCACTAAAGTTGACTTTTGCTATGACTATAAATAATATTTGGGTTCTTGCTACAAGAGCCTGTGTTTATGCATGCAAAAGCAAAGTTGTATTTAAACAACAATCAATCTTGTAAATTTGATTTTTAAAATGGTCAAATTATCGAAAGTGTCGAATTATCGAAAGTGTCGAATTATCGAGTGTCGAATTACAGTTTGTTTATGTATTTTTTAATAAGGTCCTCTTATCTTATCTGCAATATAGTTGTATTTTTCGAAATTTTATTTTCTAATTTGTTAATTTCTTTCTTTTTTTTTCACTCTAATAATATTTATTTAAATCTAATAATTTTTATTTAATGCAATTTAATTAATAATTTATTTAATCCAATGTCTATAGTTTCTTCCCTGAAATTGCTTACCAAACATGAGTCAGTGTTTCCACAGTGTTAACAGTTGGAGTGTTAGAATGCGGAGAAGCAAAATAACTCCCTACTGAATTTCTCAATAGTCTCACTCCCAGAGGAATGCATCCACACCAGTTAACCTCTAGGTTGGTACTATTGTTATGCTTCTGAGAAGTTTTAATCCTAAGCAGGGTCTTTGAAAATGGTACACGTATGGTGATACAGTGCATGTGCTCTCATGTCCTTAAAGTAGTGTAGTTCTGTTGTTTGCAATTTCATTTTCTGATTTGTTAAAATTTTTCTTCTATAGTTTCTCACCTGCGGGTCCTTCGGGTAAACCCGGGGCGTTGCCCGGGTCACTCGGCTAGTATCTATATAGATAATACCGTAACAGAGTTTTCCATTGTAAAGTCCTGAGCTATCTCCTCCGAAGATTCTGAACTACACATAACAATCTATATACCAAAATTTTCGTTATTTTTTTCTTCGTATGATAGGCCTGTTTTTATTTTCCTAATGTTAACAGTTATTTTTATTTTTTAATTTAATCTATTTTACAATCGTAGATTTTTTGCATTTATCATCATCAATTCATTTGTTTTGAAATGCGTAAAAATGTGTTTTGAAATAATATATATTTCTGATTCATTTGATTATGTAAGTACTTTGTTATATTTTTCATTTAAATAAATAAATTTTTCGAATTGTAGATTGAATTATTACTTTTATTCTATAATAATTATCTTTTATAAGTGTTTGTTATAGTTTTTCATTTGAATTTAGCACAATTTTTGTATCTGGTTATCTTTTTTGGCATCTTTTCATCTCTCTTTGGCATCTTTTTTTTCTCATTAATAAGACCTAATCCAAATAATTTAATAGTGTGTGACGTTTCAGCAACAGCATCAGACAGAAGAATAAATGAACTAAAGAATAAAATCTCATTTTTTCTTTTGTCTGATGATGGTGGCATTTGGATTAGGTCTTATTTTTTTTTTTATTAATTTGTTATAGTTTTTCATTTGAATTTAGCTCCATTTTTGTGTCTTATTTCTTCTTTATATTAAAACTTAGAATTAAGCTTTGCTTTTTTATATACATGTTTATTACACATTTAGCAATACTTTTTCTTTATATTTGCTCTTATTTACTCATTTTTTTACTCTTTCACAATCAGATTTTGAAAATGGCTAAATGGCTTCACTTCTCCCTATTTGCTTTTGTAGCTTTTCTTATAAAAAAAATATTAGAACTTAGAATTAAGCTTTGCTTTTTTATATACATGTTTGTTACACATTTAGCAATATATATACCAAAATATTTTTTTGAATACTTACCTCTTTTAGTGAATTTTTGTCAGGGGGGCTGCAAAAGTGCCGTACTTATGCAGTATTTTGATGCTTTTCCTGTGAAAAGGATAATGAAATTTAAAATTAAGCTTTGCTTTTTTATATACATGTTATTTACACATTTAGCAATATATACACAGAAATATTTTGGAATATTTAACTTTTTTGGTGAATTTTTGTCAGGGAAGCTATGGACTGCCGTAATCATGCATTATGTTGATGTTCTTCTCATAAAAAAAATATTTGGGTTTGGAATTGGGCTTTGCTTTTTGTATACATGTTTTTTACATATTTAGCAATTTACACACAGAAAAATTTTGGAATATTTAACTTTCTTGGTGAATTTTTGTCAGGGAAGCTATGGACTGCCGTAATCATGCGGCTGCAAAAGTGCCGTACTTATGCAGTATTTTGATGCTTTTCCTGTGAAAAGGATAATGAAATTTAAAATTAAGCTTTGCTTTTTTATATACATGTTATTTACACATTTAGCAATATATACACAGAAATATTTTTGGAATATTTAACTTTTTTGGTGAATTTTTGTCAGGGAAGCTATAGACTGCCGTAATCATGCATTATGTTGATGTTCTTCTCATAAAAAAAATATTTGGGTTTGGAATTGGGCTTTGCTTTTTTGTATACATGTTTTTTACATATTTAGCAATTTGCACACAGAAAAATTTTGGAATATTTAACTTTCTTGGTGAATTTTTGTCAGGGAAGCTATGGACTGCCGTAATCATGCGGCTGCAAAAGTGCCGTACTTATGCAGTATTTTGATGCTTTTCCTGTAAAAAGGATAATGAAATTTAAAATTAAGCTTTGCTTTTTTATATACATGTTATTTACACATTTAGCAATATATACACAGAAATATTTTTGGAATATTTAGCTTTTTTGGTGAATTTTTGTCAGGGAAGATATGGACTGCCGTAATCATGCATTATGTTGATGTTCTTCTCATAAAAAAAATATTTGGGTTTGGAATTGGGCTTTGCTTTTTTGTATACATGTTTTTTACATATTTAGCAATTTACACACAGAAAAATTTTGGAATATTTTACTTTCTTGGTGAATTTTTGTCAGGGAAGCTATGGACTGCCGTAATCATGCAATATGTTGATGTTCTTCTCATAAAAAAAATATTTGGGTTTAGAATTGGGCTTTGCTTTTTTATATACATACTAGCCGAGTGACCCGGGCAACGCCCCGGGTTTACCCGAAGGACCCGCAGGTGAGAAACTATAGAAGAAAAATTTTAACAAATCAGAAAATGAAATTGCAAACAACAGAACTACACTACTTTAAGGACATGAGAGCACATGCACTGTATCACCATACGTGTACCATTTTCAAAGACCCTGCTTAGGATTAAAACTTCTCAGAAGCATAACAATAGTACCAACCTAGAGGTTAACTGGTGTGGATGCATTCCTCTGGGAGTGAGACTATTGAGAAATTCAGTAGGGAGTTATTTTGCTTCTCCGCATTCTAACACTCCAACTGTTAACACTGTGGAAACACTGACTCATGTTTGGTAAGCAATTTCAGGGAAGAAACTATAGACATTGGATTAAATAAATTATTAATTAAATTGCATTAAATAAAAATTATTAGATTTAAATAAATATTATTAGAGTGAAAAAAAAAAGAAAGAAATTAATAAATTAGAAAATAAAATTTCGAAAAATACAACTATATTGCAGATAAGATAAGAGGACCTTATTAAAAAATACATAAACAAACTGTAATTCGACACTCGATAATTCGACACTTTCGATAATTCGACACTTTCGATAATTCGACCATTTTAAAAATCAAATTTACAAGGTTGATTGTTGTTTAAATACAACTTTGCTTTTGCATGCATAAACACAGGCTCTTGTAGCAAGAACCCAAATATTATTTATAGTCATAGCAAAAGCCAACTTTAGTGAAAACTGATGCCTCTTCAGAATGAATGGAAGACTGAAATCTGAAGGAGCAGAAGATATGGGTCATTTATACTTTCACCAATGCCTTTAGGATCTTTGCGATGGAACGCGTATGGTGTTTCAGCGCATGTGCTCTCATGTCCTTGAAGCACATATACTGACAGTGCCCAAAGTTGAACACACTGTATAGTGTCTGAAATATCTTTGGCCCCTTCGGATACCAACCTTCGCTTCATTCTAGAGAGGCGTTAGTTTTCATGTCATATCTGTAATATAGTTTTGTTGTTTGCAATTTTCTTTTTTTTTTCCTTTCAAATATGTATCCACTCTGAAATATAGTTTGTAAATTTTTATTCCAATTTATTTTCTTATATATATATGTATTTTTCCAAAATATTTATTTATACTTTCACCAATGCCTTTAGGATCTTTGCGATGGAACACGTATGGTGTTTCAGCGCATGTGCTCTCATGTCCTTGAAGCACATATACTGACAGTGCCCAAAGTTGAACACACTGTATAGTGTCTGAAATATCTTTGGCCCCTTCGGATACCAACCTTCGCTTCATTCTAGAGAGGCGTTAGTTTTCACTAAGGTTGGATTTTGCTATGACTATAAATAAGGCTCAAGGCCAAACCTTGGCTACAAGAGCCTGTGTTTACGCACGGACAACTTTATATGTGGCTTTTTCAAGTGTGCGAACATTGGATAGCATACATGTAAAGATGACCCATATCTTCTGCTCCTTCAGATTTCAGTCTTCCATTCATTCTGAAGAGGCATCAGTTTTCACTAAAGTTGGCTTTTGCTATGACTATAAATAATATTTGGGTTCTTGCTACAAGAGCCTGTGTTTATGCATGCAAAATCAAAGTTGTATTTAAACAACAATCAACCTTGTAAATTTGATTTTTAAAATGGTCGAATTATCGAAAGTGTCGAATTATCGAAAGTGTCGAATTATCGAAAGTGTCGAATTACAGTTTGTTTATTTATTTTTTAATAAGGTCCTCTTATCTTATCTGCAATATAGTTATATTTTTCGAAATTTTATTTTCTAATTTGTTAATTTTTTCTTTTTTTTTCACTCTAATAATATTTATTTAAATCTAATAATTTTTATTTAATGCAATTTAATTAATAATTTATTTAATCCAATGTCTATAGTTTCTTCCCTGAAATTGCTTACCAAACATGAGTCAGTGTTTCCACAGTGTTAACAGTTGGAGTGTTAGAATGCGGAGAAGCAAAATAACTCCCTACTGAATTTCTCAATAGTCTTACTCCCAGAGGAATGCATCCACACCAGTTAACCTCTAGGTTGGTACTATTGTTATGCTTCTGAGAAGTTTTAATCCTAAGCAGGGTCTTTGAAAATGGTACACGTATGGTGATACAGTGCATGTGCTCTCATGTCCTTAAAGAAGTGTAGTTCTGTTGTTTGCAATTTCATTTTCTGATTTGTTAAAATTTTTCTTCTATAGTTTCTCACCTGCGGGTCCTTCGGGTAAACCCGGGGCGTTGCCCGGGTCACTCGGCTAGTGTATATAAAAAAGCAAAGCCCAATTCTAAACCCAAATATTTTTTTTATGAGAAGAACATCAACATATTGCATGATTACGGCAGTCCATAGCTTCCCTGACAAAAATTCACCAAGAAAGTAAAATATTCCAAAATTTTTCTGTGTGTAAATTGCTAAATATGTAAAAAACATGTATACAAAAAAGCAAAGCCCAATTCCAAACCCAAATATTTTTTTTATGAGAAGAACATCAACATAATGCATGATTACGGCAGTCCATATCTTCCCTGACAAAAATTCACCAAAAAAGTTAAATATTCCAAAAATATTCCTGTGTATATATTGCTAAATGTGTAAATAACATGTATATAAAAAAGCAAAGCTTAATTTTAAATTTCATTATCCTTTTTACAGGAAAAGCATCAAAATACTGCATAAGTACGGCACTTTTGCAGCCGCATGATTATGGCAGTCCATAGCTTCCCTGACAAAAATTCACCAAGAAAGTTAAATATTCCAAAATTTTTCTGTGTGTAAATTGATAAATATGTAAAAAACATGTATACAAAAAAGCAAAGCCCAATTCCAAACCCAAATATTTTTTTTATGAGAAGAACATCAACATAATGCATGATTACGGCAGTCCATAGCTTCCCTGACAAAAATTCACCAAAAAAGTTAAATATTCCAAAAATATTTCTGTGTATATATTGCTAAATGTGTAAATAACATGTATATAAAAAAGCAAAGCTAATTTTAAATTTCATTATCCTTTTCACAGGAAAAGCATCAAAATACTGCATAAGTACGGCACTTTTGCAGCCGCATGATTACGGCAGTCCATAGCTTCCCTGACAAAAATTCACCAAGAAAGTTAAATATTCCAAAATTTTTCTGTGTGTAAATTGCTAAATATGTAAAAAACATGTATACAAAAAGCAAAGCCCAATTCCAAACCCAAATATTTTTTTTATGAGAAGAACATCAACATAATGCATGATTACGGCAGTCCATAGCTTCCCTGACAAAAATTCACCAAAAAAGTTAAATATTCCAAAAATATTTCTGTGTATATATTGCTAAATGTGTAAATAACATGTATATAAAAAAGCAAAGCTTAATTTTAAATTTCATTATCCTTTTCACAGGAAAAGCATCAAAATACTGCATAAGTACGGCACTTTTGCAGCCCCCCTGACAAAAATTCACTAAAAGAGGTAAGTATTCAAAAAAATATTTTGGTATATATATTGCTAAATGTGTAACAAACATGTATATAAAAAAGCAAAGCTTAATTCTAAGTTCTAATATTTTTTTTATAAGAAAAGCTACAAAAGCAAATAGGGAGAAGTGAAGCCATTTAGCCATTTTCAAAATCTGATTGTGAAAGAGTAAAAAAATGAGTAAATAAGAGCAAATATAAAGAAAAAGTATTGCTAAATGTGTAATAAACATGTATATAAAAAGCAAAGCTTAATTTTAAATTTCATTATCCTTTTCACAGGAAAAGCATCAAAATACTGCATAAGTACGGCACTTTTGCAGCCGCATGATTACGGCAGTCCATAGCTTCCCTGACAAAAATTCACCAAGAAAGTTAAATATTCCAAAATTTTTCTGTGTGTAAATTGCTAAATATGTAAAAAACATGTATACAAAAAAGCAAAGCCCAATTCCAAACCCAAATATTTTTTTTATGAGAAGAACATCAACATAATGCATGATTACGGCAGTCCATAGCTTCCCTGACAAAAATTCACCAAAAAAGTTAAATATTCCAAAAATATTTCTGTGTATATATTGCTAAATGTGTAAATAACATGTATATAAAAAAGCAAAGCTTAATTTTAAATTTCATTATCCTTTTCACAGGAAAAGCATCAAAATACTGCATAAGTACGGCACTTTTGCAGCCGCATGATTACGGCAGTCCATAGCTTCCCTGACAAAAATTCACCAAGAAAGTTAAATATTCCAAAATTTTTCTGTGTGTAAATTGCTAAATATGTAAAAAACATGTATACAAAAAGCAAAGCCCAATTCCAAACCCAAATATTTTTTTTATGAGAAGAACATCAACATAATGCATGATTACGGCAGTCCATAGCTTCCCTGACAAAAATTCACCAAAAAAGTTAAATATTCCAAAAATATTTCTGTGTATATATTGCTAAATGTGTAAATAACATGTATATAAAAAAGCAAAGCTTAATTTTAAATTTCATATTCCTTTTCACAGGAAAAGCATCAAAATACTGCATAAGTACGGCACTTTTGCAGCCGCATGATTACGGCAGTCCATAGCTTCCCTGACAAAAATTCACCAAGAAAGTTAAATATTCCAAAATTTTTCTGTGTGTAAATTGCTAAATATGTAAAAAACATGTATACAAAAAGCAAAGCCCAATTCCAAACCCAAATATTTTTTTTATGAGAAGAACATCCACATAATGCATGATTACGGCAGTCCATAGCTTCCCTGACAAAAATTCACCAAAAAAGTTAAATATTCCAAAAATATTTCTGTGTATATATTGCTAAATGTGTAAATAACATGTATATAAAAAAGCAAAGCTTAATTTTAAATTTCATTATCCTTTTCACAGGAAAAGCATCAAAATACTGCATAAGTACGGCACTTTTGCAGCCCCCCTGACAAAAATTCACTAAAAGAGGTAAGTATTCAAAAAAATATTTTGGTATATATATTGCTAAATGTGTAACAAACATGTATATAAAAAAGCAAAGCTTAATTCTAAGTTCTAATATTTTTTTTTATAAGAAAAGCTACAAAAGCAAATAGGGAGAAGTGAAGCCATTTAGCCATTTTCAAAATCTGATTGTGAAAGAGTAAAAAAATGAGTAAATAAGAGCAAATATAAAGAAAAAGTATTGCTAAATGTGTAATAAACATGTATATAAAAAAGCAAAGCTTAATTCTAAGTTTTAATATAAAGAAGAAATAAGACACAAAAATGGAGCTAAATTCAATTGAAAAACTATAACAAATTAATAAAAAAAAATAAGACCTAATCCAAATGCCACCATCATCAGACAAAAGAAAAAATGAGATTTTATTCTTTAGTTCATTTATTCTTCTGTCTAATGCTGTTGCTGAAACGTCACACACTATTAAATTATTTGGATTAGGTCTTATTAATGAGAAAAAAAAGATGCCAAAGAGAGATGAAAAGATGCCAAAAAAGATAACCAGATACAAAAATTGTGCTAAATTCAAATGAAAAACTATAACAAACACTTATAAAAGATAATTATTATAGAATAAAAGTAATAATTCAATCTACAATTCGAAAAATTTATATATTTAAATGAAAAACTATAACAAAGTACTTACATAATCAAATGAATCAGAAATATATATTATTTCAAAACACATTTTTACGCATTTCAAAACAAATGAATTGATGATGATAAATGCAAAAAATCTACGATTGTAAAATAGATTAAATTAAAAAATAAAAATAACTGTTAACATTAGGAAAATAAAAACAGGCCTATCATACGAAGAAAAAAATAACGAAAATTTTGGTATATAGATTGTTATGTGTAGTTCAGAATCTTCGGAGGAGATAGCTCAGGACTTTACAATGGAAAACTCTGTTACGGTATTATCTATATAGATACTTTGTTACAATATAATTAAATTATCTCTCTCATTTATTTCTATATATATTTATGCAAATTTGTATTTAACCTTATATAATATCTTATATAAACGATATAATAAAGAAGTGTCAATCTCCCTACAGCCTCTTTTATCCTGCGATAATTAAAACTAGAACTAAGGTCTATAGGGAAAGGTCGGTAAACTGCGGATCGCGAGCCACATCTTTGTATGTGAAGCTCTTTATATAGTTCCATACGTAAATATTATTTATGCGAGTACTATTTATTGTTGGCAAGAAAAAGTTGTGTGGCTCTTTAAAAACTTTGAAATTGTGTAAATTGTATTTTTTGACTCTTCGGACTTAAAAGTTTGCCGACCCCTAGTCTAGGGTGGCCGTAAGAGAAGCCATCACATCCCTCCCCCCGGCCAGCGGGGTTACGCCAGGCCGGGAAACCCACCGGGCGGCCAAGGCCATCGGACCAGTCGTGGCGGCGACGGTGTTATCGCAAGGAAGTCCGCCCGACTTCCCAGAAGAGCCATGCGTTCGGCAGGAGTTGCAGGTGGGTGACATCCTCCGTACCAGCCAGCTGGAACGTTTTATTGTACATACTCAGCTTTCTATCTGCTTAAGTACTCTACAAGAATCCAACATATATCCAACTATATGCTTTTCACTTGAAAAAAAAAAGAAATTTCTATATAATTCGTCCCATCTTTTCTGAAACACGCTTCGTACACGCTTGTTCGGCGGTACATATGCTAAAATTGGAACGATACAGAAAGATTAGCATGGCCCCTGCGCAAGGATGACACGCAAAATCGTGAAGCGTTCTTTTCTGAAATCAACATCATTTGAATCTTGGTATTTACATCTCACTCTTTCTGTATCGAGATTCAATTATGATATAATTACTTTCCTTATGTTGTTTTCACCAGAAAACGTTATTTGCATAATCTTCTCTATCAGTAACGTACCTTAGTACCATAGCTATTGCTTCACACTCCTTCTGTATGGATTCACTAACAACAGGATCACTATCCCTTCGCTGTTTCAATCATAAAAGATCATTATTTGCCTCATCTTTTCTGACAGCAACGTATGGTTGTTGAAAATCACTTGCGCTTCACTCTTTCTGTATGAATTTGATGACAAGGGATCAGTATAACCTCATGTTGTTTTTCACAAGAAAAATGTCAGAATTCATCCCATCTTCTCTAAAATCAACGGGCCGTAATATCCTAGAACTTGCTCTTCACCCTTTCTGTGTGGATTCGATGTCAACAGAAACTCGGATAGAATTCACAAGAAATAATATTCCTGAGCAACTCAGGTGTCGATAACAAAAATTTACAACTTTCCTGTAGTCATCGATCACACTGGCTCTTTTAGACGATAAAAAAATCAATGTTTATTTATTTTGTACCAGGAAACAAAGTAGTTATCCTTGATTCGGCTCATCGCTGACAGAAACAAACCTCTTGAGCGAACCTTTCTTTTGACAGCAACATACCTCTTGTTTGAACCTTACTTTTGTCAGCTAAATTCCTCTTGTTTGAACCTTTCTATTGACAGCAATATACCTCTTGTTTCCGCCTTTCTTTTAACAGCAACATACCTCTTGTTTGACCCTTTCTTTTGACAGCAATATACCTCTTGTTTGACCCTTTCTTTTGACAGAAATATACCTCTTGTTCGAACCTTTCTTTTGGCAGCAACATACCTCTTGCTTAAACCTTTCTTTTGACAGAAATATACCTTAGTACTTGCTTGAACCTTTCTTTTGATAGCAATATACCTCTTGTTTGAACCTTTCTTTTGACAGAAACATACCTCTTGTTTAAACCTTTCTATTGACAGCAATATACCTCTTGTTTGAGCCTTTCTTTTAACAGCAACATACCTCTTGTTGGACCCTTTCTTTTGACAGAAATATACCTCTTGTTTGACCCTTTCTTTTGACAGAAATATACCTTAGTACTTACTTGAACCTTTCTTTTGACAGCAACATACCTCTTGTTTAAACCTTTCTTTTGACAGCAACATACCTCTTGTTTGAACCTTTCTTTTAACAGCAACATACCTCTTGCATAAACCTTTCTTTTGACAACAACATACCCCTTGTTCGAACCTTTATTTTGACAGAAATATACCTTAGTACTTACTTGAACCTTTCTTTTGACAGCAACATACCTCTTGTTTAAACCTTTCTTTTGACAGAAATATACCTTAGTACTTACTTGGACCTTTCTTTTGACAGCAACATACCTCTTGTTTGAACCTTTCTTTTAACAGCAACATACCTCTTGCATAAACCTTTCTTTTGACAACAACATACCCCTTGTTTGAACCTTTCTTTTGACAGAAATATATCTTAGTACTTACTTGAACCTTTCTTTTGACAGCAACATACCTCTTGTTTAAACCTTTCTTTTGACAGAAATATATCTTAGTACTCACTTGAACGTTTCTTTTGACAGCAACATACCTCTTGCATAAACCTTTCTTTTGACAGCAACATACTTCTTGCTTGAACCTTTCTTTTTGCAACAACATACCTTAGCACTTACTTGAACCTTTATTTTGACATAAACATATAGCACTTGCCTGAGCCTTTCTCTCTTTTGACAGCAACATCCCTAGTACTTTCTTGAACCTTTCCCTTACCTAGTCCACTTAGATTGAAGTGGTAACATATTTATTTTTCAAGTGAGTTTCTCCTTCTATTTTTGACGGCAAATCACTCAATATTAAATTCTAGATAATTTATTCGTGAGTTTTTTACATAAAGGTTTTTCTTCGCATCTTCCATTTTCCACTTTATCAAAAACTGCAATTATCTAGTAACTTTGTTCTTCTTTGGCTGTTGTCCTCTCTCACTCTGTGAAATGGAATTCCTAAAGGAAATTGTTCTTCTTTGTATTTACTTAACGTCTTCCTTCATTTTTTGATAAAATCATCTATTCCTTTCTGGCATTTTCTTAGTAATTTATAAAGTTCTTGTATGCTTCTTCGTCTTATTCATTCCCTAAATGGATGAATTTACAATAGATTATTTTCTCTTTATTACAAACATAGAAAAAACCTAAGGAAGTTGCACCTTTTTCAGCATGTATATTTTTTTTTTCAAGGAGAACGTTCGAATTTATAGGTATGGGAAATTAACCAGTTATATAAGCAAATAAGTTAGGGATGGAGTTATTTAATGCTATTTTCCAATCTTTTATAGGTTGAATTTCAACATTTGGTGAAATGGAGGATCAAAAAGAATTGGGAAGGGTTTGCTTATCAGTGCTGAAACTTCCTAGCGATTTCGCCAAATTAATCTACCATATCTAGGTTACATAGCTATTGTAGTCTTGATTCTACCTATATAGTCTGAATTTGATGGTTTATTCTTCAACATTATGTTTAAGGGAACTTTGAAAATATGATTTTCTGTAATTGTAGAAATTTCACAAATATAAGGATGTCCCAAAAGTTCGCGTTTTTTTTTAAACGTTGGTTTTATTATAATTTGGTGAATAATATTATTACGGCGAATATAGATAATAATACAATTACTTTATACATAATACAAGACATTATACATAACGGCAAATATTATTATGGCGAATAATCTTGGTATTTCAATTTTTTGCAAGTATTTAAGAACTTTTGGGACAACCTTGTATTTTTTTGCAGCGTGAGTACAGCTCTTCTGTTTAAAAGGACAAGATATTGTAATTTTAAAATTATCCATTCTGGTTATAAGCCCAGTAAATAGAGAATTTCAAATTTTTCATTACTTTAGAATTAATATGTATACACACAATTATTTACAATTACACTGTTGTATATAAATCTCTCTCTCTCTCTCTCTTTCATAGATAAAATAATAATCTATATAATATTAATAATAATTATTATTTGTTTATATACTGAATGCAATATTTAAATCAAAGATAAAATTCTTTCATTGGCCTTGTAGAACGAGAGTGGCGTACGCGTGTTTTAGTAAAAAACACAAACATCCTCTATAAAGAGAGGCGAGTTGCCCCTCTAAATATTGGAACAATAAAATAATTATAAATACAATATATGCATATTTTAAAAATATAAATAAAGATATTTCCGTTCCGATATTGTAATAAATAACAAAATCCCATTTTAATAATATTTTCTGATAGTTTCATTATTAAAATCGTTCCCCACAATACAGTCACCTAATCTGTTGTAGAAAGATGTCCCAACCATCTTGGAACAACACTGTCTTATACTCTTCACTAGGCATGTACTTTTAAAAATAAAAATAAAAACTTTCATCTGTGTGTCACCACTGCGATAGAAATATATTGAGATGACTTGTATTCCACTTTCACTGCCTCATTTATAAACAGCAATCCTGTTGCTTTGAACGATCTATCTTACTAGGTTAGAGATAAATCAGGGAAAATGGGGAATATCAAGGGGAGTTGAGAAAACTTATGAAATAATTGTCTTAGAGATAGCGCCGGTTGTTTAGGAATGTACAAGGGAATCTGAGTTCCTCAATTCAATAGAATAATCCGTTTTGAAGAACAATTTTTGGTTGGAAGTTGGTTTGGAAAAAACTATAGCTACTGTTAGGTTTATTATTATTATTATTGTATTTTATTAATTAATTATAATTCATTTTCATAGAATTTTATTGTTACTTATCATCATTCTTTTTTTTTTCTTCTTCTGTTTTCTTTTGTGTTATATATACAACTAAATCGCATTAAATCGTAATGTAATTCTCTTTTGTTGTTTGAAATAAATCAATTGAATCGAATTGAGTCAGCTCGTTCTTTCTAGAAGAAACTTCAAAGAAAACGTGCTAATAGCTACATCAACTAATAATTTATTTAAATCTCGACGTTTCAATGACTTCCTATCATTCTCTTCATGGGAAACTCCTCAGAGTGACAGGAAGTCACTATAACATCGAGAATTAAATAAATAATTAGTTGATATGGTTATAGTTTTTACCAAACCAACTTCCAACCAACAAATGATCTTCAAAATGGATTATTCTATTGAATTGATGAACTCAGATCACCTTGTACATTCCTAAACAACCGGCTATCTCTAAGACAATTATTTCATAAGTTTTCTCAACTCCCTTGATGTTCACCATTTCCCCTGATTTATCTCTAACTTGGAAAGATAACTCGTTCAAGAAATGGTAGCTGAAAAGAAAGAAAATCTAGATGGCGTGAACCTAATGAAATCTAAGAGAATATCACATATTTATGAAAATATGACTTTTTCTGACCTGAAATACAATCATATACTAAAACTATCAATTGTTGTTGTTGTTGTGTTCAATGAAGAGCCTCAGATGTCTCCATACATCTCTATCACAACAGTCGCCATGTTCTCTATCTTGGGTGTGAAACTGCTGTTCTGAATCCTTGTCAATTTTCTGTTGTTGCTGTCGTGTCCAATGAAGAGCCTCAGATGTATCTATACTCGTACATCTTTATAACAGCAGCAATGTCCACTATCTTGAGTATGTAAAGTTGCTGTTCTGGGTCCATGTCAATTTTCTGCAAGGATGCGGCCATTGTTGGACATGAGAATATGTGGGTAGGTGTTAGTTCAACACCAGACCAATTGTTATATGTCCTGTAGGTTCTTATTCCATCTGGATGTATTGTCATTCCTTTATAGTGTTTCGTTCTGAATCTTGTGATTGTTTTTGTTGTTTTTCTCTCAGCACGTTTATGTAGCATGTTTCACCTTTCCTTGTCTTTTGTTGGATTATCTTGGATTTTTCCAAAGGTTCAAATACTGACATTTTACACAATGCGTGTAATATAGTTATTGAGTCGTTCTACTCAACACAATTTTCCAAGTAGAATTTTTCCAAACTTGATAATATTTCTGTACGGCGATTGTCTTCAAGGTTGAAATTATCTTTGAAACTGTGGAGAACTGACGCCCCTTCCTATCATTAAGGATATCCTGAACTTTCAGGTACACATTTCTTGGGCAAAAATTGAAGTCACTTTGCAAATATTGAAAGAGCAACGAAATTCTAAATATCACATTTACACATATGTCCTGTTCTGAATCTCTAATTTTTTACAGAATTAATAGAAAATTGACACACAATTAACATAATTTTAAGAAATTTTAAACTATTTTTGACGCGTATGATTCTTTTTGAAATAAAACAATTTGCTACTTCCCTTATAACACATGGTGCGCTAATGAATCACAATAACATAATTTTATTGACATCTTGTCAATACAGGCAAAAGTGCAGACATTCTGTACTATTATTTCAAGATAATAATTAGATATATACAACTACTAGCGGATGTGTACCCGGCTTCGCCCGGGTTTTATCCGAGTGAAAGTTTGCCTAACGAATATTATTGATAATGATGTTAATAATATTCATTACATTATATATTCATATAATATATTTTCCGATCAAACATATGCTCTCTCTCTCTACTGAATAGATTTTAAAAATATATATATATATAAATAAAAATATCTAGAGATATACTAAATGATCTTAGCCAAAAGGCCGAGAAACGATATTTTATATATAGAGACGACCTGGCTTCGTGTGTCTTCTGCTCGAGTGAATGTTTCGCTGGTAGAATTTTGTTCATGCTTACTAATAATTATTATCTGGCTTCGCCCGTGGACTGCTTTAGTGAATATTCCCCTAAAGAATTTTGTTTATGTCAATCAAGCATGATACAGCAATATTGTCATAATCATTTCTGACTAAAAAATAATTGTTGCTGAGTACTTGGCTAATTATAATTTTTCATGGTTAAAAGTGAGACAAAAAGTTCTTCCAGATATAATTCTCTGTCCTGCTCAAATTTTAGCGAGATTAGTTCCCGGCTTCGCCCGATTTTTACCCGAGTAAAAGTTTGCCTAACAAACATTTGTTAAAACGATTCTAGCAAACATCCAATCCCTTCTGAATCTATACTTGTCTATACTCTCAATAATTTGAAAATTTTCCGGTTCCCTTGAAAAATACTCGATAAGTTGAAAAAAATCAGTATTAATTGGTCCACTCGGTAATTTAAAGTTGAAGGAATAGTATCTTGCTACAAACGAAGATTTGTAAATAACTGTATTTAGCGAATGTACCCGGCTTCGCCCGGTTTTTAATCCGAGTAAAAGTTTGCCTAACGAACATTTGTTAAAACGATTCTAGAAAACATCCAATCCACCTACTCGTATATATTGATTTATAAACGTATATAAATATAAATATTGTTAAATGCGTTTAAATATATTTTTGAAACACATAATTCTTTTAAAACATTTATTATATTTTTTAAATAAAATATTGTCACTTTTATGAATTTTATAATTATTTTTTTTTTCTCAATGAAATATATATATTAATTTAAAAATTCATTTTTGTTATCATCATCACATACAATGTAATTTTTTTATATAAACAAACGATAATAAACAACAACAACAATGTAATTTGCATCTTTATTATTATAAAACAACAACAAATTAAATTAACAATGTAAAAAATATATTTTAACATTACATTTTAACATTTAACACAAAAATGTTACAATATTTTCTTTAAATATATATTAATATTAAAACGCCAAGTTTTTTTTACGTCATTGGAATATTATATTAATAAATTCTCAAATTAAATTTATTATACTTTTAACACATTTTAAGCATTGTTACAATTTATAAAGAAAATTTCACCAGACGCCGCTAGAGGCGCTGCTTGCGAGTGAAAGTAGAAAATTTGCAAATAAAATTACAAAGAATATTTATTTCAAATCAAATTCATACCAGAAACCTTCCCAGTAGTATAGTAAATAAGTTCCTAAAGTTTCACGGCGATTGGATAATCTTACCTTTTAAAAACAATCATCGTGTGAACAAATAAGATTCATCGTGTTTACAAACCACGTGTAAATTATTAACCAATCAAATTCATTTATCGTCGCGACCAGTGCTGCGCCCAAGCGGTAAAAGGCCTGAATTAACGCTTTTTGGTTTTTTATTTTTTAAAAAAAGCACATTAACCTTTTTAGTTTTTTGAATAGCCTATATGTTAAACGAAATCTTCAGCTACCTACATGCGAAATTCCATAATGATTGAGTCAGTAGATTTTGCGTGATGCGATAACAAACATCTATTTCGCATTTCATTTTTATATATATAAAGGATGTACAATGAACATGGCGCCTCTACCACCGCTGCAGAGTTTGGTGGAGAAGCGGGTCTCCAGCAACACCACGTATTTCGCGGTCTACGAAGAAGACGAAGAATTACCAGATGTGATAGCATATTCTTTACATTTTAATTCGTCTTTGGATTTGGAACTTATTTATCATAATGCCAAAAGTCAATAATACGCCATATTTATATAAGAACTTATATTAAATTTAATTAAATTTATATAATAACTTTATATAAAACTATTAAAAGTATGAATTTATCTTTAAAAGATAAATTCTCTACTGTCCTTCCTAATTGCAGAGCCAAAGTGTCCTTTAGGGATGAGTATCCACTTACTAGAAAGTTTCTAATTAGCAAAAATAGTGATTTTTGCGATGATAACTGTTATTTATTAAGAGATTACCTCTGCAGGAATATCCTCTCATGGAAGTTGTTCTACTGTATTGACAGTTTCACAACTCCTCAGCACGAACTGTATATACAGGCCACCATTACTGCTAGATCTCATCAACTTGAAATTTTTGGAAGTTTTCCTTGGAATATCTCCGTCTGGCTCTCCTCACCTATTTCCTTATGAGAAGATGACCACTAATCCGCCCAAACCTCGCGTGGGTTTTCCCCTTCTTACTTGATGCTGTTTAGTATTCCTAGGTATACCTCCATGTTGGTATATCTTGGCTATGGTAAATCGTCCGTGACAATCATGTTTATATATATACTAAGTGTCAACCTGCAACCCCAAACAACATAATTGACTGTATTAACTCATCCATTGATGAGCTTTACTTATCCCCATAATCATACGCGTCTATAATAGTTTCGAATTTTCATAGGGATAATTTTTTAAACTTTTTTTTTAAAGGCCGACAGTGAGTCAACGAGAAATCAAAAAACAGGAAACGTTTATAAAAAGGTGTTGATGAAATATTGAATTAAAACATTTATATGTGTGCATTTTGCGCTTTGAACTCAAGGCAATATGTACTTGGGCATAGCATATTGTGTGCGTCTGCTGTTATTTAATCATTTTAACTGCGGGTGCTTTGTTTTTTAACTAGCACTTCCTCGTCTGAACATAATATGGTATCTTCTGGCTTAAATCCAAAAATATGCAATAATAGAATATTGCAACTCAAAATTTCTTAGATTCCTTTTCTAAAATCAAAAATGATATATCACTGTATAATATTTGCATAGTTTTAATATCTCTATTTTCAAACTTGTTATGTAATTTTCTTATAATAATTTCTATGCAAATATATAGCCAAAATTGACTTTATAAAAGAAGGTTGTTTTGGCATACATAGTGAATAAAGTTTTGATAGAAAACTGCTTTTTGCATGATTTTTATTGGTAGCGCTAATCCTGGTACCTATTTGACAAGGGAAATCAGTGACAATATCATTTGAAATAAACCAAACAGTATTTGAATAGAAAAAAATTTAAAATTCTAATGATACGTTCTACATAGACAATTGACAATTAAAATAATTTTATTGACATCTTGTCAATGCATTCAAAGTGCACTGTCTGCACTATTTAAAAAAAGATAATGTTCTCTTATAAAAAAATTGTAAATATGTAAACATATTAGGTAAATATATAACAGCTGCTGACGATTCACTACCATTTGCGTTGCTCCTGTAGAAGGGCCACCATACCCGAAAGCTTGAGCTTTATTAAACGTTTTAAAAAAGAAACACAACCTCGGAGGCTTTATTATTTTGTCCTAAATATTTCACAGAGGTTATAATATTGGAATTTACAAAAAGTTATAATGAACCCAACGTATGAAGAGGTAATATGCACTATATACACTATGTACAATGAATATGGCACCTCTGCCAGGGCTGCAGAGTTTGGTGGAGAATCGTCAGTGGGTCTCCAGCGACACCACGTATTTAGAGATCTACGAAGAATACGTAGAATGTTCTACATAGCGCACAAGTGATGAAGCAGGAAAATCCCAAGGAAAAAAACAAAACAATATAAGACAGCCTTCAAAAAGCATAGTCCTTTAGCGTTACTGGTAGACCACGCAATTAAAGAAGAATAACAATGTAGCGTGGTTGATTTGTTTGCATAATTTTTAGATTGTATTGATTTACATAAGTTTTTAATTATGTCATATAACTCTATAAATGCGTGTAGATTTTAAGGTAGACAGTTAGAGAGAATAAAGTTTGGTTTACTTCTCCTCGCTTCTAATTTTTCAACGCGACAATATAAAGACTTTGACATAATCAAAAGTTTTATACATACACAGAAAAATACAGAATAAACACATAAGAATATTTCTGGAGAACTGGGTATCTATAGAATTCTATATACAGTTACGAGCGTCATGCGTGGCCTCTGTCACGGTTTGCTTTTTTTTTGGAATGGCGCCCTCCTATTGGTCGGCTACGATCACGCCACCTTTGCCCCCCCCCCCCCCCCATTTCTGTAACTATTGTGTTGGAGCGGGTCGTTCCTTAAATAAATGCATATATTAGTTAATAACCAAATGGAATCCTCTCTTTCTTTTTCCCAGTAAGAGACGCCTACGGAAACCAACAGTACATAGACAGATAAAGCACATAGGCTATAGTTATTAACTAATATATGCATTTATTTAAGGCGCCAATTTATAATTGTAACAAATAGTATTTGAATCAAAACATTCAATCGGGTAAAACACGGGCGTTGCCCGGGTCATTCGGCTAGTACAAATATAAACATCAATAGAAAGATACACATACCACAACAATACATACAGCTAAAAAGGACAAAACTTAGGGAAGTAGAAAGTCTTTGATATCGATAGTCGTCTGTTTTTTTAAGGACTTGACAAGTATAAATAAAAATTAGGGAAGGATCTGTATACCATCAATTTTATATACCGTCAAAAAAAAAAAAAAAAACTATGCGTCAACTATTAATAGTCTCTGAAAATTCGAAACTATTATAGACGCGTATGATTCTTTTAAAAATTAAACAACTTCTACTGCCCTTACTTCAATTGAAAAATTAATGGGAGGGCCTGGCTCATCAGTGGTAATCATACCCGTTTATAATAGTTTCGAATTTTCATAACAGATGGCGCGCTAAAGCATCATAATATCAATATTCTCTGCAATCCAGAAGACTCAGTCAGTAGCAAAGACACAACATCAGATTTAGGAAATTCAGAACGTTCACCTAGTGACCATGATTTCAGACTCTAATTGCCTAACTTTAATTTAAAAAGCAAGGCAACTAGAGAAGATCTGCATTCAGTCTTTCTTACTTTCATTAAATCTTAGTTGTTTTATTATCAATTTAATTTTAAAATATGTAAATAGCATTATATATGCAAATATAAATTGATCTTAGTCTAATTCCTGTATGCAAACAGTCTGTATGTATGAAATATCGTCACCAAGAATTACCTCTAGTGCCGTGGCTATAGAAGCAAAACAGTCGATACAATAGTAGAGCGGTTTGGTAGATTAAACTGACGAAACCGCTGGGAGGGTTCACTGTTAGAAAAAAATAAGTAAAATGCTTTAAAATAATAAATCAATGGTCTTAAAATACTTATAGGCTGACAACACTATAATATAAAAAGAAGAAAGAACGAGTGATGTTTTTGTTTATATAATTAGTAAGTGTAATTTTTAAATATTTTTTCCTCTCTCTTTGAAAATAATAAATTTAAAATACTTTCTTAAAAGGTAAAATCGCCTAATTCTTTAAAACCATTTCAGCTGTAATTAAACTTATTATTTGTAAAACGACATTTGAAAATTATCCCGCATGTGTTTCTTTTCTCAACGAAAAATCAAAATTTATTTAAAGGAGAAATAACGATTATTTTAAACCTTCACAGGCACCTTACAATCACAAGCCGCATTATATTGTATTATAAATTACTTTATGTATTATTTACGAACGGAAAAATATGTCCAGGGTAGCCTAGTGGACATGGCATCTGTCCGGTTAGCGGAACACTGTGGGTTCGATTCCCATCCCTGGACACCATATTTTTCCATTTATCATTACTCTTCACAATTCATCCTATCATACTTCATCCCTAAGGTGAGAAATAATCGTTATTTCTCCTTAAAATAAATTTTTGATTTTTCGTTCGAAAGAAACACATGCGGCATTATTTTCAAATGTCGTTTTACAATCACAAGCCGCATTATATTGTATTATAAACTTATTATTTATCGTTTGATCGTCTAAACCATAAAATATTTCCAAAATTCACCACTGATGAGCCAGGCCATCCTTATATCCACACACACAATCGTAAATAGAGAGTTTATAAGTTTGAATATATGTATAAGATAGAATATCAGTTTTTTATAGGTCGTTTTCTCTCTTTAAGGCAATTCTTGAAGTACTTTTTGCCCGTAAGCTTGGCAAGAGAACAACAGAATCAAATAAAGAAAACTTTACATTGCAATCTAAAATATTTGAAGAACTATGAAGGCCGGCCAGGCAGCCTTTATCTTTACGATTGCAATCGAAGTTTTATATCAAAGATTTAAGAAAATTTCGATCATTTAATAATAAATAATGAGATTACAAAAGTATCAATGAACTCAATAATACATTTAGAGTTGAAGTGTGCCCTCTCAACACGTAGGAAAACATCCAATTATGTTGTATATAGGTTTAATCAACATATGTTTGTGTGAAATATGGTACTTAAAACTGACGTCTCGAAGCACTGAATGTATGCCAACATTGTGATATAGGTCAACTGTAAACAAGATAGGTTTTAAGTTCAAATGATGACAGCGGGTTGTTTTATCTTACCTACTCCGGTTTACAACCATGGACAAAACTTATGGAAGTTGAAAGTCTTTAATGTTATCAGTCGTCTATTATTTTAAGGAGACAGGCAATTTTATTCACACTTGGTTAATATTGTGTGTCTTCAATAAAGTTCACTGTAATATCTTTCAGAGTTATTGTCTGAATCCCTATAGGCATTCTAAAAGGTACAACTTCCTAAAGTTTTGTTCATGAGTGTATATACACTTGGTTATCTCGTGTTTCTTCAATAAAGGTCACTGTAATATCTTTCATATTTATTATCTGAATCCCGATATACATGCTAAAAGGTACAATTTCCTTAAGTTTTGTCCATGAGTGAAAAACTCCAAGTTACATTTCAGGTTCAAACATTCACACAGGGATGTACGAAATGAATGAGAGTACAATTTTATATCGTCAAAAAAGACGCAAAAATCTATATGTATTATCTAGTAATGCTTATACTGGGAAAAATCGATTTTCTATTTTAAAATATTCTGTTTTCTTGGCGGAAAAACATTTCTATCAATATTTCGTCCTTGAAAATGGACAATATCCGACTTCTCCAGATTTGTTTAACTCAACTATTGGAGATAAAATCAAGAATAAGAAATATATCTATATCAGGTTTGCGGAAAGTTTTGCCAACATACTCAATTCAACCCGATTTTCTTGGTTAATTCATTTCAATCATATAAGCATATTTATTGCGTAACGTTTTTTAGATTAATATCAATAAAATTACAATTACAAACACACATACATTAAAATAATAATATTGCTGATTATTGCTAATATTTCTGTTATTTCTGTATATACCCTCTTCTACTCGGAGAATCAAGACCAAAATTTCTTTAATAAAACCTTTTGATGACATTGTTGTTATATATAACTTTGTAAGTGCAAAGTCGAACTGCTTTTCACATGTGTATACATGTGGTGCACTTACATTAAAAGCAGTCGCCTTCTACCCACCATGATTATCATGGCCTGTATCACGTGTACTAGGGATAAGCCAAAAAAAAAAAAAGGTGGGATTGGACTTTTTGCAAGAATCGGGGATCATTGAAGCAATTTTTTTAGGAACAAAAGTGTCCAATGCGGGATTCGATCCCGTGGCTGTAGAAAATGGACGGTGTCTACCACTCGTCCACCGCGGATATAAAAATTCACGACATCAGCAACCAACCAACAGTCAATGGCAAAGTTCAAGGACAGTCCCGCGACCTCGAATGTCAACGAGTTAATCAAAGCCCATTATGATGATAGATTCATCAATCAATGATAAGCAATTAATTCTTGTAGAGATATATGTCGGTGTGTGATCGTTATTTGATGATTATCATTAATAGTACGTTAAAATATGACCTTTTTATACTTCACTGTTTCGACTGTAGCTGCCATATATATAGTAAGAACATGCATTTATAGTAAATATGCAAATATGAAAATTTATTTAGTTTTTTTTTGTTATGCAAATATATTTTAAATGTATTATAAAATGTAAATTTGGTATAAAAAGAAAAATATTATCGTATAAAGATTCAGATTACAATAGCTAAATTACCAGGCTTCGCCCAGGTTCTTTTGGAGCTATGGTGATGATGATATTTTAAAATATTAGATATTTCAGTATTCCGTATCTCTTGTTACGTATTAAAGAAATTCTTATAAAGCTCTTCTTTTTCGTTTTTGAAGAAATAAAGGATTTTGACAAGGTTGTTGTGTCCAATGAAGAGCCTCAGATGTCTACATACATCTTTATCACAGCAACAGCAATGACCTCTATCTTGGGTGTGAAAAGCTGCTGCTCTGGGTTCATGTCAATTTTATGCAAGGCTGCGGCCATTGCTGGGGGCATGAGAATATGTGGGTAGGTTTCACACCAGGACATTTGCTCTTCATTGGAAAATGGGTGCCGTTGCCATGTTAGTCACATTGGACCAGAATTTGGTCAAATATTCCAAGGTTCCAGAGGGGACTGGTGTGGTCAGACTCCCCCCCCCCCCCCCCCCCCATTTGACCCATAAGGTAAAAACCTTAATTACGTGTATATAATACGAAGCATCGTTTAACGACAAGTTATATACTGAGGAACCTAGTCAATAACCTCCGTGTAATCTATATCCGAGGACATTGACTTCAGGCAGCTGACTTGAATGCTAAAATCTTACATTCCAAGATGGCAGCCAACCTTATCGTCTGCATGTAAAATTCAACGCGGCCAACCTTAAGGCTAAATTATTTTGATTTTTAGATTATCTCCCCCGAAGATAAGATATTCAGTGTGTGTGTGTTGGGAAAAGGTTTATAACTGATATTGAATTAAAATATTTATTATTTTATTAAAAGAGTATCATTTTTGATATTTATATTTTGTTTTTCTGTAAACTTCCCTCATTGCTTTTCTTTTTGTATTTTTTTTATCAATCATAGTTTGTTCTTGCTTTAAATAAATTGCTTTGTCATCCTTAAGTTTGTCTTTCCTAATTTTCAACGCAGCATTATTTACATAGTGTCGAATGGTAAAACACATAATGGTTTCTCAATGTTTTATAGATGTCATGTATATTTGATCTTATCTGGAGCACCGTAATAAAGTTTTTTCTATAAAATTTATTTAAAATTAAACAAACTTCGAGGGACTCTCTTGGAGCTCCTGTTGAATAAGGTGGTGAGAAACAGAGCTGGAGCTTTTGCGTTGTTCAAATTTTGGAAGACGGCTGAAGAGAAGAGGAGGCTATATACATAATCTAATTGATGTAAATAATTATATGCAAATAATCTATGTCAGGATTAGAATGACGTAGACCAGTAAAAGGCTTGTTGCTGCTGTTGTATATAGTCACAGTGTAGAAAATACTATACCTACTACATGTGGGTTTCTCTCTGCATTCTTAGTTCTCTTCTCTTACTCTGTAAACTGGCGAATCCTTTATAGGACGAGAGGTCCTCAATAAAGGCTTTTGTTGTTGTTGTATTAAACAAACTTATGAATCAAAATTTGATTACTTTAGTAAAATTGGCTCTCTATATTAAATTGTAAACATTAAAAAATAGTATTTTAAAGATAAAAAGGGATGGCATTTTTACTCAAATAACAAAGTATTCATGAAATGGAAGCGTTTAAACACTAATGTTTCTCTTTTATATATAAAACTAATTTCTACTATCATTACTGTAATGAAAAAAATATTAGAAGAACTTGGCTCATCAGTGGTGAACCCTCCCAGCGGTTTCACCAATTTAATCTACCAGACCGCTTCTTTATTGCTCTAATACTGTATTGGATTATTCTGCTTTTATATGCTACACTAATGGGTAGAATATCAGAAATGGTATTTAAGCAAACTATGGACATAAGCTTTTAGGACAGTAGAATTACATACAAATATTTAATTAAAATGGTATATATTGGGTCAAAATATCATTTATTTTACCAATATTTCAGTTGGCTAAACCCCAAACTTTATCAATTTTTTGACAATAAAATAATTTTATTGACATATTGTCAATACATACAAAGTGCACAGTCTGCAATATTTAAAAAAAAAGATAATATGGATTATATTAACTATGTACAATGAATATGGCGCCTCTTCCAGCGCTGCAGAGTTTGGTGGAGAATCACCAGTGGGTCTCCAGCAACACCACGTATTTCGCGATCTAGGAAGAATACATAGATCGCTTATCATATATACGTTTATCAAGGTATTGAAACATTTTAATAAAATTCAATAAAAGGTTTCATAGAGTGATTGAGTTTTTATATTATTTCAAGCTGCTACATCCTCTTTCCGAATAAATATTGTCACATAGAAAATCAGGAAAGACAAACTTCAGGATGACACAGCAATTTATTTAAGATTTTTTATTTATTTCGTCTCAATTTACAGGTGTTACATTCGAGTCACCTTGTCCTGGCTATTTACACATGGCGAGTTGGTGGAGTAGAGGTGGTCCATCCGGACCTTGCAGGAGGACAGCTGTTGGGCGATGGGCTCTTAACTAAGTGTCAGGGCCGGGTCGTCGGAATCGGGGATTGATATCTCCTTTATTTTGTAGAATATCTTGTATGGTTGGATTATTTGAATTTTGCATTTGAAGGTATAATTTCTTAACGGAAGTTCGGTACATATCTTCTAGATCGGGTTGGTTCAAGTCCTCCTTCAGTATCTTGTTTGATAGGTTGAATGGATTCCTATACTTGTCCGAAGGCAGATTCTCATAAATGCGTTTATTTAAGGCAAGAACAAAATCAACATTTATAAGGTACAAGATAAGCAATGAGGGAAGTTTCCTGAGAGTAGCAAAATATAAATGCACCAATACCTCGCTTTGCGTTTTTTTCGAAGTTGCGTCGCTGCTTAATTTTTACTGATTTTCACTGTGCGTCGTTAGATTTTCGAAGTTGCGTTGTTTTGGATTCGAGTCTTTACTTTATTTTATTATTATTTTTTCCTAAAATATGGCAACACCTTTGTTTTTGATTGCGCCTTCACATATTTTCACTTTGCGTCGTTTCAATTTGCGTCGTGTTTTTTTAGAACGTAACCCCGACCCAAAGCGAGGTATGGGTGTAATATAAATAACAAAATTAATAATATGTATGGTAAAATCGACTAAAACAAACTCTTCAAGTTAAAAAAAGAAGAATAAAACGGAGATTGAAGAGAAGTATCTTGTGCAAATTTTATTAGCAAGCTTTCGGACGCATGTCGGCTGTCTGTAGAAGGACGTCCTAAAGCTTGTAATAAAATTTGCACAAGATACTCCTCTTCAATCTCGGTTTTACTTTTCTATTAATATTGTAACAAAGTATTTATTAATTTTATTATTTTTATAAACAGAGTGGTTATTTTTATCATTATATTTTGCTACTTTGTAAATTTCCCTCGTGGCTTATCTTTTGTTTACCATTCATTGTTTGTCCTTGCCTAAAATAAATTGTTGTCTCCTCCTGAAGTTTTCTTGGCTGGCCCCCGTGAATTAAAAATTTTACTCTAAAATTTCCCCTTTATTTAGAATTGCTTCTCTTATTTGCTATAATTTTTAATATTGGGCTTTACCATCAGTTAAAGTATTTTTTTTTTCTGTTCCCCATAGGCCATCATTTGTTTCACATGCGTATTTAATATTTAAAAAAATATATATATATTTTCCCCATGAAAACTTCTTAGAACTTAACTCTTTATCTCTTGCTACACCTTTTTTATTTATTTATTTATTATTATTTTTTCCATTCTTTTTTTTTCTCTCTCTCTTCATCTTTCAGCGTTACAACACCTTCTTCTCTCCCTCCCTTACCCGGGGACACTCACCTGCGTTGCAGCTCTGGTGGTTCGCTGCTGGCTTGGCTCATTGCCGCGGTGCATCTCGATCGGTCTGCTTGGTGCAGCCATGTTGGGGCTAGAAGACCTTATCTGAAAGGCCAATTAGCCCGGAATTTCAAGACGAAGTTTTTGTCTTCCCTAATTTTCCACGTGACAATATGTATAAAAACTATGAAAGTTTGTTACAATATATTAATAGCGGTTTCCTTAAAAATTCTTAGAATATAGACAATATGTAAATAAATGTGAAATGCTTGTTATGTAAATAAATGTAAGTGAAAAGCCAGCTAGAAAGAAGTATCCCAAGGTAGACAATACCCGTTGACCTTGAAGATTGCCAGCAATTTTGAAACAGACGAGGCAATTAGAAATGATCGTCTGCTGCATTTTGAAAAATTATTTTTGACGTAAAATTTCATAACAAAATAATTTGCTTTGTTTTTTTTTTCTTTTTTTTTTTGTATTCACTTATATACATTATTGCGTCTGCGTATATTTATATGTTTATTATTTTAATCCTTTATTTTATAAAATATTGAAATAAATTGATCTTAAAACAATATATCTTATATTAAATAGTAAAAGAAATCATGCCATTTATTAAAAAAAGCTACGTTATGTACTTGAAGTCTATCAAAGACGCCCGTAGAAAGGCGTCTTGCACGAAATCTTATACGACCGTCCTCTTATAGAGAGAAGCTCTTTTCACCCGAATTGTGTTCCTTCTTCTTTAGAGAAAAGGAATTTTATCAAATAAATGGAAGCAATTAAGCACGAATGTAACATAAAACAAACTTTTCTTCTGTCCATACTGCGATGAAAAAGTATTTAGAAAGCTTGGGTCATCAGTGGTGAACACTCCCAGTGGTTTCGTCAATTTAATCTACCAGATCTCTTTTTATAGCTCTAATACTGTATTGGATCATTCTGCTTATATATGCTACACTGAAGGATGGAATCTTAGAAATGGTATTCAAGCAAACTATGGACATAAGATATTAGGACAGTAGAATTACATTTAAATATTTGCATTAAGCAATGCTCTTCCGCAAACAATGAGGATAAGTTAGGCATAAATTAGTTATAAGGTGATAACATGCCATCTATATATCAGAAATGGAAGTATTAAAACATTAATGTTTCTTTTAAACATAAAACAAACTTCTACTGTCCTTACTGCGATGAAAAATATTTGGAGAGCTTGGCTCATCAGTGATGAACACTCCTTGAGATTTCGCCAATTCAATCCACCAGACCGCTTCTTAGAGCTCTAATACTGTATTTGACGATTCTAGTTATATATGCTACAATGATCGCTTCTCGGCCTTTTGGCTAAGATCAAAGTGTATCTGTCATGCTGTTAACATTCTAAAGAATGGGCACGCACAGTCCTTTGACGGATTAACCCCAGGATTTTGGACCCTCCGGACCCCCTTGGAACTTGCTCCACCTTCGCTGCAGACTGGCCTGGTATTGCACTATGCCACAATTAAGGGTGGAATATGTGTAAAAGAAACACATTCATGTTTGATAATGTTATTTCTAAGCAATTTAGTACTATAGTAAACGATGTGTAATGGCTAGATGTGTATTAAGTGTAATTGAGTAGAATTTCATCTACATCAGAGGTAGAGCAGTGTCTAGAAACCCTCACACACTCACTACATATATATGTTCATGGTATGACCACTACAAAGATGTGTATTAAGTGTAATGGAGTGTGGAATTTCATCTACATCAAAGGTAGAGCAGTGTCTAGAAGCCCGCACACACTCACTACATATAGATGTTCATGGTATGACCACTACAAAGATGTGTATTAAGTGTAATGGAGTGTGGAATTTCATCTACATCAGAGGTAGAGCAGTGTCTAGTAACCCGCACACACTCACTACATATAGATGTTCATGGTATGACCACTACAAAGATGTGTATTAAGTGTAATGGAGTGTGGAATTTCATCTACATCAGAGGTAGAGCAGTGTCTAGAAGCCCGCACACATTCACTACATATAGATGTTCATGGTATGACCACTACAAAGATGTGTATTAAGTGTAATGGAGTGTGGAATTTCATCTACATCAGAGGTAGAGCAGTGTCTAGTAACCCGCACACACTCACTACATATATATGTTCATGGTATGACCACTACAAAGATGTGTATTAAGTGTAATGGAGTGTGGAATTTCATCTACATCAGAGGTAGAGCAGTGTCTAGTAACCCGCACACACTCACTACATATAGATGTTCATGGTATGACCACTACAAAGATGTGTATTAAGTGTAATGGAGTGTGGAATTTCATCTACATCAGAGGTAGAGCAGTGTCTAGAAACCCGCACACACTCACTACATATAGATGTTCATGGTATGACCACTACAAAGATGTGTATTAAGTGTAATGGAGTGTGGAATTTCATCTACATCAGAGGTAGAGCAGTGTCTAGTAACCCGCACACACTCACTATATATAGATGTTCATGGTATGACCACTACAAAGATGTGTATTAAGTGTAATGGAGTGTGGAATTTCATCTACATCAGAGGTAGAGCAGTGTCTAGTAACCCGCACACACTCACTACATATAGATGTTCATGGTATGACCACTACAAAGATGTGTATTAAGTGTAATGGAGTGTGGAATTTCATCTACATCAGAGGTAGAGCAGTGTCTAGAAACCCGCACACACTCATTGCGTATAGATAGATGTTCATGGTAGAACCACTACAAAGATGTCACAATATCACAGCACGCCATGTTTCAATCGTAGATTTTTCCCTAAACCTTTGTCACCCGCGGTTATTGTCGAAGCTTTGTCACCTTCCTATTGTGTCAATCTGCACCTATAGGACGAGTGGATCGTGTTTTTTAACTCTTTTAGAATTTCTTCATATTTCTGTTTACCAGTTTCAGTTATGTGCCAAGCCTTTTTATTTCTTCTTTTCCCTAATTTAATACATTGTAATTAGCATCGCTGATTATTTTCACTATTACTGTTTTATTTCTGTATATACCCTGTTCTATTCGGAGAATCTGTATAAGACCGAAAGGTCTTAGTAAAGCCTTTTGTTGTTGTTTCTTCATATTTCAAAACGTTTATTATTCTAGGAACGATAAGTGCAATTTTTGAATGACAAAAATGTCTACAAATGCTTAACAGAATAATAAAAAAAAATATTGGGAGGGGCCTGGCTCATCAGTAGTGAACCCTCCAAACAATTTCAAGAGTTCAATTAACCATACCGCTACAACACTATTATCTAAATGGCGCAAGCCATCAGCAACTTTCAGTTGCACGATAAGGAGATGCTTTTTTTCTTAATTTATGAACCTTATCCCAGTACAATGTCACATTTGTACGATTTTTTTACTATTGTTTAAGTTTAATACTATAAGTGTACTATATGTATATTAATACTATATGTATACTTAATGTTAAACTATTGTAACGAAATAATTGTTTATATTTACACCCAAGGACAAAACATAAGGAAATAGTACCTTTCAGAAAATATATTGGAATTCAGACAATAACTTTGAAAGTTTCAAAAATGTTATCCTCAAATATCTGACTTTACTGAATATTTTGTATCCATTTTTTTTTGCTTATCCCTAGTTCACGTGGTACAGGTCATGATAATCATGGTGGGTAAAAGTAGGCGACTGCTACACATGTGAAAAGCAGTTAGACTTTTCACTTACAAATGTGCCAGAGCCCCGTTTGGTTACTTGCATTCGCTGGTGGGGTTGGACTTTTGCAAGAATTGGACTTTTCCGACTCAAAAGTTTGC
The DNA here is from genome assembly GCA_030710605.1 of Cordylochernes scorpioides. Lineage (NCBI taxonomy): Eukaryota > Metazoa > Arthropoda > Arachnida > Pseudoscorpiones > Chernetidae > Cordylochernes > Cordylochernes scorpioides. Next base: position 16,847,717 of record CP092883.1, on the reverse strand, counting down.
CGACCCCTAGTTTAGATCATCCTTCCACCCCGACCCCTTTGGTAACCGTGACATATAAAAAACACTTCCTAGTTACAGCCTGTACGGTTGGTTTCAAGCAAATTCCCTCAGAGGTCTTCATTGAGAAAATGAATTTATCCAACGATGAGTCCCATGTCTTGTTGATTCCTCAACAATGTAAGGTAAGTTCTTCAGATGATGATATAGAGTTCTGCCATTAGTGGCTTGTGGCTCTTTAGGAATTCTTCCACAAGCCACTCATGGCGGATATCTATAGCTACACTAGAACTCTATACTCTGTACTCTATACTCTATACTACTGTGGCTCTTTAGGAATTCTTCGGGGGTCTGTGGAAGGCTCGTATAACCGTTGGTTTTCGACCGCTACGACCCGGGTTCGATTCCCGCATTGGGCACTTTTTTTTTTCTGATAAAAAAAAATGCTCCAATGTCCCCCTATTCTTGCGAAGTCCAACCCCATCAGCGAATGCAAGTAAACAAACAGGGCTCTGGCATTTTTATTTGTAAGTGCAAAGTCGAACTGCTTTTCACGTTTGTAGACATGTGGTGCACTTACAGTAAAAGCAGTCGCTAACTACCCACCAGGGATAAGCAAAAAAAAAAAAAGAAAAAGGAATTCTTCTTTTGTCGATCCTCTTGCTATTCTATCCTTTTGATCCTCTCTCTAGGAATGGTAAGCTAAAGATAAGATGCAGTAATCCTGGCCCGGGATGTCCACGGGCGCAATGATGAATCTCTCTCAGATAAAATCTTGAAAGATACAGTGAAAATGTTCATATTCTGAAACTATTTTGGTCAAAACTTGGGGGAAATGTCTTACAGAATTGTCAAGCATTGAAGCCATTCAAATACATTTCATACGTTCTTTGAATCTCTTTCTATTTTCTTTCCAAAACTTCTATTGCGAGTAGCTTATCATCTTTCAAGAATTCCAATGCAGTCACCATGATTCCTTAATGAGTCCAATTCAGTCACCAGTATTTCCCAATGAGTCCAATGCAGCCACCATTTCCCAGAAAGTCAGTCACCAGTATTCCCCAATGAGTCCAATGTAGTCACCATTTCTCAGAAAGTCAGTCACCAGTATTCCCCAATGAGTCCAATGCAGTCACTAATCAGTCAGTCACCAGTATTTCCCAATGAGTCCAATGCAGTCACCATTTCCCAGAAAGTCAGTCACCAGTATTTCCCAATGAGTCCAATGCAGTCACTAATCAGTCAGTCACCAGTATTTCCCAATGAGTCCAATGCAGTCACCATTTCCCAGAAAGTCAGTCACCAGTATTTCCCAATGAGTCCAATGCAGTCACCATTTCCCAGAAAGTCAGTCACCAGTATTTCCCAATGAGTCCAATGCAGTCACCATTTCCCAGAAAGTCAGTCACTAGTATTCCCCAATGAGTCCAATGCAGTCACCATTTCTCAGAAAGTCAGTCACCATTATTCCCCAATGAGTCCAATGCAGTCACTAATCAGTCAGTCCCCAGTATTTCCCAATGAGTCCAATGCAGTCACCATTTCCCAGAAAGTCAGTCACCAGTATTTCCCAATGAGTCCAATGCAGTCACCATTTCCCAGAAAGTCAGTCACCAGTATTTCCCAATGAGTCCAATGCAGTCACCATTTCCCAGAAAGTCAGTCACCAGTATTCCCCAATGAGTCCAATGCAGTCACCATTTCCCAGAAATTCAGTCACCAGTATTCCCCAATGAGTCCAATGTAGTCACCAAGGAGTCACCAGGATGTGTTGTGACGCAGCGTTCCTCGGCTGCTCCCTGTTGCTCCAAGGATGCTACGCCATCATCGACCTGGGCATTGGCAAGGGCGTCAACTTGGGGCTGTGCGAGCGGACCTACTTCGACTGTAAATGTGGGAACACAGAGAACAACCTACAAGTACCCATTCGACAGTAGGTCTCAGCCAGGCATTTACAGAATGTTCCGATTTATTTGACCACAACAATCTTAATTCCACATCTTCTCTATTTGTTGTTGTTGTTGTCGTGTCCAATGAAGAACCTCAGATGTCTCCATGCATCTCCATCACAGCAGCAGCAATGTCCACTATCTTGGAGGTGTAAAGCTGCTGCTCTGGGTCTATGTCAATTTTCTGCAAGGCTGCGGCCATTGCTGGGCATGAGAATATGTGAGTAGGTGTTAGTTTCACACTAGGACAGTTGTTGCATGCCCTATAGGTTTTTGTGCCATCTGGATATATTGTCATTCCTTTATAGTGTTTTGTTCTTAGTCGTGTTATAGTTTTTGTCAGTTTTCTCTCAGAGTTCATTTCACATATTTGATCTTTTCTTTTTTTTTTTTGTTTAATTATCTTGTATTTTGCCAAAGCATCAGCGTCAAATAATGACATTCTCCTTTATTTCCTAACTCGTATATCATTGAGAAAACACTTAATAGATTTTATTTGAAGTAAACTAAGCAATCACTCTGTCAGCAGGATCAAAATAAATAGATTCCAGTCTTTTTTCAAATTCTTGAAAGATTATTTGTGTAACTTCTCTATCTCTCTCGGCCTTTTTTCTAAGTTCAAAGTGCATGCCCTTTCTTCGGAGTTAGAAGCTGGAAACTGCCCTTCATATTCTAGGTTGTTTTAAGATTAAAGATATCATAGTTTTACCCATTTTTTTATTGAATCGCTGAAGAGTAATATAAGGTTGTTCCAAAAGTTAGTGTTTTTCTTAAAAACGTTGTTTTTCCTTTTACTTGACGAATAATATTATTACGGCCAATACATAATAATACAATTACTTTATACATAATACAAAGACATTATACATAACGGTGAATAATATTATTAAGGAGAATACATAATAATACAATTACTTTATACATAATACAAAGACATTATACATAACGGTGAATAATATTATTAAGGAGAATACATAATAATACATAATAATACAATTACTTTATACATAATACAAATACATTATACATAACGGCGAATAATATTGGTACTTCACTTTTTGCAAGTGTTTACGAACTTTTGGGACAACCTTGTACTTAGCAGAATAAATAACCAGTTTATTTTTCTGCTCTCTTATTAAAATCTCTTATTTTGTTTGAATTTCTTTCCCGAGAAATTTTTCCTCCAAATGTAAACTATTGAGATACAGAAAATAAACAGTACAATTGTATACCTGTTTGACGTTGAAATTACGAGTGAATCTGTATAAGACCGGTGGTCTTAATGAAGCTGTGTGTATGGTTATTCAAATGTTAAAATTTTGCAATATTAATTTCGTACTAAACTTTTGGAGTCCTCTCTATGTAAATACTTAATCGGCTTTGAAGCGAATGTTCAAATCCATTGAATGAGCCCTAACACCATATAATCATCAAGTAGTTTGAAGATTGTTTCCACACCGCCTGAGAACACGTATTGTTACACGGTGTTGCAACTTTGCAGGGTCATCCACTTTGATTCCCTCCTTCTTTGTGTCGTATTCCGAGCGGGTTTCCATAATCGAAGTAAATAATAAATAAGGGTATTATGTTTATTTGTTGTTTTCCTCGTTGTTGATTATCTTCAGTCTTCGCATCCGTCCTCTCTCTTTCTTTAAAATAAGATATAAACAATAAAAATGTTAAAAGAGGAATGATACTATAGTACATAATCTGTTATAAAATATCATAGATATATTATTTTGAATAAATTGAGATGCATCAAACAATATGTAACAATATTCCCAATGGCCAGATGCACCTATCTTCTAAGATTGAGGAGATCCTGCCAGCCTTGTGACCGCGTCACCCCCAACGAGGTCTGCAGGAAATACGAGCTCTGTGCCGAGTGCAACTTAGAAGCTGATGGTTGCGTATCCTGTCCCCAGGGCTACTATGGTCGCTGGTGCAACAATGGTAAGTCTTGTGGGTACCATGGCATCGCTCAATCTGACCGGTGGGGTTCAGAATGCAACTGCCAGAACGGAGGTCAATGTCACCAGTATGAAGGATACTGTATGTGCCCGCCCAATTATGAAGGAGAGTTCTGCCAGGTCGCTACAGGTAAGTCGACGGCGTGAGGTTTGTTGAGCTGCAGACAGACCGTGTATGGGGCAGGTTGCTTACCACCCGAGGTACGAGCGCCTCTACAGTACCGCGCCACCAGCCGAGATCCCTTAGTACTGGACTTCAAGTGTCAATCTAGACACCATCTTCTGGGCAGCAAAAAACTACGGTGTCTTGGCAGTGGGCGATGGGACAAACCATTCCCTACATGTGGTGGGTAGTTGACCCTCTGTGGTCGATCACTGTAAAAAGCATTTTTGTAATAAATTGAAACTATTTCAGACGCGCGTATGATTCTTTTTGAAAAATAAACCATTTTCTACTGCTCTTACGTCAATGATGAATTAATGAGAGGGCAGGGTTTATCTGTGGTGCACCCTCCCAGAGGTTTTCCCAGTAAGGGCAGTAGAAAATTGTTTAATTTTAAAAAATTTCATACGCGTCTAAAATAGTTTCCATTTATTATAACAGATAGAGCGCTAACATATCATATAGAGAATTCTTGGTTGGTTCAAGTCAGATACAATTGCTTCCATCTATAGCTTTATTACTGCTAGCTGGTGTTAACTTAGCTATGTCGTGCTTCTGGGAATTTACGATTTCTTAAATAGGGGATAGCACACACTAGACACAGATTCTACCGGTTTCTGCCCAAATGAATATATATGCCCTCCTAATCTATATTATTTTCAAAAAGGTTTATTTTCTTCTTTTTATTATTATTATAAGTAGTACTATAGTAGTAGACCGTTATCAGACTTATTTGCATACATAGTGCCATCTTTCAAGAATTTATTATAATTCCCAAATCTGAGAGAGAGATTTCTTCTTTTTCACTAGACTAGAACAAATCTCACCCACGTCAATAATTCTATTTCTCCTCAATTGCCAATAGGTTGGTGACTGGCAATATTTTTGTCCTCCTAGAGCTTTCTTTCTAGGTCTAGACTTTTGATGTCATTATAAGATCTTCTCCTTTAAATGGTTCATGGATTCTATTATTTTCCTTCCTCTTTCCACATCACATTATCAGACGTTCCAAGTGCCAATCCTGCAAAGTTTTTTTCTTTGTTTAATAATAAAAGACATATTCTGTTACCGTTCAAATGAGCCTTAATGATAACAAAGAGCATAAGACAGGTAGCGTACTCTTTACAGAATATTTTGTCCCCAGTCAGAAGTATCATCGCGTATTGCAGATGTATCATTCCGGTAAGCGGTAACGTATGCCGGACATCCATAGCATGGGAAAAGAGAACGTAGATCACAAGATCATTACTCTTTGTAGATGTATGATTGGTTGTAGAGCTAGTGCGCCATGCTGTGCTACATATTCAGAACATGTATAGCTAGAATGTCCACTGTGCTGTACAGTATCAGTATGTCCCAAACTGGGACAACTGGAAAACGGCCGCATCCTCCCCTCCAACTCCACTTCCGACGGCAACTTCCCCATCGGCAGCAGCGCCCAGTTCCGCTGCGACGACAACCATTTCTTGATCGGAGTCAGTCAAGTCCGGTGTCAGGACAACGCCCAGTGGACAGACGATATGCCATCTTGTCGTGAGTTTTCCCATCTCTGTGGTTAATGTCCACAGTTCCAGGTTGGTTGTGGTGATGCAGAGAAACTGATATTCTGTAATGACCCGGGCTTAGTGAAGAACTCCGAGAGGATGGTGGTGAAATCGGTGGATCAGCCATACGGGCCGTTCCCCCGCGGTACCACGGTGCGGTACTCCTGCGTGGGCGACTACATCTTGATTGGCCAACCCTTGCTGCTCTGTCAGTACGACAGGGCTTGGTCGGCCCCACCTCCCAACTGTCTCTCTGGTAACTTCTCTTCTTTCTTATCTCTCTGGTAACTACTCTTCTTTCTTATCCCTCTGGTAACTCCTCTTCTTTTTCTTATCTCTCTGGTAACTCCTCTTCTTCTTTCTTATCTCTGTGGTAACTCCTCTTCTTTCTTATCTCTCTGGTAACTCCTCTTCTTCTTTCTTATCTCTGTGGTAACTCCTCTTCTTTCTTATCTCTCTGGTAACTCCTCTTCTTCTTTCTTATCTCTGTGGTAACTCCTCTTCTTTCTTATCTCTCTGGTAAATCCTCTTCTTTCTTATCTCTCTGGTAACTCCTCTTCTTTCTTATCTCTCTGGTAATTCTACTTCTTTCTTATCTCTCTGGTAACTCCTCTTCTTCTTTATTATCTCTCTGGTAACTCATCTTCTTCTTTCTTATCTCTCTGGTAACTCATCTTCTTTTTCTTATCTCTCTGGTAACTCTTCTTCTTTTTCTTTCTTATCTCTCTGGTAACTCCTCTTCTTTCTTATCTCTCTGGTAACTCTACTTCTTCTTTCTTATCTCTCTGGTAACTCCTCTTCTTTCTTATCTCTCTGGTAACTCATCTTCTTCTTTCTTATCTTTCCGGTAACTCCTCTTCTTCTTTCTTATCTCTCTGGTAACTCCTCTTCTTTCTTATCTCTCTGGTAACTCCTCTTCTTTCTTATCTCTCTGGTAACTCCTCTTCTTTCTTATCTCTCTGGTTACTCCTCTTCTTTCTTATCTCTCTGGTAACTTCTCTTATTCTTTCTTATCTCTCTGGTAACTCCTCTTATTCTTTCTTATCTCTCTGGTAACTCTTCTTCTTTCTTATCTCTCTGGTAACTCCTTTCTTATCTCTCTGGTAACTCCTCTTCTTTCTTATCTCTCTGGTTACTCCTCTTCTTCTTTCTTATCTCTCTGGTAACTCCATGTCTTGGACAGCTGCTGCACACCATCTTATTTCCACAACTGAAGGCCTTCCACGTCAGGAAGGGAAATTGAATATTTCGCATTATCAGTTATTCCCATGTCGATATTCTCTCCTTTTAAATCCCAAGTACACGCAGTATACTGGCCGTGAAATTCTTGGCGGGTAGTTAGCGATTGCTTTTTACTATAAGCGCGCCACATGTCAACATACCATTGAATTTCGACAAAGACGACCCGGGATTGAATCCCGCAATGGGCACTTTCATTCTGAATAAAATATTTGCTTCAATATGCTAATAGACTACCCGACTCTTACAAAAGTTCAAACCCACCCCAGTAAGTTCAAGTAACTAAATTGAACATTTGCAAGCGTAAAAGTCGAACATGCTTTTACATGTGCAGACATGTGATACACTTACAGTAAAAGAAGTCGTCAACTATCCACCATGATTATCATAGCTTGTACCATGTATATTTGGGATGAGAATATTTTCAATTATTTCTCATAGATCACATTTGATGATAGCGTATATCAATGTGACTTTTTAAACCAGCGCTGAAATGTAAAACTTAGTCGTTTCACATATAAGGTAGAATACAAAATACAGAGGTTCGTTCATCTACTTTTGTAGTATAAGATATGTACTTACACATTATATACAGCGTTATGTGACAGCATTACATGACATCTCTATGTGACAGTGTCGGACCGTGTGGTGACATGTGAGACCCAAGGAAGGCAGGTCGTTGAGGACATCGGAGTTCCAGTACAGTAAGTGATCTTTGTCACATTGGTTAGACTGAAGCTTCCTTTACCAGAACACTGACTAACTGTACATACACTCTATTCTCACATTGTTCTATTCTTTTATTATATATATATTAAAATACGAGGGGTGTCCCATAAGTCGGTGGCCCGACATATAAAGAAAATGACTAATAAAATGATTATGATTTATTTTTCAACATAATATCCCGTTTAAGGTCTATACAATTTTTCCAGCGATGTTCTAATGCTTTTATGCCCTCCAAAAAGAACGATGTTTCAAGTGACTCAAAAAATGAGGTTACAGCATCAATGACCTCTTCATCTGACCTAAAATGAATGCCAGAAAGTGATCTTTTCAAATAAGGAAATAGGTGGAAGTCAGATGGAGCTAGATCTGGTGAATAGGGTGCATGTGGTAAAAGTTCAAAGCCAGAATCATAAATAGCAGCCATAGCTTGCAGCGACCGATGACTCGGAGCATTGTCTTGATGGTAAACAATCTTCCTGGACAACTTTCCTCTTCTCTTTTCTTTAATAGCTTCTCGTAGTTGCTTCACAAGATTTGCACAATAATTGCCAGTGATGGTTTGACCCTTATTCAGAAAGTCTAGAAGAAGTACACCCTCGGAATCCCAAAAGACAGACACCATAACCTTCCCTGCTGATGGAACTGTCTTGGCTTTCTTGGGGGGAAGGGAACCGGAGTATTCCATTGCATGGGTTGTTGCTTGGACTCTGATGTAAAGTGATGGGCCCAAGTCTCATCCATGGTAACAAATCTATTAACAAATTCCTCTGGATTGGCTTCAAATAACGCAAGATTGTCCGAAGATAACTTTCTCCTTACAGTCTTTTGATCGGGTGTCAAAAGTTTGGGAACCCAACGGGCAGAAAGCTTCCTGAGGCCGAAGTGTTCTCTCATGATCCGTCCACTGTTGTTTTTGGAATACCCAAGGTCTCTTCTATCTGACGAACTGTCATTATTCTGTCCAACATAACCAAATAATGTATCTTGTCGATGTTTTCTTGAGTAACTGACTCAACAGGTCTTCCTTGTCGATGTTCGTCTTCGGTGCTGATCCTCCCTAATTTAAACGCAGCTACCCATTTTTTACTGTGCTATAGGAAGAAGCATCTTCCCTTAATGTATCCACCATACCCTCATAGATTTCCTTCGGCGACATTCCTTTCTTACAAAGATATTTTATTACACCAAGAATCTCGTTTGTCTACATTTTAGATGATTCCTGTTTCTTGTCCTCTTTCACAACCTATAACAAAAAACGGTTAGTTGTAGAAACTTGAAAAATTACATATCTTTATACAAGGCTTTAAGGTATATATGGTAAAATTTATTAGTTTCTAATATTTCGTTCTCATGGTCGGGACACGGACTTATGGGATACCCCTCGTATATGCTACCCTCGTATTCACTTATTGTCAAATGTTTGCGGGTGGGTAATGCTCGAAGCATGTTATATATTGCCATGTAGAAAATTAGGAAAGACAAACTTGAAGATGACACGGCAATTTATTTAAGACACAAGAACAAATTAAAATTGATAAAATACAAGAGAAGCAATGTGGGAAGTTTATTATGACAACACAGTTTATAATCTGTTAATAAAATAATAGATCCTTTGCTACAATATTGCCACGTGGAAAATTAGGGAAGACCAACTTAAGGATGAGACAGCAATTTATTTAAGGTACAAGAACAAATTTAAATTGATAAAATACAAGAGAAGCAATGTGGGAAGTTTATTATGACAACACAGTTTATAATCTGTTAATAAAATAATAGATCCTTTGCTACAATATTGCCACGTGGAAAATTAGGGAAGACCAACTTCAAGATGACACGTCAATTTATTTTAAGGCAAGAACAAACTAAGAGTGATAAACAAAAAATAAGCAAAGAGGGAAGTGAACAGAGTATAGCAAAATTTAAACATAAAAAATAATAATCTGCTAATGAAATAATAAATAATTTGTTACAATATTTATAATTATTTGTATTTTTCAATGTCCCCTCAAATCTTATATTCATAGTTCATTTAAAATATCCTTTCCAATAGTTTTAATTCAGTATAAAAACAAAACAGCCCAATGCATTATTATAGCGGTATGGTAGATTAAACTGGCGAAACCTTTGAAAGAGTACACCACTGATGATCCAGAACCCCTCCCATTATTTTACCATTGCAGTAAGGGAGCAGTAGATAATTATTTTATTTTTAAAAATAATCTTACGCGCCAAAAAAAGTTTAAATTTCTCATGATAGATGGCGCGCTAATGCATCATGTCAAAACAATTTGCATATCGGCGACATATTTTGAAGATATATTTCCGATTTCTTTAATATCTCTCTAAATATTGAAGTTTATCATTTTAAAACTTAAACAAAAATAGTTGAGAGAAATGGTAAAAAGCCCTATTTGCTTTTTTAAACTTGAACTAAAATAGTTGAGATAAGGGGGAAAGCCCTACTTCCTTTTTTAAAACTAAAAAAAAAAAATTCTTTACCTCTAACAGGTATATGACAAAATATCATTCATTTATTGTTCCATCTCACCATTGAAGCTAGCTATATTGAAGTATCTACGCCAATTGTCACATAGGATTTGGTAGATCTGTATACGCCGTGTAGGATCCTGTGCCCGGAGAGCTGCACGGACACCCGTTTACCTCTCTACGGCACCGTGATCTACACCGAGCTGTCCTCCGTGTGCAAGGCTGCCATCCACGCCGGCAAACTGGACGTCACAGGAGGCATTGTTTATATTGTCAACAACGGTGACTTCTCCGACTACCTGGGCAGTGACCTTAACGGCATCTCTTCCAACTCGTGAGTTGTGTGTCTACACATGTCTACTTGATAACATGTCTACAGTGCATGCATATGCCTGTCTCTCTTTGAGTCTACGTCTATTTTTCAACGGTATACGCATGTTTAGCATCTCTTCCAACTCGCGAGTCGTGTATCTACACATGTCTACTTGATAACATGTCTACAGTGTATACATGTCTGTCTCTCTTTGGGTCTACGTCTATTTCTCAACGGTATGCGCATTTTAGCATCTCTTCCAACTCGTGAGTCGTGTGTCTACACATATATACTTGATAACATGCCTACAGTGTATGCATATGTCTGTCTCTCTTTGGGTATACGTCTACTTCTCAACGGTATATGCATATTTAGAATTGCTTTCAGTGTACTTTAACTGTATCTAGAGAGAATGCATAGCTACCTTTCTTTTAATAACTTTTAACATACCAACAATATGAAAATATACTTTTATTTGGGTTTACGTCTACCTCTCAATCTGATATTTCGGTGTACTTTAACTGTATTTAGAGATAATGCATAGCTACCTTTCTGTTAATAACTTTTAACGTACCAACAGTATGCAAATATACTTTTATTTGGGTTAACATCTACCTCAATCTGATCTTTCGGTGTACTTTAACTGTATCTAGAGAGAATGCATAGCTACTTTTCTGTTAATAACTTTTAACGTACCAACAGTATGCAAATATACTTTTATTTGGGTTTACGTCTACCTCTCAATCTGATATTTCGGTGTACTTTAACTGTATTTAGAGATAATGCATAGCTACCTTTCTGTTAATAACTTTTAACGTACCAACAGTATGCAAATATACTTTTATTTCGGTTAACATCTACCTCAATCTGATATTTCGGTGTACTTTAACTGTATCTAGAGAGAATGCATAGCTACCTTTCTGTTAATAACTTTTAACGTACCAACAATATGCAAATATACTTTTATTTCGGTTAACATCTACCTCAATCTGATCTTTCGGTGTACTTTAACTGTATCTAGAGAGAATGCATAGCTACTTTTCTTTTAATAACTTTCAACATAACAACAGTATGCAAATATACTTATCGTTTGTGTATACCTCTACCTCTTAATGGTATGCGTATGTTTAGCATATAGTTCGGTATACTTTTAACTGTATCCAGAAAGAGAATGCATATCTATCTTTTTTTCTTTTGGAGGGTCGGTGGACAAGTGATATAGACCGTCCATTTTCGACAGCCAACGACCCGGGTTCGAATCCCGCATTGGATACTTTTTCTGAATACAATATTGCCTCTATGGCCCCCGATTATTGCAAAATTTCAACCAATTGTAAGTGCAATTAACAAAACGGGATCTCTCGCACATTTGGAAGTGCAAAATTCGAACTGCTTTTTACATTTGCAGACATGTGGTGCACTTACAGTAAAAGCAGTCGCTAAACTACTACCCACCATGATTATCATGGCCTGTATCACGTGTACTAGGGATAATTCTAAAATATATATGTGGTATAATATAATAATAATGTGGGGAAAGAGAAATAAAGACACCACAAGTTGGAGAAGGAACCCAGACAACCAGCGAGAGAGACGGGCACGGCAACCGCCGGGCGTCCGTTCGAGTCGAACACAATTCCCCAACTGACTTAATAGTCCCGAGAACTCCGGGCCCCTCTGGTCGCCCCTTGGAATGTCGCTGGTGTCTCAAATGACCGGACTTTAGCTGCCCGTCTATCTCTGGGTTGACTGTAGGTTTGCTTTATTATTCCAGGAAGAGTATATATTATGACATATATATATTGATAACCTTGAACAATTCAAATATACATACTTTTACCTCTATATGGTGTTCACAAATTTCCCTTCTTACGCGGAATATTTTAGCTTTCTGTTATATAATTGTAAATGCCATCTCTCTCGATATTTTATAATTATTTTTGACATCATTGTTTCTTAGTACAAATAAAAAATTTTAGTCTATCATCAAACGGTCTAAGATCAACCTGTCAGAGATTTTATATCTTTTCGAGAGAACGGTAAAATATTATAGATAGACTTATCTCTTTAAAAGGTATTGACAATTGACATCTTGTCAATACATGAAAGGGTGAATAGAGTCTTCACTATTATATTATAATAATAATTAAATATATTGTTTGAGTCAAAAGGCGATCCATTAATTAAGATTATAAAAAGGGCGTACTTGGATCTGTAAAGAAAAAAAAAAATTTTCTCAAAATATTTCGAGAGATTGCTCCCTCTTTATCAATAAATGTGCAATAAATTGATAAAGAGGGAGCAATCTCTCGAAATATTTTGAAGAAAAAAATAGTTTTTATTTTTCTTTACAGATCCAGGTACGCCCTTTTTTTTAATCTAAATATATTGTGTTACGTCGTATCCAGACACTGTTCGTGTTCTTTGTCCAATCAGAATGTCACAAAGATAGCACTCGTAAGTTCGTAAAGGATACAGCAAAAGTTATCACTTTATTATACGTGGCACTGAACAGAAGGAGTAAAATCAGTGGGACTTGTCTTCAACCTCCCCGTCAGAAGAATCCTTGGCACCGTGGATGTCACTCTTGTGCCCCGCTCCACACTGTACATGTCCAGCCTGGACTACACCGTCTTGTAGGCCGCTCCGATGTCAGGCTCTCCTGGCACCGTCTTGTAGGATTATCCTCACCGCAGATGTAGATGTCACCAGACTGTCCCACACTGGAATGCCGTTTTTGACGAATGTCCCCTCACACATGGGCCATCCCCAGCAGCTGGAGTCCACCACCCATCTTTCCCCAACTTTACTCTGGAATCTTAGCTTTTCGGAAAACTTGTCATCTATTTTACAACATGAAACTATGTGTAAAATGCATATTGGTATTAATTGGAATATATAGAAGATATTGAATGGCTGATAATTTGAATTTTGACTGCTTTATAAGTATATAAGCCTCTCATATAATAGTCAAATAAATCGTATAAAAACTTGTAAATCCTTTACTTTTACATTGATGGACATATAAAACTGTAAATTGTTGGTTCTGTCTGGAAGTACGTTCCATGTTATCTGACTGCTGTACGTGATGTGACAGACTGTTGGCGCCAGGCGGCAGTTTCAGGTTCGAGCAGCCCCCAGAGCTGACTCAGAGGATGCTGGAAGGTAGACAGCCAGTGTAGTGCACGGGACAGTGTTGACAGTGCTGTGCAGGATGTAACGCCGGCTGGACTCCGGTGGGTAAACAGTGCGTGCTGGTGTCCGAGAAGTCCAGAAAGTGGGAGCGAGCCCTGGACACCTGTCACAACCTGGGGTCCAGTCTGTTGGCCGCTGAGAATGACTCTCTGGTGGAAGGACTGGCGGACCTTCTCAGGGAGAGAGGTGAGATCCAGCTTTGTGTCTGGATTATTTCTATCTTGATTCACACTTCTGCCCTTCTTCTTGTATGCGCGTCAAAGCTGAGGTATAAATATTTTTATATAAAAAAGGGCGTACCTATGGATCTGTAAAGAAAAAAAAAATTCTCAAAATAGTTCGAGAGATTGCTCTCTTCTTATCAATTTATTGTACAGTAAACTTAATTTACAAATTATTGTAGATCACATGGAAACAACTTTGTCATTGGTCAAAAATAATTAATGATAATAATAGAGTTTCGAAAATTAAAAAATAAAAATTGAAAAATAAAAATATATATATGAAAATTGAAGGCTTTTGAAAAATAGTAACGCAGTATGTTATATAATGTATTTTGAACAAAACGTAAGAAAATGAAAAATAGTAACAAATGAAGTTGACTGCAATTATTGGGGGAAAAAAATAGGTTAAAAGAGACACATAAGGTTCGGGGATTTCTTCATATCTGTTTACACTAGCTTTCATTGATGCTATGGCCTCCAGGAACTTCCTCTGGTGCAAGTTACCCTGTAGATAGTGGATGTATTGTCCCAATCTGGCTGACGTCCTGATTGAAGACCGTTAGAAATAAGGTTCGTGGTTCACTTGTTTTAGTAAATAGAAAGATCCACGGAAGTACAAGTATGTATATAAGGAAACTTGTAGGATACGTGTATGAAGCGTGTAAGGATTCTTGTATGTATATAAGTAAATACTTACTAAAATCAGATGGATGACAAAAGAATCAATTAGAGATGGAGTCTCATCATATTCCAAAATTTATTGTACGACGTCTCAGAGACCTACTGTCACCATTTTCAAGGTGGACATCTTTAAATGTCAAACTTTGTTCAAACTGATCATAAGCTGTCAACCTACAGAAATGATATTCTATAAAACTAGATAATTTATCTGTTTTTATTCTAGATAAATCGCTTTATTTTTGCCTTTGAATATTTTACCTAGAATATTCTGTCTTGATCCCCAATAGAATAGGTTCTATCCAAATTCTGTACACAAATCTCAACTTCTGAAACGAAAAAACTGGCTTGACATGTATTAATAACCAAAATCCCAGAATTTATCAATAGTCAAATTTTCAATTTGTTTATTTTTTCACAGAATTTTGACAACTGTCATCAGATTTCAAATAACTGTTCTTTTTTTTATCCCTCTTTTTCTGTGTGAGTAGAAAAATATTTCTCTCATCAAATCTCAAATCTATTTATTTCTCTTTTCTTGTTTATGACATTCACACACAAACTTTATTAAGACCCCTAGTCTTATACAGATTCTGCGAAAGGAGAAGGATGTACTTCTTGTGCATAAGAAAAATATCATCTGAAAAAATAAATCTTATCTTGCAACAAAAATTTACCAATGGATTGCGCCATCTGTCGGAATCAATATCAACTAATTGGTGATATTATGATTCCAGAATATTGGCCAAGTTGGCGCAAGTTGTCAAATACTTCGTTTGTCACACTCGGGATAAGTTTTTTTTATTTATTTCATTTATCCATCTGATCCCTCCAGTATAATATCAAGTTTGTACTATTTATATATCTTCATAAGTTTAAAAAAAAATCACTTAAGAAAACAAATCCATCATTCTTATTTGTTTTCCTTCTTTTAAAACGAGAAAGAGAATGGGTTTGAGACGTCTGTGTGTAGGGGTGAACGTGTCTTGGATCGGACTCCGCAGGGACCCCGACACCCTGCGCTACGGTTGGAACAGCGCACGGGGACCTGCTAGACCGCTCCAAGCCGAGCCTCCCTTCGACCCGGACCTACAGGCTGAGGATTGCGTGGCCATGGTGGCGGATGAGAGAGGGTCCTGGGTCAAAACAGACTGCCGGCTTGAGCTGCCATTTGCCTGCATGTACGATCCTACGGAGAATCTCAAAGGTAAGTTACAGCCATGGCGTACAGACTTCGGTCTAGAGTAGTCTTTTGATGGTATCGTAGCTATCTATTTCTCTTCAACCGGCCATAGGTTGGTGGCTGGCAGTATTCCTGTCCTCTCAGAGATTCCTTTCTATGGCTAGTCTTTTGATGGTATCGTAGGATCTATCTATTTCTCCTCAACCAGCCATAGGTTGGTGTCTGGCAGTATTCCTGTCCTCTCAGAGCTTCCTTTCCATGGCTAGTCTTTTGATGGTATCGTAGGGTCTATCTATTTCTCTTCAACCAGCCATAGGTTGGTGGCTGGCAGTATTCCTGTCCTCTCAGAGATTCCTTTCTATGGCCAGTCTTTTAATGGTATCGTAGGGTCTATCTATTTCTCCTCAACCAGCCATAGGTTGGTGGCTGGCAGTATTCCTGTCCTCTCAGAGCTTTCTTTCTATGGTTAGTCTTTTGATGGTATCGTAGGGTCTATCTATTTCTCCTCAACCAGCCATAGGTTGGTGGCTGGCAGTATTCCTGTCCTCTCAGAGCTTTCTTTCTATGGTTAGTCTTTTGATGGTATCGTAGGGTCTATCTATTTCTCCTCAAACAGCCATAGGTTGGTGCCTGGCAGTATTCCTGTTCTCTCAGAGATTCCTTTCTATGGTTTGTCTTTTAATGGTATCGTAGGGTCTATCTATTTCTCCTCAAACAGCCATAGGTTGGTGCCTGGCAGTATTCCTGTCCTCTCAGAGATTCCTTTCCATGGCTAGTCTTTTGATGGTATCGTAGGGTCTATCTATTTCTCTTCAACCAGCCATAGGTTGGTGGCTGGCAGTATTCCTGTCCTCTCAGAGATTCCTTTCTATGGTTTGTCTTTTAATGGTATCGTAGGGTCTATCTATTTATCCTCAAACAGCCATAGGTTGGTGGCTGGCAGTATTCCTGTCCTCTCAGAGCTTCCTTTCTATGGTTAGTCTTTTGATGGTATCGTAGGGTCTATCTATTTCTCCTCAACCAGCCATAGGTTGGTGGCTGGCAGTATTCCTGTCCTCTAAGAGCTTCTTTTCTATGGCTAGTCTTTTGATGGTATCGTAGGGTATTCTCCCGAAATTGGCCATGAATTACATTCTTGGACTTCCTGGTCTTCCATTATAAATCCTTCCAGAATTATATTTTCTAGTGAGGGGACAGAATGTCCGAAAATCCAGGCTCTCTTCGGACGACTGAAAAAGCCGTGTCTTCTACTGCAGTGGACATCTCTAAGAACAAAGTCCTTAGACCTGTGTTCCCAATATTGTTGGATAGTGTACCTCCCCACACACCAATAAGTATAAGAAGTTCCGTATTTGAAGCATATTTTCTCACATTAGGTTTAAGGAGAGAGATATATAGTTTGTATGTACACATCAGTAAACACGTCTGTGTCTGTCCAGTGAAGTGCCCGGACCCTACGCCAGTTGCCAACGCAGACATCAAGCCAAAGAACGAGCACCCAGATGGCTTCCACGCAGGGTCCTCTGCCGAATACGTGTGTCGGCCCCTGTTCGTCCTGCAGGGACCTGGCGAAATCTCCTGCACCAAAGACGGCCAGTGGAGTGCTCAGCCTCCTTCCTGTGTCCGAAGTGAGTGTCTTCTTTGACAATTTGACAATTAAAAATGGTTTGTTGACATCTAGTCAACGGTCAAGAGAAAGTTTACAGAGTTTAAATAGTAGAGAGAAATATACACACCAGACAAGGCCTTCTCCGAAAGGCGTCTGAATCCTATCAGGAGCTTAGAATCGTCTTGAGTTCAGACTTTCGAGTTATGGAATCCGTGTCCCCAGCGATGACTGTGTTGAGGAACTTGACAAGAATAATCTTGTGTTTAGGTAAGGTATCCGCGAGGAAACTCTCCTTAAGATGGGGGTACAGGACCGCATACGCGACATCATTAATGGTCGTCCCTCGGTTATATAGGGGCCTAAGGATAGTTTCATCGTTCAGTTGTTCGATTATGTCCATTACCTGATTCTCACGTTCCATTTCTTGCTTGTCCTGGAGCGTCGGGGCAGGTATTAGTGTCTTCTTTGGCTGTTAGCTTCCAGTAGTCTTGATAATAAACAAATGCTTAAGAGCGAAGGAGATATACATCTTTTAAAATATCGAAAAACGCCAAAATTTCCAACTTAACATTTCTTCTCCAGGTGGAATCCTATCTTTGGATGTCAAAGAACCGTATGGTTTGGAAGTTTTGGTTTTATTGCAATAATATAAGAAACATTTCTCCCTTGTTCTTCGACTTTATATGCAATTTTATAGCATGGGCACGAACGCCCCTCCATAGGAGAAATTGTATAATGTTTTCTCCTATGGATTATAAAGGGATTTTGAACTAAGGGCCTGATATTTTACTCAATATTGTAAATATTTTGTTTGTATCTCTCTCAGTCTGGTTTTTTTTCTGTGATATCTCGAAGATAAATCTGTTTTTCTTTTTATTTAATGACTAATCGTTCTTTCTGGATTATATCATGATGATAGAATGCCCATGCCACATGTAAAAGAGTTGGATCCCCTCACAGACAGATAATGGTGGGTGTCCAGTGTCCGCCTGTAGGGAGCCCCCGGCCCCAGAGTTCGGCTTGATCACCATGCTGCCCCCTGCCCCCTCTAACGCAGCAAGGAGAGGAAGCTTCAGGTATGTGAGGAACGACGCCTGTGTCTCAATAAAAGATAACATAAACAATAAGTTAACACCGTAGTTGCATAATCTGTAAAAAAAAAGGTCACTTCTCTAGTCACAATAAACGCAAAACCTTAGCACCATTTATTGACCAGCTTAGCAAGCTAACGGATTCAGGTCGGTGACAAAGCCACAACTTCAGCTTGGCGTTTAATTTTTCTGAAGAAGGACTTGTCCGAAAGCTTCCTTTAATCAAGTAAATAAAAAGAGTTGCGGAGTCTTGTGCCATTTTTTGTAATTTGTAGAAATCTGAAAACCTGTGATGGTGGGTTGGTCCAGGCAGGGCCAGCCTCCCCTGAGCCCCACGACCCCCGCGCCTGTAGGGAACCTACCCCCGGGCTACCACGCGGTCAGCTCCCGCGCTTCCTTCACGTGTAGGTCCCGGTACTACCAGCTGGTGGGCTCGGCCACTCGCCGCTGCTTGGAGGATGGCACGTGGAGCGGGCGCCCGGCTACCTGCATCCCGGGTAGGTGGAGCTAACACAACTGGTGGGCGTGGTTACCTGTATTCCTGGTTGGTGGAGCTAACACAACTGGTGGGCGGAGCTAAGGTGGGACATAAGTGGTGGACGTGGTCCCTGTATTCCTGGTAGGTGGAGTTAAAGTGGGATACAACTGGTGGGCGGAGTTACAATGGTGAGTGAGATGGTATAAATAGTGGGCGTGGTCCCTTGTATTTCTGGTAGGTGGAGCTAAGATGTAATACAACTGGTGGGCGTGGTCACTTATATTCCTAGTAAGTGGAGCTACGATGTAATACAACTGGTGGGCGGAGCTACGATGATGGGTGGGGTGGTAGAAATGGTGGGCGTTTTCATCTGCTTTCCTGGTAGATGGAGCTAAGATGTAATACAACTGGTGGGTGTGGTCACCTAAGATAAAAGTGATGGGACGTTGTCGCTGTATCCCTAAGTTTGAAGCTACGATGGGATGACAGAATAGGTTATATATTAAATAACATAAGTGGATTGTGTGACGACATAATAAACAAAACCACCTACAATCTACGTTTTCAATAAATAAAATATTGTAAGTTAGACGTGTGCTGACGGGAAGGTATGTGGGCAGTGTGCGGCCACAGCGACTCCCCTCGCTCCCCCTTCATCGTGAACGGCACGGCCAGCGCGGTGGGCCAGTGGCCCTGGCAGTCCGCCATCTCTCGGTGGATCCCCGACCACAAGATGTGGTTCCTGCTCTGCGGGGGCGCGCTGCTGAACGAGCGCTGGGTGCTCACGGCCGCCCACTGCCTCACGTACAGCGCCAGCGCAGCCGTCGTAGACCCGGACAAGTTCAGGGTCTACCTCGGCAAGTACTACAGGGACGATACCAAGGATGACGCCCTCGTCCAGATCAGAGAGGTAACACAACAACAACAGCTTTATTAAGACATTTTGGTCTTATACAGATTCTCTTTATAGAAATGTAGGATATATACAGAAATAACAGAAACAATAATCAGCAATCTATAAGGTAAAGGTCACCTCTCCCCTTAAAATAGATGTCAAACCCAGACGCTATCTATTTTGACTTCTATTAGCTTTGACGTCTATTTTGACAGGAGAGGTGACCTTTACTTTATAGATATATATCCTACCGGCAAAATTTCCAATAATCAGCAATGTTGTTTACAATGTATAAAATAAGAGGAAATAAAGGGCTTGGCCTATGTAATACAGCTATAAATCCTGACGTGTATAGGAGAATAGACTGAAACATAATGTATATAGCTGTGCTAGACCATTAGCCCATAATTTACGTGTTGAGAGACATATCAAGAATAATTTAAATAAATATGGAACATTTTGACAGAAGAATATTGATCAGGGTTCATCCTAGACTGACGAGGGCCATTAGCCCGAAACCACACTCTCATTTAGAACCTGATGTCCCTAGTTCGAACACACTTTTCGCTATCTTTTTATTTTCTCTAATTATTTTTGTGATCTCTTCCTCATTTTGTAAACATTGACTGAGTTGTCAATAAATTTGCTTTAATTGTCAATTGTCCGACTCTCCATGTGAGCATTCTCAATTCGCCAAAGCTGATGTGTGGCTTTGTCACCGACCCAAGTCCGCTAGTTTGCGGTAACAGATGGAATTTAGTTTTACACTCTATTTTGACGGGAGAGGCGACCTTTATTTTCAATGTATCACCATGTCATAAAATCAGACAACTTTCACGCTGCTAAGATTTTCAAAAACAGGAAACCACAAGCCTCACACACAGATATCTCTATAATACAGAAGTTGAAATAAACCTAATTCTTAAATACCTGAAATACTAATATATTTTGTACAAATCATATGTAAAAAAAATCTAATATTACTCAAAAAAAAAAAAAAAAAAAGATAATTTTATCGAATCTCGATCTTAAATATAATATTGAATTATTTGTTCATATAACCTCTGAGATGAAGAAACATTACATTCGGATTGGCTAATGAACTCAACTACATATCTCACCGAATTTTTGTATGTTGTTTTCAAACAGATTCAGTTGATAAACGATATATTTCTTTTTATTTTAGAAAGTAGAAGGCGAGCTTTCGAGTTATTGTCTCGCTCACCTATGTGCCTAATGTCTTTGGCACGCACAAAATAAAAGAAACTTATCAACATAATATCTATATATCATAAATGAAAACATTAAGACGCGAATTTTTCTTTTCACAAATAAATCAAACTTCTACTGTCCTTACTGAGATGAAAAAATAATTGGGAGGGCTTGGTTTATCAGTGGTAAACCCTCCCAGCGGTTTCGCCAATTTAATCTATCAGACCGCTTCTTTAGAGCTCTAATACTGTATCGGATCATTCTGCTTTTATATGCAACAATGAAAGGTGGAATCTTTGAAATGTTATTTAAGCAAACTATGGACATAAGCTTTTAGGACAGTAGAATTACATTTAAATATTTGCATCGAGCAATGCTCTTCCGCAAACATTAAGGACAAGTTAGGCATAAATTAATACAAAGCAATAACGCGCCATCTATATATAACGAATTTGTAAAAAAAATCATTGGCGTCTTGATGACTTCATTCGTTATATATACTCGATGGCGCGCTATTGCTTTGTAATAATATATTATATATATTAAAAATAAAGAAAGCATCTCCTGACCACGAGCACATGTGCACATGTGCTTGGTCAGGAGATGCCTTCTTTATTTTTAATATCAACACCTGACCCACTTATCTTTTTTAAAATTGTTTTTCCATATATATATATAAATTGTCACACGTAGAAAATAATGAAGGACAAACCTCGGAATGACACGGAAATATACACTCATGGACAAAACTTTATTTTTTAAGGAGACAGAGGTTGTTCACACTTAGTTATCTCGTTTTCTTCAATAAAGGTGACTGTGTTTCAAATATTTTTATTTATTTACATATTTACATCTTCCGTTTGGAGGTTCTTCCACCTTGAGAGAGTTCTCCTCCTGAAAGGGTCTTCCCTCAGTTCTGTACTTAGGAAGAACTTGTACATACAGGCATTAGCAGACGCTATAATTGTCAGGGTGTCGTCACCTCGCCTGGGTAGAGATCATCAATGTTGTCTTGCCCAATGAAGATCCTCAGATGTCTCCATACATCTCTATCACAGCAGTCGCAATGTCCTCTATCTTGGGTGTGTAATGCTGCTGTTCTGTGTCAATTTTCTGTTGTTGTTGCCGTGTCCAAAGAAAAGCCTCAGATATCGTACATCTCTATCAAAGCAATCGCAATGTCCACTATCTTGGGTGTGTAAAACTGCTGATCTGGGTCCATGTCAATTTTCTGCGAGGCAGCGGTCATTGCTGGGCATGAGAATATTATGGGTAGGTGTGTTAGTTCCACACCAGGACAGTACAGATCTTAAATGGCACCCGTATTAGTTGTGCTACAAGCTGGATGGATGTGTTCCACTATCTGGACTGATGGCTGTGTCAGATCAAAGAGATCCACGTCCACCCTGACTTTGATCCCTCGGTGTTCGACTCCGACATCGCCCTGATCGAGCTGGCCGAGCCCGTGGAACTGACCAGCCGGGTGCAGCCCGTGTGTTTGCCCTCTCCTCTCACCACTCGGGACAACATCGTGCCTGGCACCAAGTCTGTGGTGAGTTAGCTCTGCCATGTCTACAGTCCTTAGTTTTATCTCTGCTGTCTGGCTTTTATCTGACATTTCTATAGTTCTTCTTATTTGGTTACTCTGCTCTTGAATAGGTTCTGGTCTCCAGTGGTGTCACACTTCTCTATCTTGAGCACTACCCTTTATTTCTTCAATGTTTCTCCATCTCATTTTTTAGTCGATTATTTAAATTCTCTCTATTTCTTTCTGTCATTTAACTATCAATAATTATCCAGAACTTTCATCCACGAGGTATGTGCTGCAGGCGACAGGATGGGGCCTGAACGAGAACCAGACGTACTCCGACACCCTCCAGTACGTCGTGCTGCCCGTGGTGTCCCACAAGGACTGCGAGGAAGGCTACGAGCGCTCGGAGCTCCCCCTCACTGTGACAGAGAACATGTTCTGTGCGGGACACTCGGAAGGACAATCCGACACCTGCAGCGGCGACAGCGGAGGTCCGCTGGTGTTCGCCGACGACACGGGGCGGGAGCGGCGCTGGGTGGTGGAGGGCGTGGTGAGCTGGGGCTCCCCTACTGGCTGTGGCCACGCCAACCAGCTGGGCGGCTTCACCAAGGTCGGCAACTACCTCGACTGGATACAACAGTTCATCTGAGAGTCCAGCTCCTCTGCCAGCCCGCCTCTGATAACCCACCATTGGTAACCACCTCTGACAGTCCACCATTGGTAACCCACCTCTGACAGTCCACCATTGGTAACCCACCTCTGACAGTCCACCATTGGTAACCCACCTCTGACAATACACCATTGGTAACCCACCTCTGACAATACACCATTGGTAACCCACCTCTGACAGTCCACCATTGGTAACCCACCTCTGACAATACACCATCGGTAACCCACCTCTTACAGTCCACCATTGGTAACACACCTCTGACAATACACCATTGGTAACCCACCTCTGACAGTCCACCATTGGTAACCCACCTCTGACAATACACCATTGGTAACCCACCTCTTACAGTCCACCATTGGTAACACACCTCTGACAATACACCATTGGTAACCCACCTCTGACAGTCCACCATTGGTAACCCACCTCTGACAATACACCATTGGTAACCCACCTCTGATAGTCCACCATTGGTAACCCACCTCTGACAATACACCATTGGTAACCCACCTCTGATAGTCCACCATTGGTAACCCACCTCTGACAATACACCATTGGTAACCCACCTCTGACAATACACCATTGGTAACCCACCTCTGACAGTCCACCATTGGTAACCCACCTCTGACAATACA
This sequence comes from Cordylochernes scorpioides, assembly GCA_030710605.1. NCBI lineage: Eukaryota > Metazoa > Arthropoda > Arachnida > Pseudoscorpiones > Chernetidae > Cordylochernes > Cordylochernes scorpioides. Next base: position 16,823,928 of record CP092883.1, on the reverse strand, counting down.
CCATTGGTAACCCACCTCTGACAATACACCATTGGTAACCCACCTCTGACAGTCCACCATTGGTAACCCACCTCTGACAATACACCATTGGTAACCCATCTCTGACAATACACCATTGGTAACCCACCTCTGACAATACACCATTGGTAACCCACCTCTGATAGTCCACCATTGGTAACCCACCTCTGACAATCCACCATAAATAACCCACCTCTTACAGTCCACCATTGGTAACACACCTCTGACAATCCACCATAGATAACCCACCTCTGATAGTTCATCATTTATCAAAATTCTCATAATTCCACCTTGCCAGCCATCCTATCTGAATGCTTCCAAAACCTACCTAACACATCACTGTTAGAAGCCACACAAACATTAGCTTTAAATACTATCGGGATTCACAAGATCGAAATCTTTAAAATAGGACTTAATTATATCTTATTCGAAGCATATACAACTTTCTAACACTCTTTTCTAAATGTTTTAAGTTATTTAGCTAACACACGCTTTTAGAAGTTCCACATGGAAGTATCATATAGATTGTCTTTGCATTTACAATATTCCATGCACAAGCCTTTAAATCACACCATACAGCAAAATTGACAGGAATCTTGACATTGTTTTATTCTATGTTCCAAATTTCTAGACCATTCTATAAAAGAGTTTCTAAGTATCAATTTCTTTCGATGACATTAGCACACATACTTTCTACTTTGACTTCTACCTTTACCCTTTCTACAAATTACCTTTACAGGGTCTATTCAATCATGTATTACTCAGACACACAACTTTATTTAGACCACCAGTCTTATACAGATTCACCAAAGGAAGGAAGAACAGATAGAGTCCCTATACTCCAGGAAGTACAGAACCCAAGATATAAGTATCATGTTATTGAATTTTCAAGTGTTTGAAGTGTGACTGTAATGAGAGGTATTTAAGATTTGCGTTTTGTCTTTTTAAATGCTTTGTTCAGTTGCTATTTGAATAATACCGGATATTACAGTCTGTATAACAGTATAGTCCGTACAACCCTTCAAGAACGCGATAAGCCCTTTGAGTCTAAAATAGTTGACAGGTTTTCAACAAATTTACAGTCTGCTCTTTGATGGTTGTGTAATGTCCAGAGGTGTGCCAAACATGCGCGAGGCAACCTGTTCTCTTCCATTTCATGATCCTCATCCAAAATCTGTTTAATGATGACAACTTCCAGTGATATCATTTCTTACTCAACAAATCTTCATCACAGAGTGATTTGTCCTTTTTTAGTCATTTCTAATAAGTTCCAAAAATTATTTTGTTTTCTCCGAATATTTCGGAGATTACACATTCATACTAGGAATCTAATTCTGCTCCCTAATTGAGCCAAAACGTGTTTTTAAAAAACTTAATTTATTCTATATATATTATATATAATTTTGAAAAAAATCTTACATATTATTTTTTATTACTAAATCTACAAGAGGCCGTGTATTCTCTGTGTCAAATACATTTGTGTATGATCTCAAAAAGTCTTATATACATATTTCTTTTATGTACATATATTTCTTTATATATATTATATATGTGGCATATAATAAAGTGTTTTCATCACTTTGATTCTTTTATGTGATCATTTTTGTTGTTGTCTTTTATTACAGAAACTTAACACGCACAAAACTTTATTAGAGTTCAAGCCCCATAAAGGATTCTCCTAATATAGCAATGGTGTTGGAAAATAATACTACTATATGCAATAATATACTTTGCTTTCTTCTATATATGTAAATAGATATTTTGTACATTTTCTTTTGTTTGTATGTTTGCCTTTATAAAAGGAAATGCTGCCTGTGCCAGCAGAAGAGCTCATGGCTAGAGGAGAGCGCGCTACTAGCTGTTACAATAAACATATCTCTCATAAGGTGGAATCCTCTGGTGTATAATAAGCAGCAAACATAAGTAAATTCCGAGGATAAGTTTCTTTTATTTAAAAAATAATAGTACTTCGAGCTTTCGGGCGTAAATAGCCCTTCTTCAAGAATATAGGAAGTAATTTCAAATTAAATTTTGAATTTCAAATAGAAATGTTTGTGAACAATTAGATGTTATTTTTCTTTGGTCCTGCATAGCGTGAGTGTATCCACGTGATTTAGTTCTAATCTAAAAACTTTTATAAAGAGAGGTGTTTCGCCCCCAGAAATATTGTAATCGGCCAATATTTCTGGGGGCGAAACACCTCTCTTTATAAAAGTTTTTAGATTAGAACTAAATCACGTGGATACGAGATTCACTCACGCTATGCAGGACCAAAGAAAAATACCATCTAATTGTTTAAAAACATTTCTATTTGAAATTCAAAATTTAATTTGAAATTACTTCCTATATTCTTGAAGAAGGGCTATTTACGCCCGAAAGCTCGAAGTACTATTATTTTTTAAATAAAAGAAACTTATCCTCGGAATTTATTTATGTTTGCTGCTTAAACATATCTCTTTTATAAGGCTTTTAAAACGCGTCAAAGTTATTTCAGGAGTCTTCAACTTCTTGAAGCATTACAGGGCAAGTTTTCTCCGTGGTACAGCCATATCGGGGTTTACCTCCGCGACAAATGGTTTTAATTGAAAATAAATCAAGTACTAAATACAATTCAGTATTAACATGAGCCCAAAAAAAGTAAACTATTTACATATGTTTCTCATCCTTTTCGCCTTCTCACAAAATTTGTATAAATCTATTGTGTCTACTTTTCACCGTTTCTGACAGCAAGGCATAGAGTGATACATGAAAGAAACTTAGCATGAACAAATTCTCAAATAAGATTAATACAGACAGAATGGCAACGGCTTGCTTTATTGGTTCAATGGTATGAATAACTAATGATTGAGATATGGAAAACACTATTTTACAGATTGGCTTTATAATTGAGTTCCTTTTTTTTCTATTATCCCTAGTGCACACACGCATGCGCAAGAAACCGTAGGAGAATACCTACATCCCCAAACACTCTCATTGCGATCCTACACAAAATAAAATTTTGCGACACCACCTCTATAATCCTCACAGGCCACGGCTTTGTCAAAACCGATGCTGCAAAAATATTTAAAGACAATCCTACCTGCCCACATTGTCACCAGGAAGACCAAACTGTCAACCACCACAGATGTCCCACCTTCATAGGTTCCAAACAGCCACCATCCTCATAGGAAAATTTACCCCTGTACAGAACCAAGTACAGTACATCTGATAAACTGGATGTCCACCATTAGATGTGTCAACCCAGATAGTTGGTGACTTTTATACGTGGTGACTTCAGGAATCTAGGTTACCTCAAGAGAGAAAGACACACACACGCATGAGATACAATCCATGATAATCATGGTGGGTAAAAGTTGACGAATACTTTTATTGTAAGTACACCACATATCTATACAAGTAGAAAGCAGTTCGACTTTTGCACTTACAAATGTGTCGGAATCCCGTTTGGCTATTTGTACTTACAGGTGGGGTTGGACTTTTGTCAAAATCGGGAGTTATTCGAGCATTTATTATTATTTTTTCAAGAAAAAGTTTTCAATGCAGGATTCAATCCCGAGTCATGACTTTTATTTCGACGTTTTGGAAAACCGCTTTTTGAACTGAATTATAAAATCTGATAGGTAAAATAGCGTTAGAAACTTTTTAATTCCGTAAAATTTGAACCGTATGGAATATAAAATAAAGTGACAGAAAATGTATATGAAGACTTAATTTATATTATGTAAATATATACAGTTAAACCTGTCTATAGCTCCCCCTCTTGGGACTCACCAAAATAAGGTGCTTTAGAGAGGGGGTGCTATAGACAGGTCACTTTTAATGTAAAATGTTTACATTTTAATGTTTAAAATCGGGCACTATATAGAGGAAGGCGCTATTTAGAGGGGGCGCTATAGACAGGTTTAACTGTATATATTTATATTATGTAAATATATATTACAAAAGAAAGAATCGCTTGACATCATCTTGAATAAGGAACAAAAGTTAACGGCGACGTGTTTCTTTCATTAATGCTGTAAATTTCAGATGGTTTTTGCCTTTCCCTGCATCCTATGACAGCTATCCTTTCTTAGAACAAATTTGTTTACATAGATAAAAAGAAAATAATTTTGTATAATAATCATTTATTTCATTAAGAAAAGTTCTAATTATGTAAATATTTACGTATATATATATATGGTAATTTAAACCAAAAACCTTATAATGTATAATACTTATAACAAGATTTTCATGTTGTATAATAGAACACATCTGTAAATAATTATAAGCATGATTGACATGTGTCATTACATCATCATATGTAATGTACTTTGTACAAACTGAGGATAAATAAATAAAACTCGGTAATAGATTAAGAGTTGAGCTGAAGAAAGAGATATAAGTCAAAAACGTCTAAAATCGAGATAGTTGGAAGTCCACGGCGCCAGTGTACAATTTCGCCATCCGATCTACACTCTTGTTGCATCTGCTGAAATGCAATACTTCCTCTCTCGGCAAAGATATAACACCTCCGTCCTAGCCAAAAATATAGCCACTTCACCATCAGTGTGAGCCCTCGTCGGTTGTCACCAAGGTCCTCCTATCCACCATGTAGACCAGTAAGAACTCTTCTATCTCCATCTTTCGCTCCTAGCTCAACTTTTATCTGTTCATGGAACTTTCCTAGTGCAACTGTGTCTTCGTTTTTTGTGTGGACATTCCCAAGCTTTCCACTCGGCCTCGACCACGACTGCCTGTACTCTGTGAGAACTGTTAAAGATCTTTCAAGGTGCAGAGAGGCACTAGAAAACTCCCCATCCTGACTGTTCCTCTCGGTTAATACAGTATAGCGAGAGTTGACAGGGACTCACACCATAGATTAAGTCGACTGGATACCTCATCACATTTTAGTCGACAGGATCACTCATTACAGTTTTAGCCGACAGGATTACCAAAACGAAGGACACCACAACGAAGAAGGTAAGAAGCCTGTCCAGATAGAAGCGAGAAAGAGCAAAGATGGAGGAGCAAATCGACCATTCCAACGAAACGACCAAGCAATCTCTCCCCCAACAAGAGACGATATTTTAGGAGGAGGAAACGACGTCCCAAGGGACCTCCGCAGACCCGCTAACACAGATCGCCAACGTAAGGAGAAAACTGACCACTCCAACGACAGTGCCGAAAATCCCACAAGACATGGAAACCGAGGTACGAAGTGGCGCAAACCCGGTGACAAATTCCTCACCTTCGGCCTGACATCGACATTGCTCAAGGCGACAAGTCGCAATCAACTTTCCAAAAGCTACAAGCTTCTACAAGCTCTACATGGAGCGCTTTCCACGTCAGCAGGGCGACCACCAAAGACCAAGTCTCCTGACTGAACTTTCACCAAAACTGTAAGTTTTTAAAAAAACCTACATAACTTTATCCTGAAGCTCACAACCTGATTTCCCATAAACTTTGTATTTATTTTCAATTTAATCATTTTTAATTCAATTTTTACATTTTTAAAATCATTTTAAATCCATTTTTTAGATATTAAACTCTCATTTATTAATTTTTTACTTTATTTTTAATCAATTTATAAATTTTAATTCATTACTTTTAAATTTACTTTTAAATATTTTCGCCAATCATACATCATCAACTTACTAATCTTACATGTCGTCTCTAAATTTACCTAAAATGGCATTATCCAAATCTACAACTTAAAAAAAAATCATTATTATTATTTTTAAAATTCTCTCATTGATCATAATTCTAAACTTATTTTTGATGAGGCACAATTTGGATTGTAGATTATAAACACATTATTTATTTATTTGGATTTGGTCTTATTACCTTGTGTTTATAAACTTATTTTTATTTTTCTTATTAGTTATCTTTATACCAAAACACCCATTTCTTAATAAAATACTTTAAAATTTTCAAAAATAATTGTCATATTCACCATTTAATGTAAATGTCCCAATTCAAACTCTTCTCGTCACTCTCACGACGTTGCCCTTTTACAAGAATCATTTTAGCAACCATAATCAACGGTAAATTTGATTTCAGAAATATTTTGTGATATCTCTCCTGAGAGAAAATATCTTCAAAATCACAACTAGGAAAAACAACCATCTTTCTCAAAACAAGTTAAATATAAAAATCCCATCAACTACCACGCCAGTAGCCAAATTAGGTAACCGCCCGCCAAACTTATTAACAACGTTTTATTCTAACATAGATACACTCCCTCGTCTCTTCATTTTAAAGGCATAATTAATCAACCATACATCTCTCTCCAAAAAATCTACAACACCCTCACACATCACTTTCTCCAATTGGCAACAATTATTAGTGCGCGATTTCACAAAAAAAAAATCCAAATCTCGAGCCACACAAGCTCCACATAGCTCTATTTCGTCGCCACAATAAAAAATCACATTAAGCTTTTATTTCAACTTATTAACTCACGATGATAATGCAAATATTAGAATTTTTTTATTAGGAATATTTATTTTATAAAATAGTACAATGTGTTTGGCCTATAAAAGATATATAATTGACGTTTATTAAAGCTTTTTTAACAATAATAGTGTTAAATTTAAAGAGTTTGAATTTATGCATCTATTTTTAGAGAAAAAATAAGAGGTCACAACTATTATAAAACTAGACGAATGACCCGGGCAACGCCCGTGTTTTACCCGATTGAATGTTTTTATTCCAATACTTTTTGTTACAATTATAAATTGGAGCCGTGGATGTCACTCTTGTGAAACGTCCCGCTCGAAACTTTACATGTACATTAGGTCAGCTGGTATTACCCCTCATTTTCACCTCTAGAGGCGCGAGCGAATTGACTTTTTGTAAATATACATAATTATAAAGATAGAAGCTTCTATAGAAGATAATGATCATAATGATGATGCGCGCGCATCCGTGACATGAGGAATTGAGGAAAGACGGTCGTGACTATATATATCAATTAAATAATAATAATAATAAAATAATAAAAATAATATAATAATAATAATTATTATTATTATTATCATTAGATAATGATATAATGATCATAATGATGATGCGCGCGCATTCGTGACATGAGGAATTTTGGAATTGAGGAAAGACGGTCGTGACTATATATATTAACTAGACGAATGGCCCGGGCAACGCCCGTGTTTTACCCGATTGAATGTTTTTATTCAAATACTAATTATTATTATTATAATTTATATATTATTATATATATATATACGCCCGTGTTTTACCCGATTGAATGTTTTTATTCAAATACTAATTATTATTATTATAATTTATATATTATTATATATATATATACGCCCGTGTTTTACCCGATTGAATGTTTTTATTCAAATACTAATTATTATTATTATAATTTATATATTATTATATATATTATTATTTATATATATATTATATATTATAATTATTATTATTATCATTAGATAATGATATAATGATCATAATGATGATGCGCGCGCATTCGTGACATGAGGAATTGAGGAAAGACGGTCGTGACTATATATATCAATTAAATAATAATAATAATAAAATAATAAAAATAATATAATAATAATAATTATTATTATTATTATCATTAGATAATGATATAATGATCATAATGATGATGCGCGCGCATTCGTGACATGAGGAATTTTGGAATTGAGGAAAGACGGTCGTGACTATATATATTAACTAGACGAATGGCCCGGGCAACGCCCGTGTTTTACCCGATTGAATGTTTTTATTCAAATACTATTTGTTACAATTATAAATTAGAGCCGTGGATGTCACTCTTGTGAAACGTCCCGCTCCAAACTTTACATGTACATTAGGTCAGCTGGTATTACCCCTCATTTTCACCGCTAGAGGCGCGAGCGAATTGACTTTTTGTAAATATACATAATTATAAAGATAGAAGCTTCTATAGAAGATAATGATCATAATGATGATGCGCGCGCATCCGTGACATGAGAAATTGAGGAAAGACGGTCGTGACTATATATATTAATAATAATAATAATAATAATAATATAATAATATTTATTATTATTATTATCATTAGATAATGATAATGATCATAATGATGATGCGCGCGCATCCGTGACATGAGGAATTGAGGACAGCGATGAGGAAAGACGGTCGTGACTAAATATAGGGATAATAATAATAAAAATATAATAATAATAATTATTATTATTATCATTAGATAATGATAATGATCATAATGATGATGCGCGCGCATCCGTGACATGAGGAATTGAGGACAGCGATGAGGAAAGACGGTCGTGACTATATATAGGGACTAGACGAATGGCCTGGGCAACGCCCGGGTTTTACCCGAGTGCGTATATATTTTTAAAATGTTTTAATTAAAATACTATTCGTTACAATTATAAATTGGCGCCGTGGATGTCTCTCTTGTGAAACGTCCCGCCCCAAACTGTGTGTGTCTTGAAAATATAAAAATAAAAATGTGAACGGAAAAATATGTCCAGGGTAGCCTAGTGGTCATGGCATCTGCCCGGTAAGCGGAAGGTCGTGGGTTCGATTCCCATCCCTTGACACTTTTTTTATTTTATCCATTCTGACCAAAATCTATCCGTGAACTTCACACAGAGAGAATAAGGCAATTATATGAGTAGATAATCCAAATTGTGCCTTATCACACACTATTTTTTATTTGGCCTTATCACCTTGTGTTTATAATCTACTAGCGGACGTACCCGGCTTCGCCCGGGTTTTACCCGAGTAAAAGTTTGTCTAACGAATCTCTCGATAAAGTGAACATTTTTTTCCCGGTCCCTTGAAAAATACTCGATAAGTTGAATAAAATCAATATTAATTGGTTCCCTCGGTAATTGGAAGTTAAAGGAATAGTATCTTGCCTTGGAATTGTATCATTATTCTTGTATGGATGTACCTGGCTTCGCCCGGGTTTTACCCGAGTAAAGGTTTGTTTAACGAATCTCTCGATAAAATGAACATTTTTCCCGGTCCCTTGAAAAATACTCGATAAGTTGAATAAAATCAATATTAATTGGTTCCCTCGGTAATTGGAAGTTAAAGGAATAGTATCTTGCCTTTGAATTGTATCATTATTCTTGTCTCAAATAAATTGCCGTGTCATCCTGAATTTAGTCTTTCCTAATTTTCTACATTACAAAATCATCGTATCATCATGATAATATTTAGAGCAGATTGTTGAATTATAACAGATAAATTAGAATATTTATCTTGATTATTTCTAGGCGAAAAGTTATTTCAAAAATTTTATTTGCTAGAAACTTTCCCAGTACTATACTAAATAACTTCCCAAAGTTTCATGGCGATCCATTGAGTGGTTTGGTCAGGCATAAAGGACAAACAAACAAACAAACAGACACACACACATACATTCATTTTTATATATATAGATGACGTAACATACGTAATAATAATATAATAATAATAATAATAATAATAAATAATAATATAATAAATAATATAATAAATATTATTATTATTATTATATATATATATTATCATTAGATAATGATAATGATCATAATGATGATGCGCGCGCATTTATATAAGTAGATAATCCAAATTGTGCCTTATCACACACTATTTTTTTATTTGGCCTTATTACCTTGTGTTTATAATCTATGACGTAATGCCGGCGGCGCGCGCCCGTTGGCTGCCGGCGAGCACGTGACCTCCCTGTGCACGCGCATCCGTGACAGAACCGGTCCATGACGGTCGTGACTATATATGTTGATAATAATAATAATAATATAATAAATATTATTATTATCATTAGATAATGATAATGATCATAATGATGATGCGCGCGCATCCGTGACATGAGGAATTGAGGACAGCGATGAGGAAAGACGGTCGTGACTATATATATTAATTAATAATAATAAAATAATAATAATAATATAATAATAATAATTATTATTATTATCATTAGATAATGATATAATGATCATAATGATGATGCGCGCGCATCCGTGACATGAGGAATTGAGGAAAGACGGTCGTGACTATATATATGTTGATAGAACAATAACCTATAAAAGATGCATAATTGACGTTTTTTAAAGCCTTTTTAACAATAAAATGTAAAGTTTTAAAGAGTTTGAATTTATGCATCTATTTTTAGAGAAAAAATAAGAGGTCACAACTATTATAAAATAGAACAATGGCCTATAAAAGATAAATTATTGACGTTTATTAAAGCCTTTTTAACAATGAAAATGTAAAAATTTTAAAGAGTTTGAATAAATATCTGCATATATTTATTTTTTCTCTAAGACTAAGGTCGCAAATATTGGCTCACAACCCAAAAGGGTTCAAATTCATGCGCCATCAAGGAAAAAACATTCTATTTATACAAATTGATATTCATATCACAATAAAAAACTAGGCTATAGAATCTAAGTTAAAAGTTGATTGGTTGAGGAACTTGAGGCTATAAATATATTAATAATCAGATTATTCGATGCCTGTCTGTGATGCAACGCTTTCAAGTCAGAAACCGTTGGAAGTTGAGGCTTGATTTTTGAAGCCATTTTTAATGCCCTCAAAGGATGTTGAAATAAAAAAAAAACACATACAGCTTTACTAAGCCCACTGGTTTTATACAGATTCTCAAAGCAGGAAGAAAGGGTATAAATGGAGCTCCTATACTCCAAGTAGCACAGAACCAAACAACAGCCTCCAGGTCTGATGCATGTCCAGTGGTCATAGATTCAACCGTGCATACGTCAAGGTTAGCGTGTTACTGAAAGTTCAGTGTGGAATCCATATATATATATATATATATGTCATAATATATGCTCTTCCAGGAATAATAAAGTAAACCTACAGTCAACGAGAGAGAGACGTCGATAGAAGGCAACTAAGTTACGGCCATTTTGAACCACTGACCACATTCCGGAGGGGGCTTTTCTTGGAACCCTCAGGACTATTTTTGGACAGTTGGGGGGGTGGTGTGCGACACAAACGGTCGTTCAGCGGTGATATAACCTCTCGCGCTACCTCTCTCTCGCTGGTTGCCTGGAATTCCTTTTCCAAACTTGTGGTGTTCTTATTTCTCTCTCCCCACATTATTATCATATTGCCACATTGAAAGTCGACAGGATCATATCACAGAAAGAGTCGACAGGATAAGACCTGGCCGGGAAGCAAATCCCTCATATACCGGAGTATGAAGAAACAAGAAGCCAAGCCACGATGATCGGCCAAACCCAACTCAACTGTAACCACTCCTCTTCGAGCCCTCAACCCCTTCTTCGCCAACCTTTGAACCGTGATCCCGAAGAAGTATTCACCTACGACGGAGATGGAGCTGCCACGCACTTCTTCCAGTACTAGATCTGCCCAATAACGATCGCCGTGCCAGAGCAGGACACCTCCCACCATCGTGGACAAGACTCCGCCATATCCCTGCCGCTACTGTTATGTACAACACTGGTCCGCACAGTGTCACAGACAGAACTCTCCCGAAGCTCAATGAACTTACCTGCTCTCTAAACCAGCATAACCTGTAAGTGGAATTGTTTTAACCCCTACCATTCATTCTTAAATAAGTCATCCTTGTAAATTGTCCCAATATTTACATAATTAGCTCCATTTATTCTCTCCACGCCTATTAACAACGATTTTATTCTCCATACTATTTATCTAGATATTTTTAACTCATTTAATTAGTTACCTTACCAGTAGAATTTAACAATCGTCATTTTAATTAAATAATTTCCATTTTAACGTAACTTAAAAAAAAAAAAATTGGAATTCTACCTATTAATGCTTTACGATTTTTTCTATTAACAATAGATTTTCATAATCAATTTATCTATAAAAATATGCCTCCAGCACCTAAACTTTTGTATACCTATTTGTATATGACCTCTCCTACATGTAAGAACGGCTCACGAAAAATAATTTCTTTCCCTAAACGACTCAAAATTCACCCTGTAATTCAGGCGTCGAAGAATTCCAACCACCACGTGAGCCTTGCTTACAACCAACCCTTGGTGACTCTTATCTATCTTCCCCTGAATGCCCCTCTCATTCTTACAACTTTGTTAACCTTATACCAGCTCAGGACCTTTTATAGAATTATTGATTGATCAATTATCGAACTTCTATATTGTCATTTCAAAATCCTAATCTTCGCCCTTCATTTATGATAATATATTTCGTAGTTCATCTCTAGCATATCCACCGACCCACACCATCTAGCCAATGGTGTGTTCGTCACAGGATGCAGATTGACTAACTGCTAGATATTTATCAACTCCTTTTTGTTCGCACTTGAACAATCTGCATCGAGCGACACAGTTCGCCCCTTCTTCTCGCGCCACACGGACCCTGTCTTCAAATCTATGTTTGTCCCTTGTCCAAACCAACACGATATAGCCTACCTCCGATATTTCCCACGGAGGTACGTTAAACATCGTCGCTGATTCTGTCCGGTCCGTCATCATTTCGCGCAGACATGGGTCTTACGTTCAACCCACCGCGAAATCATCGCCTTGCACAAGCTCCCACGACGGTTCAAACACCTCGTGTCCGAGCAGCTTGTCACTTGTAACGGACAACGAAGTCCTCGTCCCATTTTTTGGCACTGTGCGCGCATACTTTCCGCAAATTAAATATAAGTCCATTCGACTTCCTCACCTACACACGGGACTTTTCCCCTCGGACTCGCTACACAAGTAACTGCATAGATAAGGTAGAATGGCCCAGGGCAAGTTTCCCCTCGCTCTGTTCGCCAAGGTTCTAACATTGTATGTAGTTTTATATTTACCTCAGTCCTGAGCTCACAAAATTGCCAACCTCAACCTCATTTCTCGTACTCTACACCTTTAGCATAGAAGGCCCATGCCAAGTTTCCCCTTGCCATGTCCGCCTGAAAAATATCTTAAAGTGTAGAGTTCCCCAGTCTTAATGACCTTCAGAATTTCATCATGTGTATGTGACTCCCCTTCTCCTTGTTCACACTCCTCCATATCATTTCCCTTATAATACATTAGATTTTGTTGTATATAGCCTTTTATAACCTTGATATTTTCAAGAATTTCCTTAAATATCAAACTCTCCGGTGTTGTAAAACTGCTTGTAAATAATATTTACTTGTGTACTATACAATATTTTATTTACATAAAACTATGTCACCATAACCTTAATTAATTTCAACTGTAAAATTATTTTCTCTCTCCCTGGCTCCACCAGCTTTAAGTATACTCAAACCATGTTCAGCCTTCTTCAACGGGGGCCATATGTCATAATATATGCTCTTCCAGGAATAATAAAGTAAACCTACAGTCAACGAGAGAGAGACGTGGATAGAAGGCAACTAAGTTACGGCCATTTTGAACCACTGGCCACATTCCGGAGGGGGCTTTTCTTGGAACCCTCAGGACTATTTTTGGACAGTTGGGGGGTGGTGTGCGACACAAACGGTCGTTCAGCGGTGATATAACCTCTCGCGCTACCTCTCTCTCGCTGGTTGCCTGGAATTCCTTTTCCAAACTTGTGGTTTCCTTATTTCTCTCTCCCCACATTATTATCATATTGTCACATTGAAAGTCGACAGGATCATATCACATATATATAAATAGACTTTTATATAAAAAGAATTTGGAGTTGCAAAGATTTGATATATAGAGTTTGATATCTATTTATACAACAACAATAACAACGAAAAAAAGGTTTATTAAGATCATTTAGTTTTATTCAGATTCTCCCCAAGCAGAAATGTTGGATATATACAGGAAAATTGTAATATGATATTTATATAAAGGAAATATTATATAAAGTCAATCAAGGTGATAGTCTGGGTAAATTTGAGGAAAAATAAATTTATTATACATGGATTTACCGCGGATTCACCGCAAATGAAGTTAAAAAAGCAAAATCTAATCACAATCAATGATATCTATATTTATACAGGGAGAGATATTTATACCCCAGGGAGCGTAGAACGCCAACTACCCTGGAAGTCCCTAGTATGGACTAGTGCATAGTGCTTTTACTCGCGTCCTGTTTTGATTGTTGGCGCTGAACCAGTTGACCAGGGAGTTCCATGCAGAGGTTGAGCCTGGAAGGCTGGCCATAGATGTAGGATTGAGGTGGGTCAGTCCAAGCAGGATAGCTGTTTGTATCCTTTATATCAGGAATGCTGGACAGCTGAAGAGGATATGATCAACTGTCTGTGGCTCTTCTGAACAGTGAGGGTAGGTAGAGCCTGTTTGGGGAAGTATAAGTGTAATTTCTGCCAGTTCATAGTCATATGTCTATTAATACATTTAATATAGATATCCAATTAAAAATAAAATCGTGCCTTTATTTTATTTCATTGATAAAAATTATTATATATGATATAAGAAATTTTAATTTAAAATTTACATTTATTGACCTAAAAATGAGTTCTGATTTCAATCATGCGAATAAAAATACGAGGAACGCAGGATCGCAGAACAATATCTGTTCGCTTTATTTACCTTAGGTTAATACAGGCAAGCAGACAAATAATTTGAGCAGCAGGAAGCCTATGGGACACGAAGCATATTAATATCATTCCTTCCATGCGCGCCCCCTCATTGGGCGGCTTTTTCAGGCGCGCACATGTCGTCCAACGGATTCTGTCAACTTTTGACTATCATTCTTTGTGCGTCGCCGATATATTTTCATATAATAGGTTCGAAATGTTTTGAAAAAAAAAAGAAAAGAATTTATGGTCATGTATATATGATTGGAGGAAAAACTCAATAAAATTTCAAAATTAACCGCGCTTACTGAATATTAAAACTAATTTATTTACATATTTAACATTGTTTACACCAAATTTTAACTAAACTGGACAATGAACAAGTTCTCAAAATTGAGAACTTAAGTTTTTTCTATATAGTGACAATTTCTTTGAAGATATTTGAAGGTGATTTAAAAGAGAAGAAAGAGCTAGTAGACGTTTAAATATTTGAAAAATTCAAACATATATAATTTGAAAAAGAAATAATTGAAAAAATTATAATTTTTAAAAACAGATTTGAAATATTTAGAAAATGAATATAATTATTTTAGAACAATTCATTTTAATCTCTCTCTATCTCTCTCTCTCTCATGTTTTAGACCAGATTAATAAAGTAAAAACACTCGTGTTATTTATTAGATTGAATATTCAAAATTTGTTAAATCACAAAATGATTGAAACGAGACTATGCTTAGTATTTAAAGAAAGGGATAATGTAGGGCTACAGGCTCTTAACCAAATTCCAACAATCAATATCCTGAGGTCAGATGTGGCGCCTGGTGAAGTGGCATCAACTCCTGACAGCGTTATCTTTGGGAATTATGAGATTTCCGCCCTCCCTACTGACTTTACCCTGGTTCTCTGGATAGAACCTGATGAGACCCAAACTTTGACGATGGTAATAACTGAAGATTTAGTAAACGATCAATCACGAAATATAATTCATTCTCGTCTCATAAATGTCATTACTCCGCAGGGAAATCATGAGAGATATGATTTGCTCGTTTTCTCCATTGAAGCTAATATCAAGTTCAATGATAATCATCAAACTGTCACCAATGGACAATCCTGTAGAACGGGAGAATTAAGTCTTTCCCAAGGATATTTTTGCATTTTGCAAAAAATGTCAATACAGTATACACCTTCTTCTGGCACACTCCAACCTCCCCTCAATATGACAAACATGGAAGGAGAGGTAAGTTTCAGAACAGCATTTATGTTTATACGAAGTATTCTGGAAGGGCATTTACTAATTGATAATGATGATTATTCTGAGGGGGATAGTGACCAGGATTCTGTGGAAGATAGTGTTGATGAGCATTCAATGGCGGATTATGATGATGAGTATACTGTGGAAGATTATGATGATGAGTATTCTTCGGATGATTATGATGATGAGGATCCTATGGATGATTATGTTGATTCTCCAGAAGAAGATGATCCTACCAATACAACACCTCAACACCAGTATACCATTGAATATAGGTCTTCTGAAGGAATCACAACAGACGAGGATTGCTTTATATGTTTCAGGGATATAAAAATCATGACAAGGAATAAGGACTGTCCCCATATTATGTGCTATGAATGCCTTAAAAAGTGGACTGACATTAGAGGAACGTGCCCAGTGTGTCGAAAAGATATTAATTGTCTTGTTGTTTTCCATAGTACCGCACCCCCATCACTGAACTAATATCTGGAATATGAAGAAAATTATAAAGTATATATATACATACATATTTTTCTCCTTGTTTGATAATGTATCAAGATATTGTCCTTAATAAATTAATGCATGTATTTTTATATTGTTCAATCCCTGGAAGCCTGATATTTTCACTCATTTATATATTAATGTGTTGGTCATTGTTCTAATCATCCAATTTGAATAAGCATCTACACTTTTGAAACTTGAAACAAATTTCGATTCTAAAGTCTATTTTCTGTATATTTACAGTTAAACCTGTCTATAGCGCCCGATTTTAAATATGTAGTATGATGCGATTAACATTAAAAGTGACCTGTATATAGCACCCCCTCTCTATAGCACCTTATTTTGGTGAGTCCCAAGAGGGGGCGCTATAGACAGGTTTAACTGTACATGTTTTTATCTTTATAAAAATAATTTAGGATTGTGTGTATATTTTAACTAAGGACTGGAATAACCCATTTTAATTCTTTGTAAGCTAAACATTTAATTATCATTCTCTCTCTTTCCTGCACGCTCTTCCCCATCCTGCACATCCGGCCTCTGCTCGAGATACCTGCATCGCCTGTGGTTCTAGTGACTTGACCATCGCTACTGGTCCTACAGCTCCATCAGACCCCTCATACGGGAGGCCTTCAACATCATACAGCCGACCTGTAGGACTGGCTCTTCGGCCAAGGGCTGAATGACGACACCACGTCTGTCAAGTCCATCATACACAGGTTCTTTCTGAGCCATGAGATGAGGGGAGATTACTGTCTGTACTCTTTGTCGTTGGGGAAGTCTCTTTACATAACTGTATATAGTTGACTCTTTCTATTTTTTAATTATCTCTCTTTTTATACATCTATGCTACCATTGACTTGTGCATGATGTCAATAAAATATTTAGAGGCATCCTTCAAATATTTTGTCAAAATTTATGCAAAATATAATTTCTCTATAAGATTCTATTCAGCTGCTAAAAAAAACACTTTTATTTTGATTTTTAAGAGCCTTATAAAGATAATAACATTTATTTTTGATGTGTATAACTTATGGATTATGTATTTTTCAAACAAAACCACATTATTTTAATAATATAAAATGTATGGCAAGGTGGGAGTTATAAAATGATTTACTTCAACCATTTTTCAGATACTTTATTCCAACATTTCAGCAACCAGTTGTTATCCATATTAAAGAAATTATATTTTAATGAAGCTTATTTGATTTCAGGTTTTAAATGGTCTCATATATAAAACATGTAGACCACGCTGAGAATCAATAATGACACTTTGAAATATAGTATTAAAGAAGGTTGAAGTTAATCATTTAAACTATATTATAGAGTCAACATGGTGTTTTCCATAGAATGTTTACTTATAAAGCTTGTGTAGGTTACATAGATCATAAAGTAAAACATCTACTATTTTGCGTTGAAAGAATCTATCATATATTGTCATATGACTGAGTTTCCGATGAGAGACCGTCTCCTTGAGAGCCCAGGGATTGCCATGTTTTTTGGGCGGCTTTCATTGGAGACTCTACTGTATATGTGATAAGCCCTCTTCAACAGACCCTCTTTTTTATTTTAGCCATATAAAGCGTTTTTATTTACTTTACATTCAAATTTGATCATTTCAACTTATTCATTCACGATGATAATGCAATTAGTAGGATTTTTTTATTAGGTTCTATTTTATAAAATAGAACAATGTGTGTGTGGCGTATAAAAGATATATAATTGACGTTTATTAAACCTTTTTTTAACAATAAAATGTTAAAATTTTAAAGAGTTTGAATTTATTTCTGCAAATATTTTTTTTCTCTAAAAATAAGGTAACAAATATTATAAAATAGAACAATGGTCTATGAAAGATTCATAATTGATGTTAATTATAGCTTTTTTAACAATAAAAATGGTAAAATATAAAGAGTTTGAATTTATGTATCTATTTTTAGAGAAAAAATAAGAGGTCACAACTATTATAATATAGAACAATGGCCTATAAAAGATGCATAATTGACGTTTATTAAAGCCTTTTTAACAATGAAAATGTTAAAATTTTAAAGAGTTTGAATAAATATCTGCATATATTTATTTATTTTTCTCTAAAAATAAGGTCGAAAATATTGGCTCACAACCCAAAAGGGTTCAAATTAATGCGCCATCAAGGAAAAACATTCTATTTATACAAATTGATATTTATATCACAATAAAAAAGCGATTTTTAATGCCCTCAAAGGAGGTTGAAATCCAAAAAAAAAAAAAAACACATACATCTCTATTAAGACCACGGGTTTTATACAGATTCTCAAAGCAGGAAGAAAGGGTATAAATGGAGCTCCTATACTCCAAGTAGCACAGAACCAAACAACAGCCTCCAGGTCCGATGCATGTCCAGTGGTCATAGATTCAACCGTACTAATGTCAAGGTTAGGGTATTTACTGAAAAGATGAGTGTGGAATCCAAATATATATATAGACTTTATATAAAAAGAATTTGGAGTTGCAAAGATTTGATATAGAGTTTGATATCTATTTATACAACAACAATAACAAAAAAGCTTTATTAAGACCATTTAGTTTTATTCAGATTCTCCAAGCAGAAATGTAGGATATATGCAGGAAAAATGTAATAGTACCTTAATGGTAATATGATATTTATATGAGGGAAATATTATATAAAGTCAATCAAGCTAATAGTCTGGGTAAATTTGAGGAAAAGAAATTTATTATACATGGATTTACCGCGGATTCACCGCAAATGAAGGTAAAAAAGCAAAAGCTAATCACAATCAATGATATTTATATTTATACAGGGAGAGATATTTATACCCCAGGGAGCGTAGAACGCCAACTACCCTGGAAGTCCCTAGTATGGACTAGTGCATAGTGCTTTTACTCGCGTCCTGTTTTGATTGTTGGCGCTGAACCAGTTGACCAGGGAGTTCCATGCAGAGGTTGAGCCTGGAAGGCTGGCCATAGATGTAGGATTGAGGTGGGTCAGTCCGAGCAGGATAGCTGTTTGTATCCTTTATATCAGGAATGCTGGACAGCTGAAGAGGATATGATAAACTGTCTGTGTCTATTCTGAACATTGAGAGCAGGTTGGGTCTGTTTGGGGATGTACAAGTGCAAGGTCCGCCAGTTCATAGCCATGTCTATTAATACATTTTAATATAGATACCCAGTTAAAGATAGAATCGTGCCTATATTTTATTACATTTATAAAATCTATTATATATGATATAAAGAAACTTTTAAATAAAAATTCAACATTTATTATACTAAAAACAAGTTCTGACTTCCATCATGCGAATATAATTACGAGGAACGCAGGATCGCAGAACAATACCGTTCGCTTTATTTACCTTAGCCTATTATAGGCAAGCCTACGAATAATTTGAGCAGCAAGAAGCTGTATGGGACACGAAGCATCCCAACGTCACCACTTCCAAGCGCGCCCCGTCATTGGTCGGCTTTTTCTGGCACACACATGTCGTCCAACGGATTTCTGTGCGCCGCGCCGAAACATTATCATAAGAGAGGAGAGAAATGTTTTGAAAAAAAAAAGAAAAATAATTTATGGTCATGTATATATGATTGGAGAAAAAAACTCAAGAAAAAAATTCAAAATTACCCGCGCTTACTAAATATCAAAACTAGTTTATTTACATATTTACCATTTTTTACACCAAATTTTAACTAACCTGGACAATGAACAAGTTCTCAACATTGAGAACTTAATTTTTTTCTATATAGTGACAATTTCTTTGAAGAAATTTGAAGGTGATTTAAGAGAGAATAAAGAGCTAGTAAAAGTTTAATTTTTTGAAAAATTCAAATATATAAAATTAAAAAATATATATATTCAAAATAATTATTAAAAAAAAACAGATTTGAAATATTTATAAAATAAATATAATTATTTTAGAACTATTCATTTTAATCTCCCTTTCTCTCTCTCATGTTTCAGACGAGATAAGACGAGCCAAACACCTATCATGGATAAACCTCTGTCAAGAAGTATCCTCAGCCGCTTGGAGCTCTGTCCACAAATATATTTCCAAAGGACGAAGCACCCAAAGAGGACCTCCACTGCTCAAAAAATCTGACGGAACCCCCTACACACCAGAGGAAACCTGTGAAAAAATCTTGCAGCACTTTTGTCTGCCTGACACACCAATATCTCAGCCTCGGCCCTTAATACAGTTTTCTGGCCTCATTGAGCCAGACTTCACCGACGCTGAAGTACTTCGGGCCATCAAATGCTGTGGACTCAAGAAATCTCCAGGCCCTGATCGACTTGGAGCAAAGTGCCTTCAATTAGGAGGTCCTCCCCTACATAAACTACTTGCAGGACTTTTTACCAAGTGTCTAAGATTCGGCCATTTTCCATCACCCTGGAAAATCGGCCTTTTAGTCCTCATACCCAAACCAGACAGCACAGGAGAAAACCCACTGGAAAGATTCCGCCCAATTGCTCTTCTCAACACCCTAGCCAAGGTATTTGAGCGTTGCATTTTGGCTCGACTACAATGGCTAGCAGACCGGCACAATTGGTTTTCACCCCTCCAATTTGGATTTGTCCCTTGCCGTTCGGCCGAAAACGCCCTAGATGCAATAAACCAATTCATAGACAGGGACATGGAAGAGGGGGAGAAAACACTAGTTATTAGCCTAGACATTAGAAGAGCCTTCGACACCGTACATAGGTATTCTATCATTGAAGCCCTACGAGAGGTTAGCTGCCCTGAGGAATTACTACAACTAATTACCAGCTATTTAATAAATAGAAAAATGGCCTATAGCGTATGGGGACACACTGCTCACATTCTGTCACTCCGTGGAGTCCCACAAGGAGCGGCTTTAAGTCCCTTTCTCTTCAATATGATTGCAAGAAAAGCATTTACTTTGCAAAAACCTAGAAAGAGCGAATTAGTGGGCTTCGCAGATGATTTCACACTAATGGTGCAGGTGGCCCCAAAGCTTCCTAAATGTCAAATAAACAATTTTCTTGAAAATTTCTCACAATGGTGCAGAAGGCATGGAATGTTGGTAAATCCCCACAAGACTCAAGCATGCATGTTTTACAGTAACAAACCAAGATGGCCAAACAAGGACAGTATCCGACTTCTTGACCAGCCCATTGCAATCAACAAAACAATTAAAATCCTTGGTATTACCTTTGATTCAAAGAGACAATTTATTAAACATCTCAACAACAGTTTACTCAAATACCGATGGATACTCCCAAGGCTCACTAGCACCATAAAAGGGCAATTTGGTTCAACCTTCAGTTCCGGACACAAAATTTACAAGAGAGTCGTTCTCCCAGCGCTACTATATGGCTCTGGTGTCTGGGGAAAACGTGCATATGACACAAATGGGGCTCGCAAGCTACGTAGTCTCCACTACAAATATGCGAAAACAATAATAAGAGGTGGTCCATGCACACCGACAATACCAGCTATCTCATTGACGGGTTGTCCCCCACTCGATATCTCTATAAAGGCTCACATAGAATATTTAAAAACTTTGAAAACGGGCCACTACGAATCACGCCCAAGTCCTTCCTTTTTACCCTATCCCCCATTACGGAAGATAATCCATTTTACCAAATCACTACAACTAAATCTCACCACCATTTACACAGACGGATCCCAATCATCAGAAGGAGTTGGGGCTGGAGTCATCCTACCACCTCCTCTACAAACCATACAACTTAAACTCCACCAGGAGTGCTCAGCGTTCCAAGCTGAACTGCTTGCCATTCTCTACGCAACAAAAATAACCATGAATTTCCCAAAAGAACACTTCATCATTGCCTCAGACTGCCAATCAGCTCTATCAGCCATATGTAGGTCTTGGCCCCCAAGAACACAACTGATTGCGGAAATAATCTACAACCTACATTTTTCACCAAATGTGCAACTCTGCTGGATCAAAGGCCACAGCGGTATTCCAGGAAATGAACTGGCGGATCAGGCGGCAAAGGCTGCAGCACATTCTAATCTGCCACTATCCTTTACCACCCTCCCAAAGAGCGTCGCGCGCGGTAAAAAAGAACAGATTGCCCTCAAAATGTGGACAGACCTCTACATCCAAGACTACTCCACCAGAAATCTACGAAGATTTGCTGCTACCCCGAAACTACTCCTCCAAATGCTTCGAAACATCAAGCATGGATCTACCTCCACAACAATCCTGACCGGACATGGCTACATTCAGGCAGACCTTGCAACGGTCTCAAAAGAAGACCCAACTTGCCCCCACTGCCAAGATGAAGACCAAACCGTAGACCACCTCCTCTTCACTTGCCCAACCTTCCAATACCAAAGATTCCAGACAGCCACTCTCCTAGGTATCACCAACATATGTCCAGCATCCCTAGAAAATCTCCCAAGAAAGAAATCTGCCTGGCAACACCTCATAAATTGGACTTCCACTGGCATTGTATATAAATCCAAGAAGACTTAGGTCAGAAGGACATCCCGGGTAGTTGGCGACTTCTGTACGCTCCAGGAACCTGGGTTACTTAAATAAATAATGTTTCAGACCAGATTAATAAAGTAAAAACACTCGTGTTATTTATTTAATTGAATATTCAAATACTTTGTTAAATCACAAAATGAGTGGAACGAGGCAATGCTTAGTATTTAAAGAAAGGAATAATGAAGGGCTACAGAATCTTACCCAAATTCCAACAATCAATATCCTGAGGTCAGATGTGGCTCCTGGTGAAGGGGCATCAACTCCGGACAGCGTTATCTTTGGGAATTATGAGATTTCCGCCCTCCCTACTGGTTATACCCTGGTTCTCTGGATAAAACCTGATGAGACTCAAACTTTGGGGATGGTAATGGCTAAAAATTTAGTAAACCATGAGTCACGAAATAGAATTCAATCTCATCTCATAAATGTCATTACTCCGCAGGGAAACCATGAGATATATGTTTTTCTCGTGCCCTTCATTGAATCTAAAATTAAGTTCAATGATAATCATCAAATTATCACAAATGGACAATCCTGTAGAACGGGAGAATTAAGTCTTGCCCAAGGAGATTTTGGAATTTTGGGAAATATGTCTATACAGTATAGACCTTCTTTTGGCATATTCCCATTGCCCTTCAATATGACAAACAAGGAACAAGAGGTAAATTTTAGAACAGGATTTATGTTTATACGAAGGATTCTGGAAAGCAATTTACAAATAGATAATGATGATTATTCAGAGGGGGATAGTGACATGGATTCTGTGGAAGATATAGTGCTGATGAGTATTCAATGGCGGATTATGATGATGAGTATACTGTGGATGATTATGATGATGAGTATTCTATGGAAGATTATGATGATGAGGATCCTATAGATGATCATTTTGATTCTCCAGAAGAAGAAGATGACTATCCTACCAATACAACACCTCAACACGAGTATACCATTGAATATAGGTCTTCTGAAGGAATCTCGACAGATGAAGATTGCTTTATATGTTATGGGGACATAAAAATCATGACAAGGAATAAGGATTGTCCCCATATTATGTGCTATGAATGTCTTAAGAAATGGACTGACATTAGAGGAACGTGTCCTGTGTGTCGAAGAGATATTTATTGTCTTATTGTTTTCCATAGTAATCCACTCCCATCGCTGAACTAATATTTGGAATAGAAAGAAAATTATAAAAAATATATATGTACATATTTCACTCCTTGTTTGATAATATATTAAGATATTGTTATTAATAAATTAATGCATATATTTTTATGTAGTTCAATCCCTGGAAGCCTGATATTTTTCCTCAATTATATACTAATGTTTTGGTCATTGTTCTAATCATCTTATTGCTACCATTTTATTTTACATGAAAATGCAATTTGGATAAGCATATACATTTTTGAAACTTAAAACAAATTTCGATTCTAAAATCTATTTTCTGTATATATATACAGTTAAACCTGTCTATAGCGCCCCCTCTAAATTGTGCCTCCATCTCTTTAGCGCCCAATTTTAAATACGTAGTATGATGCGATTTACATTAAAAGTGACCTGTCTATACACCCCCTCTCTATAGCACCTTATTTTAGTGAGTCCCAAAAAGGGGCGCTATAGACAGTTTTAACTGTATATGTTTTTATCTTTATAAAAATAATTGAGGATTGTGTGTATATTTTAACTAAGGACTGGTATAACTCATTTTAATTCTTTGTAAGCTAAACAATTAATTATTATTCTCTCTTTTTCCTGCACGCTCTTATCCATCCTGCACATCCGGCCTCTGCTCGAGATACCTGCATCGCCTGTGGTTCTAGTGAACTGACCATCGATACTGGTCCTGCAGCTCCATTTGACCCCTCATACGGGAGGCCTTCAACATCATACAGCCGACCTGCAGGACTGGCTCTTCGGCCAAGGGCTGAATGACGACACCACGTCTGTCAAGTCCATCATACACAGGTTCTTTCTGAGATATGAGGAGATTACTGTCTGTACTCTTTGTCGTTGGAGAAGTCTCTTTACATAACTGTATATAGTTTACTCTTTTTTTTTACTTATCTTTCATTTTATATATCTATGCTACCATTGACTTGTGCATGATGTCAATAAAATATTTAGAGGCATCCTTCGAATGTTTTGTCAAAATTTATGCAGAATATAATTTCTCTATAAGATTCTATTCAGCTGCTAAAAAAATAAACACTTTTATTTTGATTTTTAAGAGCCTTATAAAGATAATAACATTTATTTTTGATGTGTATAACTTATGGATTATGTATTTTTCAAACAAAACCACATTATTTTAATAATATAAAATGTATGGCAAGGTGGGAGTTATAAAATGATTCACTTCAACCATTTTTCAGATACTTTATTCCAACATTTCAGCAACCAGTTGTTATCCATATTAAAGAAATTCTATTTTAATGAAGCTTATTTGATTTCAGGTTTTAAATGGTCTTATATATAAAACATGTAGACCACGCTGAGAATCAATAATGGCACTTTATAATATAGTATTAAAGAAGGTTGAAGTTAATCATTTAAACTATATTATAGAGTCAACATGGTGTTTTCCATAGAATGTTTACTTATAAAACTTGTGTAGGTTACATAGATCATAAAGTAAAACATCTACTATTTTGCGTTGAAAGAATCTATCATATATTGTCATATGACTGAGTTTCCGATGAGAGACCGTCTCCTTGAGAGCCCAGGGATTGCCATGTTTTTTGGGCGGCTTTCATTGGAGACTCTACTGTATATTTGATAAGCTCTCTTCAACAGACCCTCTTTTTTATTTTAGCCATATAAAGCGTTTTTATTTACTTTACATTCAAATTTGATCATTTCAACTTATTCATTCACGATGATAATGCAATTATTAGGATTTTTTTATTAGGTTCTATTTTATAAAATAGAATAATGTGTGTGTGGCGTATAAAAGATATATAATTGACGTTTATTAAACCTTTTTTTAACAATAAAATGTTAAAATTTTAAAGAGTTTGAATTTATTTCTGCAAATATTTTTTTTCTCTAAAAATAAGGTAACAAATATTATAAAATAGAACAATGGTCTATGAAAGATTCATAATTGATGTTAATTATAGCTTTTTTAACAATAAAAATGGTAAAATATAAAGAGTTTGAATTTATGTATCTATTTTTAGAGAAAAAATAAGAGGTCACAACTATTATAAAATAGAACAATGGCCTATAAAAGATGCATAATTGACGTTTATTAAAGCCTTTTTAACAATGAAAATGTTAAAATTTTAAAGAGTTTGAATAAATATCTGCATATATTTATTCATTTTTCTCTAAAAATAAGGTCGCAAATATTGGCTCACAACCCAAAAGGGTTCAAATTAATGCGCCATCAAGGAAAAACATTCTATTTATACAAATTGATATTTATATCACAATAAAAAAGCGATTTTTAATGCCCTCAAAGGAGGTTGAAATCCAAAAAAAAAAACACATACATCTCTATTAAGACCACGGGTTTTATACAGATTCTCAAAGCAGGAAGAAAGGGTATAAATGGAGCTCCTATACTCCAAGTAGCACAGAACCAAACAACAGCCTCCAGGTCCGATGCATGTCCAGTGGTCATAGATTCAACCGTACTAATGTCAAGGTTAGGGTATTTACTGAAAAGATGAGTGTGGAATCCAAATATATATATATATATATATAGACTTTATATAAAAAGAATTTGGAGTTGCAAAGATTTGATATAGAGTTTGATATCTATTTATGCAACAACAATAACAAAAAAGCTTTATTAAGACCATTTAGTTTTATTCAGATTCTCCAAGCAGAAATGTAGGATATATGCAGGAAAAATGTAATAGTACCTTAATGGTAATATGATATTTATATGAGGGAAATATTATATAAAGTCAATCAAGCTAATAGTCTGGGTAAATTTGAGGAAAAGAAATTTATTATACATGGATTTACCGCGGATTCACCGCAAATGAAGGTAAAAAAGCAAAAGCTAATCACAATCAATGATATTTATATTTATACAGGGAGAGATATTTATACCCCAGGGAGCGTAGAACGCCAACTACCCTGGAAGTCCCTAGTATGGACTAGTGCATAGTGCTTTTACTCGCGTCCTGTTTTGATTGTTGGCGCTGAACCAGTTGACCAGGGAGTTCCATGCAGAGGTTGAGCCTGGAAGGCTGGCCATAGATGTAGGATTGAGGTGGGTCAGTCCGAGCAGGATAGCTGTTTGTATCCTATATATCAGGAATGCTGGACAGCTGAAGAGGATATGATAAACTGTCTGTGTCTATTCTGAACATTGAGAGCAGGTTGGGTCTGTTTGGGGATGTACAAGTGCAAGGTTTGCCAGTTCATAGCCATGTCTATTAATACATTTTAATATAGATACCCAGTTAAAGATAGAATCGTGCCTATATTTTATTACATTGATAAAATCTATTATATATGATATAAAGAAACTTTTAAATAAAAATTCAACATTTATTATACTAAAAACAAGTTCTGACTTCCATCATGCGAATATAATTACGAGGAACGCAGGATCGCAGAACAATACCGTTCGCTTTATTTACCTTAGCCTATTATAGGCAAGCGTACGAATAATTTGAGTAGCAAGAAGCTGTATGGGACACGAAGCATCCCAACGTCACCACTTCCAAGCGCGCCCCGTCATTGGTCGGCTTTTTCTGGCGCGCACATGTCGTCCAACGGATTTCTGTGCGCCGCGCCGAAACATTATCATAAGAGAGGAGAGAAATGTTTTGAAAAAAAAAGAAAAATAATTTATGGTCATGTATATATGATTGGAGAAAAAAACTCAAGAAAAAATTTCAAAATTACCCGCGCTTACTAAATATCAAAACTAGTTTATTTACATATTTACCATTTTTTACACCAAATTTTAACTAACCTGGACAATGAACAAGTTCTCAACATTGAGAACTTAATTTTTTTCTATATAGTGACAATTTCTTTGAAGAAATTTGAAGGTGATTTAAGAGAGAATAAAGAGCTAGTAAAAGTTCAATTTTTTGAAAAATTCAAATATATAAAATTAAAAAATATATATATTCAAAATAATTATTAAAAAAAAACAGATTTGAAATATTTATAAAATAAATATAATTATTTTAGAACTATTCATTTTAATCTCCCTTTCTCTCTCTCATGTTTTAGACCAGATTAATAAAGTAAAACACTCGTGTTATTTATTTGATTGAATATTCAAATACTTTGTTAAATCACAAAATGAGTGGAACGAGGCAATGCTTAGTATTTAAAGAAAGGAATAATGCAGGGCTACAGAATCTTACCCAAATTCCAACAATCAATATCCTGAGGTCAGATGTGGCGCCTGGTGAAGTGGCATCAACTCCTGACAGCGTTATCTTTGGGAATTATGAGATTTCCGCCCTCCCTACTGATTTTACCCTGGTTCTCTGGATCAATCCTGATGAGACCCAAACTTTGGCGATGGTAATGACTAAAAATTTAGTAAACCATGAGTCACGAAATAGAATTCATTCTCATCTCATAAATGTCAATACTCCGCAGGGAAACCATGAGGGATATGTTTTGCTCTTGCCCTTCATTGAATTTAATATTAAGTTCAATGATAATCATCAAATTATCACAAATGGACAATCCTGTAGAACAGGAGAATTAAGTCTTGCCCAAGAATATTTTTGCATTTTGGGAAATATGTCAATACAGTATACACCTTCTTTTGGCATAGTCCCACCGCCCTTCAATATGAATAACATGGAAGGAGAGGTAAGTTTTAGAACAGCATTTATATTATTTATACGAAGGTTTCTGGAAATGAATTTTCAAATTGTTAATGATGATTATTCAGAGGGGGATGGTGACATGGATTCTGTGGAAGATAGTGTTGATGAGTATTCAATGGCGGATTATGATGAAGTGTATACTGTGGATGATTATGATGATGAGTATTCTATGGAAGATTATGATGATGAGGATCCTATGGATGATCATTTTGATTCTCCAGAAGAAGATGACTATCCTACCAATACAACACCTCAACACCAGTATACCATGGAATATAGGTCTTCTGAAGGAATCTCGACAGATGAAGTTTGCTTTATATGTTATGGGGACATAAAAATCATGACAAGGAATAAGAATTGTCCCCATATTATGTGCTATGAATGTCTTAAGAAATGGACTGACATTAGAGGAACGTGTCCAGTGTGTCGAAGAGATATTTATTGTCTTATTGTTTTCCATAGTACTCCACTCCCATCGCTGAACTAATATTTGGAATAGAAAGAAAATTATAATATATATATATGTACATATTTCACTCCTTGTTTGATAATATATTAAGATATTGTTAATAATAAATTAATGCAAATATTTTTATGTAGTTTAATCCCTGGAAGCCTGATATATATTTTTTTCAATTATATACTAATGTTTTGGTCATTGTTCTAATCATCTTATTGCTACCATTTTATTTTACATGAAAATGCAATTTGGATAAGCATCTACATTTTCGAAACTTAAAACAAATTTCGATTCTAAAATCTATTTTCTGTATATATACAGTTAAACATGTCTATAGCGCCCCCTCTAAATTGTGCCTCCGTCTCTATAGCGCCCGATTTTAAATACGTAGTATGATGCGATTTGCATTAAAAGTGACCTGCCTATAGCACCTTATTTTAGTGAGTCCCAAGAGGGGGCGCTATAGACATGTTTAACTGTACATGTTTTTATATTTATAAAAATAATTTAGGATTGTGTGTATATTTTTAAAAAGGACTGGTATAACTCATTTTAATTCTTTGTAGGCTGAATATTTAGTTATTATTCTCTCTCTTTCCTGCACGCTCTTCCCCATCCTGCACATCCGGCCTCTGCTCGAGATACCTGCATCACCTGTAGTTCTAGTGACCTGACCATCGCTACTGGTCCTGCAGCTCCATCAGACCCCTCATACGAGAGGCCTTCAACATCATACAGCCGACCTGTAGGACTGTCTCTTCGGCCAAGGGCTGAATGACGACGCCACGTCTATCATGTTCATCATACACAGGTTCTTTCTGAGCCATGAGATATGGGGAGATTACTGTCTGTACTCTTTTTCGTTGGGGAAGTCTCTTTACATAAATGTATATATTTTACTCTTTCTATTTTTTTATTTTCTCTCTTTTTATATATCTATGCTACCATAGACTTGTGCATGATGTCAATAAAATATTTAGAGGCTTCCTTCAAATATTTTGTCAATATTTATGCAGAATATAATTTCTCTATAAGATTCTTTTTGGCTGCTTAAAAAGTCTCTTCTATTTTGATTTTTGAGAGCCTATTCAAGATAATAACATTTATTTTTGATGTGTATAACTTATTGATTGTGTATTTTTCAAACAAAACCACACTATTTTAATAATATAAAATGTTTGGCAGGGGGGGGGGGGAGTTAAAAAATGATTCACTTCAACCTTTTTCAGATACTTTATTCCAACATTTCAGCAACCAGCTGCTATCCATATTAAAGAAATTCTATTTTGATTAAGGTTATTTGATGGTTTTAAATGGTCTCATAAATAAAACATGTAGAGCACGCTGAGAATCAATAATGAAACTTTGGAATAGAGTATTAAAGAAAGGTTGAAGTTAATCATTTAAACTATATTATAGAGTCAACATGGTGTTTTCCATAGAAGGTTTTCTTATTAAACTTGTGTAGGTTACATAGATGATAAAGTAAAACATCTTCTATTTTGCGTTGAAAGAATCTTTCATAAATTGTCATATGACTGAGTTTCCGATAAAAGACCATCTCCTTGAGGGCCCAGGGATTGCCGTGTTTTTTTGGGCGGTCTTTCATTGGACACTCTACTGTATATGTGATAAGCTCTCTTCAACAGACCTTCTTTTTTATTTTAGCCATATAAAGCGTTTTTATTTACTTTACATTCAAATTTAATCATTTCATCTTTTATTTCAACTTATTCACTCACGATGATAATGCAATTATTAGGATTTTTCATCAAGTTCTATTTTATAAAATAGAACAATGTGTGTGTGGCCTATAAAAGATATATAATTGACGTTTATTGAAGCTTTTTTTAACAATAAAAATGTTAAAATTTTGAAGAGTTTGGATTTATTTATGCATATATTTATTTTTCTCTAAAAATAAGGTCACAAATATTATAAAATAGAACAATGGCCTATAAAAGATATATAATTTGACGTTTATTAAAGTGTTTTTCAAAAGTAAAAATTTAAAGAGCTCGAAGGCACTTTGAAATATAGTATTAAAGAAGGTTGAAGTTAATAATTTAAACTATATTATAGAGTCAACATGGTGTTTTTCATATAAGGTTCACTTATTAAGCTTGTGTAGGTTACATAGATGATAAAGTAAAACATCTTCTATTTTGCGTTGAAAGAATCTTTCATAAATTGTCATATGACTGAGTTTCCGATAAAAGACCATCTCCTTGAGGGCCCAGGGATTGCCATGTTTTTTGGGCAGCTTTCATTGTAGACTTTACTTTATATGTGATGAGCTCTCTTCAACAGATCCTCTTTTTCATTTTAGCCATATAAAGCCTTTGTAAGAAAGCCTAGGCAAATTTTGCAAGATTAAAAGAAAGAAGACTTTATGCAAACTAGGCTTTAGGAAAAGATCTATGCAAATCGACTTCCACAGATTAAAATTAGGTACAGCGCGTTTCCTATAAAAACTAAGATAACAACAAGTGCTGGAGGAGTCCCCAAGAAGACGAGGCTTTGTGCGCTTCGAGTGAGCAGCTGGGATTGTCGCTGTCCTTGTTTTAGTTCCTTTGGCTTTAACTCTTTGAATTGTTAAATAAAAGTGGCGGACCTTTTTAGTATTCTCGTTCCGCTACCTAATATTTTTTGGTGAGCCCCAGACGTGATTCTGCTCAAGTGGATTATTGTTTATCGGAGATATTTGGAAGTGAAGCTAAAGTTTGAAGTGAAGTAAAGTCTAAAGAAGTGTAGCTGAGGCTAAAGTTTAAAGTGAGGTAAAGTTAAAGTCAAAAGGATAAAGTTCAAGAAGTTGAAAGGATACAATGGCTCTAAGTTTGTGTGTCATGAAACGAGCCCCCGTGAGAAGTCAAGTTACAAAAATTTACAAGGAAATTATTTCTAATTTGGAAAGTGAACCCAAGGATTATTTTAAGGCAACAGTTGGAGTCAGAAGAATTCAGGATGTACAGAAAGTACTGTTGTCGTCTGATAAAGAGATAATCGACATTTTGGCAGAAGATGATGAAGCGGATCTAGAAAAGGAAATGGATGAATGTGCACATTATCAAAAAATCATAATTGAAGCAATTGTTGCTTATTAAGATGCTCAAAAACAATTTGCAAAAAAGGTTGTAGTTCAAGATTCTTTTCTGGATACTACAGAGAAAATAAGGCTTCCCACCATTGAATTACCGAAGTTTAGTGGTAATTTGATAGATTGGTTAACTTTTTGGGCTCAATTTGAGAAAATTCATCTTGATATCAGACTAAAGGATAGCGACAAGTTCTATTATTTGCTTCAAAGTCTGAGTGTAGACACTGAGGCCTATAAAATCGTATCTAATTATCCGCTTACTGAGGAAAATTATTCTAAGGCGATTGATGCTTTAAGAAGACGTTATGCTAATCCTGATTTGTTGTTACAAGTATATGTGAGAGAACTGCTCAAGTTGGTCATCGATAGCGCTAGCGGAAAGAAAAAAATTATCTTTTCATGAACTATATTATAAAATTCAATCTTATCTTGGTGTGTTCTTTAAAAATTTGAATTTGGAAAGTGCAAGCCCGGACACATGGCTGTATCCCTTAGTGGAATTGTGTCTATCTGACGAACTATTGCTAGCGTGGAAGAGAAGATCTCAGTTCATCAAGCTTGATGTTGAACATCAGACGAGACTAGATCAACTGATGGACTTTTTGGAAAGGGAGATTTTGATTCAACAGAATATCCAGTTAGCTAAAGGCTGTTTCCAAATTGCTGAAACTTCCGACCAAGAAAGAAAGAAAGGATTTTATAAGAAGAAAAATGATATTCCAACGGTGACCGGATTGCAACAAACAGAATTAGGCGGATGTATATTTTGTGAGAAAAAGCATGCGAGTCAAAATTGTTTTGCCGCTAAAAAGATGTCTTTAGAAGAAAAAAGAAAGGTCATCCGTGAAAAGAAGGTTTGCTTCAAATGTTTAAAGGGACGCCATCTTGCTAGATATTGCAGAACAAGGGTTAGGTGCTACAACTGTGGCTCGTCTCATTTTTTAATTATGTGCACTCGAGGAGATAGAAATAATAAAGAGGCTGCTCAATTGGGAATTGAACCAGAATTGACTAATCAAAATTCAGAAAGGGTTAAACAACGGGTTTCACATCGCGAAAATTTTGAATCCTTTGATGCCACGGTGAAACCAAACGAAGATCTGAAAAAGCATAATGATTGTTCCAACCATGTTTGTCAGCGGAATGTTGCTCTTCAGACTTTGATGTTGAATGTTATTGCACCAAAGGGGAGGAAATTGGTGCGCGCCTTTTTTGATTCGGGGGGGGGGGGGGGGGGGGGTTCTCAACATACTTATATTTTGAAGACAACAGCGGAAGAATTAGGACTGAAACCTGTGACGAAAGAGATTGTTCATCATGCTTTATTTGGCGGAATTCAAACAACGGCTGTTACGCATAATTTATATGATGTTCAGTTAAAGGCAGACGATGAAAATTTTGTTTGCAAAGTCACTGTTCGTGATCAGTCAAAGATCTGTCAAGCCCTTCCAAGAATTCCCAAAACAAGTTTAATTTCTAGAGAGTTGGAACAAAGAAAAATTAAAGTTACAGATCTTGGAAATGACAACCCACCTATAGAGCTCCTCATCGGTGCAGATATTTACGGAAAATTGATGACTGGAAAAACGCTGCAACTGGATTGTGGTTTAACAGCTATGCTTACCCATTTTGGTTGGACGTTATTAGGCAGCTGGTCTGATGAATAAAATTCTATGCTAGTTATGTCCATGAATACTATGTTTGGAGATTCAAGACAGGATTTTTCCATCTCGCAACTGTGGGATTTGGATACTATTGGAGTGAGAGATCCGGTAGAAGTGAAATCTTCAGTAGAACAAGAAACTGCTTTTAAAATGAATTTTTGAAGAACATCTCCAGAAACAAAGATGGACGATACGTGGTTCCATTGCCTTGGATCGAGGGTCATCCTCCACTACCTACAAACTAAATTGCTGCGCATAAAAGATTAGTCAGTACCACCAGGAAGCTTAAAACTAGCAGTAAATACGACGAATATGATTGTCTTTTCAAGGAATGGGAAAGGGAAGGCTTGATTGAAAATGTAAACAATGCTAAGCCTACTGAAATTGTTCATTATCTTCCACATCGACCTGTTTACAAAGAGGGTGCTTCTACGCCAGTTCGCCCAGTGTTTGATGCGTCGTGCAAAATTGATAAACATCCTTCACTCAACGATTGCTTATGGACTGGAAGTAATTGTGTTAAGAAAATTATGGAACTTTTGATGCGCTTTCGAGAAAAAAGAATTGGTTTTAACGGCTGATATTAGAAGAGCATTTCAGACTATTAAGGTTCGAGAAGAGGATAGAGATGCAATGCGATTCCTGTGGTGGCAGAATCAATACGAAAATCAAGTACAAGTATATCGTCATACAAGAGTTATGTTTGGCGCTACATGTAGTCCATTTATTTTGGGAGCTGTACTAGAATATCATCTGAATCATATGAACATGGAAGATTCGAAGATCGCTGAAAAATTGTTAAACTCTTTTTACATAGATAACAGCGTTGGATCCGAGGATAGTTTGGAATCATATTCAGCTTTTAAAGAAAAATCGATCCAATTATTAAGGGATGCTAAGATGGATTTGAGAATCTGGCAATCAAATGCGGAAGAATTTCAACACGATACGGAAGCCATTACCATGATTCTAGGAGTTCGATGGGATCGAAGAAGAGATTTGTTGTTTATTGATACAAGCAAAATTGATTTGCCGTCGGAAGTAACTAAACGGACAATTTTGTCTACGGTACAAAGTATTTTTGATCCTTTCGGTATATTAGGACCAGCGTTGATACCTACGAAATCTCTTCTACAACGGACTTGGATTCAAAAAATTAAATGGGACACACCTATACAATGGAGATTTGATCCTCCTTTTGCGGCTTGGTGGGGAGGTTGGTGGAAGCGTTTAATTCGCTCTATGAAGAATTATAGAACTGTATCCAGGAAAGGATGGCATTGTTCGTGTTGCCAAATTAAAGACAGGAGGCGGGATTGTAATAAGACCTGTACAACGTCTTTGCCCAATGGAGTTGGATTTTTCGGAAGAAATTTCGAATCGATTCCAAGATAGTGTTGGATGCTAATTTGGGAAAATTATTTGCCAATAATTTTGTGGGGAGTATGTAAGAAAGCCTAGGCAAATTTTGCAAGATTAAAAGAAAGAAGACTTTATGCAAACTAGGCTTTAGGAAAAGATCTATGCAAATTGACTTCCACAGATTAAAATTAGGTACAGCGCGTTTCCTATAAAAACTAGGAGAACATCAAGTGCCGGAGGAGTCCCCAAGAAGACGAGGCTTTGTGCGCTTCGAGTGAGCAGCTGGGATTGTCGCTGTCCTTGTTTTAGTTCCTTTGGCTCTAACTCTTTTAATTGTTAACTTTATTTATTTGAAATATTAGGGCAAGCAATTAGTGAGCCTAATAAATAGTTTTACGAAGTTTATCTCCTATTTTTCCAGCAAAGTAGTTAGAAAGGATCAACTTGGACAGAACACTTGAATTGTTATATAAAAGTGGCGGACCTTTCTAGTATTCTCGTTCCGCTACCTAACAGCCTTTTTTATTTACTTTACATTCAAATTTGATCATTTCATCTTTTATTTCAACTTATTCACTCACGATGATAATGCAATTATTAGAAATTTTTTATTAGGTTCTATTTTATAAAATAGAACAATGTGTGTGGCCTATAAAATATATATAATTGACGTTTATTAAGGCTTTTTTAAACAATAAAAATGTTAAAATTTTAAAGAGTTTGAATTTATTTCTGTATATATTTATTTTTATCTAAAATTATGTCACAAATATTATAAAATAGAATAATGTCTAATAAAAGAATCATAATTGACGTTAATTAAAGCATTTTTTTAACAATAAAAATGTAAAAATTTGAAGAGTTTGAATTTATGCATCTATTTTTAGAGAAAAAAAAGAGGTCACAACTATTATAAAATAGAACAATGGCCTATAAAAGATGCATAATTGAGGTGTATTAAAGCTTTTTTAACAATAAAAATGTTTAAAGTTTTAAAGCGTTTGGATATATTAATGCATACGAGGTGTGTTCAAAAAGTATCGCGACTTTTGTGTTTTTTCAAAATTTATTTATATATTCATGAATACCTATTTTGTCCCCTTCAAAGTAATCCCCATGAGATATTATACACTTGTGCCAACGGTTTTTCCAATCTTCGAAGCACTTCAAAAATCATTTTTTTTTAAATCTTTTCACCTCCTCCTTCGATGCTGTCTTTATCTCGTCAAGTGTAGCGTAACGTCATCCTTTCATGGGCCTCTTCAGTTTGGGAACAAGAAAAGTCACAGGGGCCAGATCTGGGGAATACGGTGGCTGCGGCATCATTAGTGTGTTGTTTTGGCCAAAAAGTCGCGCACAAGCAACGATGTGTGAGCAGGGGCGGTTATCGTGGTGCAAAAGCCAATTTTATTTTTCCACAAATCCGGGCGTTTCTGGCGGATTGCTTCGCGCAAATTGCGCATAACTTGCAGGTAATATTCCTTATTGACCGTTCTACCCTGTGGCAAGAACTCATGATGCACCACGCCCCTGCAATCGAAGAAAACTGTCAGCAAAACTTTCACCTTGGCGCGCTTTTTTCGGTCTTGGTTCGTGCGGCAGCTTCCATTGAGATGATTGAGCTTCGTCCACGCTTCGTCACCAGTTATGACCCTCTGGAGAAAATTTGGGTCGTCGCGGACAGAGTCCAACATCTCATTGGCAATGTTCATGCGATCCTGTTTTTGGTCTCAATTGAGCAATTTTGGTACGAATTTCGCGGCGACCCGTCTCATGCCCAAATCATTGATAAAAATTGAATGGCACGAGCCAATCGATATGTTTAGGTCCTCAACAACTTCTCTAACGGTGATTCGACGATTGGCCAATATCATTTTCTTCACTTCATTAATTTTTTCTTCTGTTGTTGAAGTGCTCGGGTGTCCGGCACGCTCTTCGTCGTTTACATCTTCTCGGCCTTCTGAGAACATTTTGAACCACCGATAAACGTTGCTTCGGTCCAAGGTAGCTTCTCTGTATGTCACAGTCAACATTCGGAATGCATCCGCGCACTTAATTTCGTTTTTCACACAAAATTTGATACAGGTTCTTTGATCCATTTTTTTTTAATAGGTAAAAAATGAAGACGATCCAAAACACCTGCAGGCAAAGCAGCTGTCAACAATTAAGTGATCATTCAAAATGGCCGAGCTTGTCGGCATAAGTGAGAGACATGAGTACCAACATAAAGCCACAAAAAGATCAAAATTCGAATATACGTAACCCGCGAAAATTCAAAAGTCGCGAATCTTTTTGAACACACCTCGTATATTTGTTTTTTTCTCTAAAAATAAGGTCGCAAATATTTGCTCACAACCCAAAAGGGTTAAAATTCGTGCGCCATCAACGCACAAACATGCTATTTATAAAAATTGATATTTATATCACAATAAAAAATATGCTCTAGAATCTAAGTTTAAAAGTTGATTGGTTGAGTAACTTGAGGCTATAAATATATTAATAATCAGATTAATTGATGCCTGTCTGTGATACAACGCTTTCAAGTCAGAAACCTTTTGAGCCATTTTTAATGCCCTCAAAGCTGGTTGAAATACAAAATAAAATCACACATACAGCTTTATTAAGACCACAGGTCCTATGCAGATTCTTACAGCAGGAGGACGTATAGATGAGCTCCTATATTCCAAGTAGCACAGAACCAAACAACAGCCTCCAGATCCGATGCATGTCCAGTGTCATAGATTCAGCCGTGCATACGTCAAGGCTAGCGTATTACTCAAAAGATGAGTGTGGAATCCAAATATATATATAAACTTTTATATAAAGAGAATTCGAAGTTGCAAAGATTTGATATATTTATAAAACAACATAAACAAAAAAAAACTTTATTAAGACCATTTAGTTTTATTCAGATTCTCCAAGCAGAAATGTAGGATATATGCAGGAAAAGAAGTAATAGTATCTTAATGGTAATATGATATTTATATACAGGAAATATTATATAAAGTCAATCAAGCTAATTGTCTGAGTAAATTTGAAAAAATTAAATTTACTATACATGGATTTACCGCGTATTCACCGCAAATGAAGGTAATAAAGCAAAAGCAAATCACAATCAATTATATCTAATATTGATATCTGGTATTTTTACAGAGAGAGATATTTATAACCCAGGGAGCGTAGAACGCCAACTACCCTGGAAGTCACTAGTATGGACTAGTGCATAGTGCTTTTACTCGCGTCCTGTTTTGATTGTTGAGCTGAACCAGTTTGACCAGGAAGTTCCATGCAAAGGTTGAGCCTGGAAGGCTGGCCATAGGTGTGGAATTGAGGTGAGCTGTTTGTATTCTATATATCAGGAATGCTAGACAGCTGAAGAGGAGATGATCAACTGTCTGTGGCTCGTCTGAACAGTGAGGGTAGGTAGGTCTGTTTGAAAAACTACAAGTTTAATGTCCGCCAATTCATAGCCATGTCTATTAATACATTTTAATATACATACCCAATTGAAAATAAAATCGTGAATTAATTTTTTTTTCATTGATAAAAATTATTATATATGATATAAAGAAACTTTTTATTTAAAACTAGCGGATGTACCCGGCTTCGCCAGGGTTTTACCTGAGTAAAGGTTTGTCTAACGAATCTCTCGATAAAGTGAACATTTTTACCCGGTCCCATGAAAAATACTCGATAAGTTGAATAAAATCAATATTAATTGGTTCCCTCGGTAATTGGAAGTTAAAGGAATAGTATCTTGCCTTGGAATTGTATCATTATTCTTGTATGGATGTACCCGGCTTCGCCCGGTTTACCCGAGCAAAGGTTTGTCTAAAGAATCTCTCAATAAAGTGAAGATTTTTTCCCAGTCCCTTGAAAGATACTCGATAAGTTGAATAAAATCAATATTAATGGGTTCCCTCGGTAATTGGAAGTTAAAGGAATAGTATTTTGCCTTGGAATTGTATCATTATTCTTGTCTCAATAAATTGCCATGTCATCCTGAATTTTGTCTTTCCTAATTTTCTACATTACAAAATCATCGTATTATCATGATATATTTAGAGCAGATTGTTGGATTATAACAGTTAAATTAGAATAATTATCTTGATTATTTTTAGGCGAAAAGTTATTTCAAATATTTTATTTGCTAGAAACCTTCCAGTATTACACTAAATAATTTCCCAAAGTTTCATGGCGTTCCAATGAGTGGTTTGGTCAGGCATAAAGGACAGACACACACACACATACATTCATTTTTATATACAGTGGACCCTCGGTTTGCGAGCACAATCCGTTCCAGTTCCAGAGCCATGCTCGTACTCCAAAACGCTCGTAGTGCGAAACTAATTTCTTATTTTTAATAATTGAAACTCGGGCAATTCTTCTTGCTAGAACAATTTTGCAGCAAAATTTTGCTCGTAGAGAAAAGCTCGTACTCCAAGGTGCTCGTAAACCGAGGGTCCACTGTATATAAATAGATTTACATTTATTGTACTAAAAACAAGTTCTGGTTTCCATCATGCGAAAAAAATTACGAGGAACGCAGGATCGCAGAACATATCTGTTCGCTTATTTACCTTAGCTTAATACAGGTAGGCAGACAAATAATGGGAGCAGCAAGAAGCCTATGGGACACGAAGCATATTAATATCATTCCTTCCATGCGCGCCCCCTCATTGGGCGGCTTTTTCAGACGCGCACATGTCGTCCAACGGATTTTGTCAACTTTTGACTATCTTTCTTTGTGCGTCGCCGATACATTTTCATATAATAGGTGAGAAATATTTTGAAAAAAAAAGAAAAGAATTTATGGTCATTTATGGTTGGAGAAAAAAACTCAGAAAAAATTTCAAAATTACCCGCGCTTATTAAATATAAAAACTAATTTATATTCACATATTTAAAATTGTTTACACCAAATTTTAACTAAACTGGACATGGAACAAGTTCTCAACATTGAGAACTTAAGTTTTTTCTATATAGTGACAATTTCTTTGAAGATATTTGAAGGTGATTTAAAAGAGAAGAAAGAGCTAGTAAAAGTTTAATTTTTGAAAAATTCAAATATATATAATTTAAAAATATATATATTCAATAAAATTGATATTTTGACAAACATATTCGAAATACAGTAGAACTTGGATAATTCGAACTTCTTTA